>PVIA01001949.1:0-238690 GCA_004024845.1 Tonatia bakeri
TGGGTAGGGGTCTATATAGTTTTTTCTTGTTTTCTTGAAAGACCCTTTGTATCTGTGGGTAAGGAACAGGTGTGGGAAAGTCTACCAACAATTCAGCCTGTTATGACTGATTCATGAATTCTTTCATGGGAACAATCGAGGATAATTTCTTACTTAGGTTTATAAACACCTTGTTTACAAGATTTGGGCATGATTCAATATTCTGGGGCGAACTAGTTGTCCCTTCAGAATTTCCCTCAAAATCAATCATTGACTGGCTTCGAGCCTCTTTCTTCATGGCCTATTCTTATGTGAATCAGGGTGCAAAGCAAGACCATGAATAATATCAACAAGGAATTATTAAGAGCAATCCCAGGAAAATTACCACCCCCCTTTTGTATGCCACGTTCTCTTCCAGGAAGATGGATTCCTTGAATTCCTTCTTTCCACGTCCTGGACCTTGTCAGACAACATGGTTGGAAGAGGACGTGGCACATAGACAGGCAAGTCCAGGAAGCATAGAGTCCCAAACAAGATGGACTGAAAGAGGACCACACCCAAACATCATAATTACATTACCCAAGATTAAAGATAAGGAGAGAATTTTAAAAGCAGCAAGAGAAAAGAAGAGAGTTACCTACAAAGGAGTGCCCATAATACTATCAGCTGACTTCTCAAAAGAAACCTTGCAGACAAGAAGGGACTGGACAGAAATATTTGAAGTCATGAAAGGCAAGGACCTACATCCAAGATTGCTCTATCCAACAAAGTTATCATTTAGAATGGAAGAGCAGATAAAGTGCTTCCCAGACAAAGTAAAGCTAAAGGAGTTTATCACCACTAAGCCATTATTTACAAGAAATATTAAAGGGACTTGTTGGGAGCCGACCAACAGCTGACCCTTGACACAGTCGGGTCGGATGAGACACATCTGCACAGCAGAGGCCACTGTGGCCGGATCTCCTGTCTATCTTCTCCTGAATGCCTGTCCCTGCTAGCAATAGGTGGTGGGGTTTTTGGACACCTGTGCTTTATAACAAAAAAATCTGCATGATGCCTCTGATTCTGCGCGAAATGACTTGCTGACCACAGAATAGAGACCCCTAGCAACGCTAATGCTGCCTGCTTCCCCCACCTGGGAAGTTAAGGACAAAAATTAACCTATGGGCAGACCAGCTGGCAGAACGCTGAAGGAAGCTGTTGCTAGGAATGTTTCTTAGGGAGTCAACACCTGAGAGCTTAAGATTTATCAGAGCCACTACCTCTCCCATACCCTGGACAGGAGTGTAAAGAAGCAAGGAGTTCTAGTTGGAAATAATAATCTCAATACATGAAAATGAACACAAAACATGCCCCCCCCCAAGATGTATAAATCGAAAAACCTAGGCAAAAAAAACAGTTACCTAACCTAGACAAATCTAACCTCAATGGATAATAGTTGATTTTTATATACCTACAAATCACCCCTTGCACCCTTTTAATTTAGACCAATCCCTAGAATTTTAATAGATACCTAGTTCCTAATTGGCACCTGAAACTTTGTGCCCGTATAGGTTCGTTGGCTATCTGATTAATGACCTTCTTGGTCAAAATAACCTTTGTTTAATATGGTTGATCTGTGGGACCTCCTGTACTTTTCGGTTATTTCTTTGTTTAACATTATTGATCTGTAAAACCTTCTGTGTTTTTAGAAATTATTTCTGTGGTAACTGTTTCTGTTTTAATAATCACACTATGCATTGAATGTTGTATAACCTCCCCTATAAAAATAAAGATTGATTTTTCTCGGTGAGTCAGGCCCAAAAAGCCTGGCTGTCCTCCGGCACCCCACCGGTGTCTGGCTTCAGTAGCTTCACCTTAGCTGTGCATCCTTTGAGGACCCTGAGACCCCACTGAGGCTGGACCCCGGCAGGGACTTATTTAAGAAAATCAAAACTACGTTCACAAAAAGGGCAACAACAAATTCACAACTATCAACAACTGAATCTAAAAAAAAAAAGCTGCAAACTAATCAAACAACCAGAAGCGGAACAAAATCATAGGTATAGAGATTATTTGGAGGGTTATCAGCGGGGAGTGGTTGTGGGAGAATAGGTGAAGAGGTGAGGGAATTAAGAAATACAAGTAAGTAGTTACAGAATAGCCACAGAGATGTAAAGTACAGTGTAGGACATGGAGAAGCCAAAGAACGTGTAAGCGTGACTCAAGGAAGAAGGGTACCATGCAGAGGGAGGGAAAGGGAAAAAAAATTGGGACAACTGTAATAGCATAATCAATAAAATATATTTTTAAAAATAAAAATCAAGATTTGAAAAACACAACTGACATCATGTACACTTACACTGTGCACTACTCCATCTGTCGGCAGGTGAAGGAGGGAGGTCAAGTCCATGTGGGTTTGGGTCAAGTTGGGGAGGGCAGATAAGAAACCCATAAAACATCTCTTATTACAGAAATACTTGTTTACTTATTTATTTCATCTTTTTCTGTCCGTTTCAGGCGTGATGGGTTTCCTGGGTGTGTTGACAGCGAGGCCTGCTCTGGGAAGCCTACGGCCTCTGTCATCACTGCTTCTTCTGCTAGAAAGGGTCTTCTGCTTCAGGGTCTCTATGAGCTGCTGCAGTCATTTGGCAAATAAGGGGCTTCAGGAGGTTTAGTGGGAGATGGGGATGGAGAAGGTGGGGGAGGTAGGGGTGGGAGTGGAGGAGGTGGTGGGGTGGAACTCGGGCTGGCGGCCAGGGCAGGGGTTGGGATGCAGGTGGTCAAAGGGGAGGCGGTTGAGGAGGGTATTGGAAACACCAAGGAGGACGGAGAGAGGGGACTGTAGCCGGGGGCTGTGGCAAAACTGGGAGGGGGAGGGGTACTCAGCTGAAGCATCTCCAAGGCCTTGGAACCAATCTTGGAAGTGATCCAGTTCAAATAGGGCCAGGCGGATTCCAGGGCGCTTTGCTCAGGCACAGCCCACACCCCGACTAGTGATTCCAACCATCATGTAGGTGTCTTCAGCACCTCTTCTGCACATGGGAGGCCTGCCACTGTCCCCCTGCCAGGAGGACACAGGACTCACACTGTGCTGAGCCACTCTCCCTGCTCCCAGGACCACAGGGGTTGTGGTGAAGGGCCAGCTGGGATGGGAAGGGTGTGATGGTCCCAGGTTTCCTTGTGGTGAGGAGGGAAGAGAAGGAGCCCACGCATCCCCGTGTGTGGCTTCACAGGCCCACACGAGCATGTGTGTGCACGTGCAGTTGAAGGCTTGGGGTGGTGCTTGGGTGATGTGGTCTCTGTGTCAGGGTGAGAGAGAGGCTGCATGTGGTGACCGGTCCTTCATAGGGGCAGCTGGTGGGGGTCATCTCCATGTTCATTGTGACTGTAGACATGGGACCAGGAAAAGGTTCACCAGAGCAGGGCCCTGGAGTGTGTGGAGCTGAGGGACTCAAGAAAGTAGGGTCTGCAGGGGCCCGGCACCTGAAGACCGTCACCTGGCAGGTGTCCACGTAGCCCTCGGGATACCCTGAGCACACATAGGTGGAGCGCATGTGGCCTCGGTACCACAGGGTCTAGTTGCACAGGCTGAGGTTAAGGACATCCACACAGGCCTCCTGCAGCACGGGCGACATCCTTTGGGCTATGACAGGCCACTTGGTGGTCAGGGGTCATGGAAGACATGCCCCACATCTTGGAAAGCCCTGTCTCCCCCCTCCCCTTGTCCCCTCTCGTCCGAGAGGCGCTGTTCAAACCTAAAGGCTAGGAGAGCCCGAGGCCCTGGCCTGTACTTGCGCACGCAAACGAACGGACAGAGGAAGAGCCTAGAGGAGGGACCAAGGCAATGGGGAGAACGGGTGCGGCTGGAGAGGGCTATGTGCAAGTGGTGGCTGGTGGCTCATGGAGGTTACTGGTAAGACCAGCAGGTGTGAGTGGATGTGCACGATGAGCCACACAGACGTCATCTTAGTCCTCACAGCCACCCCGTGACCTCCCCGCCACCCCCCCCAGGTGGCTGGGGCTCCCCTTGCCAAGGTCACACTGGGCTGTGGTGCAGCTTGGGTTCAGACCCGGGAGTTCCTCTCCAGGACCAAGCCCAGGGTCTGGCTGGGAGGCGCCCTCCCCACTCTCCCCACCAGGACTCTTCCGCCCCTGTGGACAGGCCCCCGGGTTAGGCAGGTGAGTCCTTCCCCAAGTGCCCCCATCTGTCCCAAGTAGGTCATGGGAAGACAGAGCTGTGGCCAGGCCTCCACACAGAGGCACAGCTCTCGGGCCAGGTCAGGGCTTCCTCACACCCCAGAAGCTCTCTTGGGGTCTGGAGGTGAAGAGGGGCCTGGCCAGGGTCACCCTGAACAGGGTGCACTGCGTCTGGCAGAGACAGCAGAGATGGCCCCACAGCCGATGCAGCTGTGTCCTCTGGGTCACGTGGTCCCGCAGATGGAGGGGCCCTACAGCCTAGGAGGTGGATTTGGACACTGGCTGCCATGCAGATGGGGAGTAGGCGGGTGGGGCCTGGTGTAGGGGCGGGGCTGGAACAAGCTCCTGGGCTGATTGGGAGGCAGGAGCCCAGGGAGCCCTGTGCATGGCCAGACACGCAACAGGATGCATGGCTGGCTTCCTGTGCCTTCGGTCCCCTCCTGCCCTGTGTGGGGGCAGCAGTGACAGTATGCCTGTGCCCTGCCCTGGAGGTGGGGTGACAAGGAGCTGCCAACCACCAGCTGGGCCTGTCACCAAGGTGACTGAGCCCTGGGTCAGGAAAGCCTGGGCCTTGCTGTTAAGAGCCAGGTGTCCTCAAACAGGAATGTTCTCAACCCCAACGCCTGTTTTAAACTACCAACTTGGGAGCTCAGCCTCGTAGAGAACGGGGAGGGCGCCAGGCAGCAGGCGGAAGGGAAGGCCAGGATGGCCCCAGGGCTTGGAGCCTGAGATCCCTTTGAGACTTGGCCTTCAAGGTGGCGGTGTGGGTGAGGGAAATGTGTCAAAAAATGACAGAAGTCCCTTTAAGCTGAGAGGGATTTTGGAACAAAAGAGGTCTCAAGGGAGGCTCGGGTATAGCTGGGAGCCTGCACTCCTCGAGAGCCCATAGTAGCAACAGGTGAGGCAGGGTGGGGGTCGAGGGAGGGGCAGAGCAGGGAGAGCCCAGGGGAGGGCGAGTGGGGGTGGAGTCCCAGAACACAGGCACTCCCATGGCAGAGCCTTGGACAACAGCAGCAGGGCCAGAGACGGATGCCCAGCCAGGAGGCAGGCTGTGGGTCACCCAAAGCCAGAGAAAGCAAGGCCCTAAGGACAGACAGCCTTGACCCCATTCTCAAAATGCCAGGTCACCCCTGTGTAAGCTCTGCTGCCCTCACCGGCGTGGCTGTGGCCTGGCCCTCGGCTCCCACCCGCAGCTTCTCCAGCTGGAAAGGGGCTATGATGGGAGCTGGCCGGCCCCATGCAAGGACAGCTGCTCCACCAGGCCTTGACCACTCCTGTTCCACCTCAACGTCCACCAGGGGAACGACCCGCAGTGCCCCCGGGGAGCCCCTCCCATGCTCATTGTTCTCCCTCAGGAATCCCCAGCCGGTTGCCCAGCAGGTCTGGGACACTCGGGTGAGCCTGCTGAGAACTGGGGCAGGCAGCCGGGCCGACGAGGGAGCCGCAGACAACGGGAAGGGTGATCTTCACGAAAGCGATGTCGTTGGCCTCCAAGATGAGCAAGTAGGTCTCCTAAGGGATGATTTTCTCAACAAATCTCTCCTGGAGAGGCAGCTTCACTGGCTGGTTGCTGTCATACTTGATTCCCCTTGCTCTGAAAACCAGTCTCCAGTCGTGGGCTTTTCTGCGGACACGGGAGGGGCCAGGCCGTCCTCCCTGTGCTGTGGGTGCAACCCTCAGAGCCTCCCCTGGCAGGGGTCACAGTCTGCATGCTCAGTCTCGTTACTGCTCGGCCCAGAGCCCCAGAGACTCTCAGCAAAGACCCCAGGAGAATGCCCCTGACCGGAGGCCTTCGGAAGACCCCCTCCATGCACTCCCACATGTACTTTTTAGCCTGAAGGAGTGAGCAGTGCTGAGAAGCCACTGGGCATTCAGCAAGGAGCCCCCGCAGGTGTGGTACTGCCGGCTGTCATGGTTGGTGAGGACCTGCAGGCTGACAGTCCAGGGCCAGGTCCCAGTGTGCGGCAGCCTGGCCTCTGATGACACATGGGCTCCCCCGCAGGGTCTCCCTGAACAGCAGCCTCCAGGGGCCACTGAGGAGAGACCGAGGGCATGCGCCAGACCAAAAGCAGGCACAGCCTGTCCTCCTGCCTCTTCAGAGGGCAGGGATGTGGGGTTGGTCTGGGAATGAGTGTGAGCTGTGCTGTGGGGCTGTGACAAAGCCACAGCCTCCAGGACATGGGAGGGGTGTGATGCCCATGGTCCTGTGGGTATAGTCACAGGTGAGGAAAGAGTGGCCACGGGCAGCTGGGGAGATGGTGCAGCCCTAGAAGTGTGGGGACTTCTGGACTGGGTGAGGCTAACATGAAGTGCAGGGTGTCTCTGCCTGAGGTCTTCAGAACCAGTCTTGGGGTGCAGAGTTGGCCTGCACAGTAACGGGGAGAGAAGGACCACAGGTAGGTACAGGGGCCCCAGGTATAGGAGGCAGTGGGGGTGCAAAGGTGGAAATTCTGGAAAGAGGGGGTACAGGTCCCCCCATTTGGCCCTGGCAAGCCTCAAAGGCCCACAGCCCCATAACTTTCAAGATGCTGACCAGACAGTAGTAGAACCCCTAGCTATTTCCTGGTGGCACATGTGTCAGCAGCTGAGCAGCTTTCTATTGTGACCTACACTCCTGTTATTTCAAAGGTGAGCACTAGATGGCAGCAGTGAGTGACTTTCTATGATGACATCCAGGAACCTCGTGCAAACCCTGGTATTCGCTGGCTGCACACCACACGGCATCAGAGAAGAGCTTCTATCAGTGGTGTAGCTTAGGTGGCCGCGAAGGAGTGTACTTCCTGATCAACTTCACTGTGGCGTTACTTATAACATGCACACTAGATGGGAACGAAAAAGGGCTTTTCTCCATGACCTGCACTTGAGTATTATTCCCAAGGTGAACACGAGATGGCAGCAGAGAGACATTTTGGTAAGAATCAGTCAGGTGTTCCTTGCAAGATGCACACTAGGTGAGAACCACTTTTCATGGTGTGCACTCAGATGTTATTCACTGGCTGCACACTAGGTGGCAGCAGACAGGGCTGACTCCTGGCTCCACCACCCACCAGCTGTGTGGTTTCAGGCAAATCCATGGAAACTCAGTCTCCTCTGTGGGAGTAACTGCCTCTCAGGGCAGCAGGGAGGATTCAGCGAGGTGGGGCGTTCAGCTCCTGCCCAACGTGTGGTAGACTCACTCCCCCTCCCTCTTCCCTTCTGTGTCCCTTCTTACCTTCTATGGGCTAAATAAATCAAGAGTCTAGCAAAGTAGCCTTTCAGCAGAACGCACTCTCTTACTGGTGACCACACAGCCAAGCTCCCCGTGGGCACTCACTCCTACACCGGTCTGGCCTCCTCCTCAGGACAGCACTGACCACAGCCTCTCTCTGGTCTTCACACCCTTGCTCCTCTGCAAACTCAGGGTCCCGCCTCGGCTCAGGCCAGCACCACCCCGCACCAGTCCTCTCACTGCTCCCGCTGCTTCCTGTCCCCAGTCCGTCCAATCCAATCTCCATGCCATGACCAGCTGATCTTTCAAAATTAGGGATCTGATCCTGTCCCTCCCCATGCATGAGAACTGCCAACAGCTTCCCTCGCCCAGGCCTAGAGAATAGTCTCCCTCATCAGCATGGTATTGAGACCCTTTCTCAGGCCCCACTTCCTCCTCCTGGTTTTACTTCAGACCACCCCACCCCACCCCACTCGGTCACCAGGAGCCTGTCAGCATCAGCCTCGCTGGGTGGGAGACCAGTCAGGACTCTAACGCATACAGGCGCCGCCAGCACAGGAACTGAGCCTTGAATGTGGGAAACTGAATAAAATACAGACTTTAGTTAATAACAATGCATCGATATTTGTCTGTTAATTACAACAATTCTGTTCCAGAAACAGAGGAATTAATGGTCAAATAAGAACCAGAGGTGGGTGATGTCCTGGGAAACACACACTAACACGGCACCCGTCCTCCCCGTTTCCCGTGCCGTCTCCATTCTGTGTGCATGCTCTGTGTGCTGTGCCCCGCCATCTCCTTGTGTCTCCCTTCTCCCTGTGCTCTCTGCACATGTACTGGGCATGCTGAGGCCTTGCCACATCACTTACTGGGGTGGGACTAGGCTTTCGTAACCGTGCATGCCGAAATAAGGACGCAAAAACTGTAGAACAGATATGACTCGGTGTGATTGCGACATGCAACACAAGTGACCTGACAGTTGTGGGACAAGTCGGGACTGGCCCAGAACTCTGTGACACCAGTCAGGGGCCAGGTCTCTGTGACTGCCATCTCCCCCAGTCTTAGGTGGGCTTCCAGAGAGCAAGTGAGCACGGGTTACTCAGGGGACAAGAGAGCTCACCTGTGGGCTTACAGTCCCACATCCTGAGACATGAGCATCTCTTTAAATGGCAGCAACTCGGCGCCAGCGCTGCACACAGAACTGACACACGGCAGGGAATCCGTGAAGACCTGCGGAGTGAATGCAGCTGCTCCTCCGTGGAGGCTGCACAGGGTCCTGCATGTCTCACCGCCCTTCACAAAACAGTCACTGAAAATGCCAATCTGCCATAAAGACATGAGAGGATTATAAAATTTAACAAACTTATTTTTAAATGCAGTGCAAAAGAATGTCTTTGTAAAGAACTTACAAAACCCGTCACATTCTCCATCATACAGACTGACTTCTGTGCAATGCAGCCATTTACTAAAAAGCTAGTTAGTACTGACCATGTCTCAACTGTCAGCAGGTGACAACTGGAAATACCATTCTAGATGCACACATTTATTTACATGCTTGATCATGGATTTAACCATCTCCCTAGCTGCAGCAAAAGGTACAAATGAATTTCCAATTCATTTCTAGGTCATGATCAGGTGGAGAGGCAGGAAGGGCAGAGAGAAAAACTCAAACCACTGGGCTTCATCCTGAGAGAGCTCGGTCCTCCACACACAAGGGACGCCTAGCTGAAATGATGACCAGGTGGGTGAAAATGAAAGAGTAACTTAAACTGATTTAACTGGGAGTACCCAATTCAGGGGTTTCCCACTTGGAAAGCACGTGAAGCAGGTGTCTTCAGGGCGGGTGTGCATCTGCAGCAGAGCAGGTGTCCACCAGCACCAAGGAGCCAGGTGCAGGGTGGGAAGGACATAGGCTGGCCACTCAGAGGACTGCAGGAAGGCCCCTGACACACCAGGCACCAAAACCGCCAGCCTGCAACACACCCCTCAAATCAGACTCCTGCCAGAACCAGGCTGCCCACACCTCCGGGGCCGGGAGAAGCTGAAGCGGATGGGCCTCCCTGCCCCTCCCTCAGGCCATGTCTGACCCCACAGCCTCAGCTTCCCACTGCAGAGTGCAGCTCCCTCCCGCCCACAGGCCCTTCTCACTCAGTGATGCTGGGAGGTCCAGTGCTCACACCCAGGAGGAACCTACAAGGAGGTTCCTGGAGGCATCACTGATCTCCCCACATTGGAAACAAAATGCTCACTGCAGAGAAAGGGAGCCTCTCACACGCTGTTGGGAGGGATGTGGCATGGAGCAGCCTACGGCAAACAAGCTGGAGGTTCCTCAGAAACCAAAACTAGGTCCACCGTGTGACCCAGCACGTCCTCCACTGGGGGCTTCCCCAGAAGAAGTGGAACTGGCACCGCAGACACACGTGCACACCCGCAAGTTCGTGTCAGCGTCATTCACAGTGGCCAGGACGTGGGAGCAGCCCACCTGCCCATCAGTGGGTGGCACACGCACACGAAAGAATGTCACTCAGCCAGGACAAAGGACATCCTTCCACTGGGGCATGGATAAACCGGAGGACATCATGGTAAATGGAATGAGCCCGACCCAGAACGACAGACAGGGCGCGACCCCACTTTCATGTGGTGCCAACAGCAGCTGACAAAGAGCAGAGCAGGTGCTGGTTGCCAGGTGCGGGGAGAGGGGACAGGAGATGAGGGTCCAGGGCTCAAGTCTCAGCTGTGCGAGATGAATGAGCACCTGAGACCTGGGCGACAGCCGTGGGGCTGCAGTTACCCGCACTCTCCACACACCTGAGAGCTGCCACGACTGCACATCATCAGCGGCCCTTCCTGGGGCCCCAAGCGTCCTCAGTGAAACCCTGTCTGAGTCCTTCTCCCTGAAGGGCAAAGGTGGACCAAGGGGCCAGACGACAGGGGTGGTCCGTCACTCAGCAGCAGCTATGCAGTGACGTCTGTGGGCTCCGAGGGCTGTGCTTCCCCATCTCCACCTCACCCTTTCCCACACGTGTCTGTGCTTTGCAGGCTGGAGCCTCATGCCAAGAAGACGAGCATCCTAGATGTGCTTATACACAACCTTCGAGGGCACCGTCTGGAGGTGCACACGCACGGGACACTTGTAGAAGTGGGACAGCAGGGCCTCGCTGTAGCCCACAAGGAAGTAGAACTTGTGTGCAGGCAGCTGCCTCAGGACCAGAGCGCAGATCTCCACCTGGTTGGCCCGGCGCTTCAGGACGAGCTGGTCGGCCAGGCAGCCGGGGAAGGTGCCCAGCATAAACTTGCGAAGAAAAACATCCTCCACCGTGCGCTCTGCAGCGTGGTCCTGCCCATCCAGGTTACCTGAACACAGAAGGGCACCACAGAATCGGCCAAAGCTGCAGAAGTAACACCCGACAACAGCACAGGGCTCCCAATTCCACCCCAACCTCACCTCTTCTCTTCTGTAAGTGGAATAAGAACAACGCTTTCAAGGTCAAAGGACATCACTTCATCAAACCCCCAAACTAGGTACTGTTGCTTTCCCCTTGTTTCACAAAGCGAAAGCATGGGGCCCTGGCCAGAACACAGAACTCAGACGACCACTCCTTCACTCCCCTTCCCACTGGTCACCCCACAGGCCAGAGACAAGGCTGCCCGCTCCTCTGAGGTTTGGGGCATGAGCTCTCTCACCAGGCAGAGCCAGGGCCTCACCCAGTGATTTCCCAGTGGGGACCCTGCACCCCCTGCACCTCTCAGAGTTTCTGCTGGACTCCACACCCACCTCCAATCTCAGAACCAGACCCCAGGAAGGGTGAAGGAGCAAGAGCCTTCAAGTAATTTCTCTACATAGGGGCGCAGCAAACATCCAAGCTGAAAACTCTCACACTGAACCAAACACAGCTGGCAGTCATTGATCTGCAGTAGCTCTGTTCCATAAAGTCACTAAGGGCAAAGAGCGAGCAAACACTCAGCCCCAGTGCCTGGGGAAACAGGGTTACAAGACTTCGGTGGACTTACTTTTGTCAACAGATCAATACGTAACCTTGTCATATGTGTTTCCACTTAAAGACACCGTGTTCACTGCATGGGTGGTGACCACTGCAGTATACCAGCTGCACTAGAATGCGTGCCTGGGGGCAGCCAACCCAACACTCGAGTTTTCTCTGCAAAGCACGTCAAAGCCTCCTCGAGCTCAGGACCCTAGACGAGCAGGTCAGCATCCCCGGCCATTTCAAGGCAGGGGAGTCACCAACCAAACTGCAAAAACATGGCACTAAGAAACTTCAAGAAGGACACACATTTACCGTAGGAGAGTGGAAACAAGAAGGCAGAGCTCAGAAAGAGACCTAACATCAGGTGGTGAACAGACAGTACAATAAACGAATGATGTTTTACAGAACTGTGCACCAAGACCTATGTAATTTCATTAACCAATACCACCCCAACAAACTCAATAAAAAGTTTAAAGAACAAATAACTTAAAAAAAAAAAAAAAAAAGAGCAGAGCCCTGTTCAACCTCAACTGGGAAGGTGGCCGTGCCTGAGAACGCCTGAGAAAGTGTTAAGAGCAGGCACTTTCACAAACACAAAATACAGAAAAATCCCTGCTTCCACGGGAATTGCAGTGCACAGCGCACTGTCGCGCGTGTCCACGCCGTTTCTGCGGGCTCTGAACCACTCGGCGTCTCTATCAATCAGAGATGACGGACAGCAAAGCAAAAACAACTCCCGCCTCAATCATTTCTGAGAAGGTGGAACGGGGTCCTCGATCCCCACGGAAAGAGCCAGTTCTGGATCCCCAAAACCCAGGTCAACACTCCTGGCCTGTCTCTGCCTGGTCACTTCTCTGCACGTATGGAACTGACTTCGGATTTGGTCACCGACTACTGATGGGAATGAACATCAGACACCTGCCCGTGTCGCGTCTGGGTTAGAGTCACAGCCCAAAAGCTCTGGTGCGGCCTGGAGTCCCCTCACCTGTGTGCAGCGACAGCCAGCCTTTGCGGTGGGCGATGTGATGAGGGGCGTGTGCTTCCTCGTAGGTCACGGGTTTGTCCCCTTTGCCCACTCGGACCCGGGCCGCCCGATTCTACGAGCAAAGAGCAGCCGTAAGTCCGCGCTCCCCACCCAGGCTGCGACCTGGGTCCTCCTCCTCTCCGCCCCTAGTCCCCACCCCCTGCCCGGTGTCCCTCGCCCTTCGGCCCGGACGGACCGCTCACCTTGGCGCACGCGGGGGAGACGTGCAGGGCGCGCCAGGCACACGGCAGGGCGCGGCTCCAGGAAAGCACCTGTGTGTGGACGGGAGAGCGTGACACAGGAACCGGGGCACCCCCCGCCCCCACCCGCCTGGTCCGCCCGCACCGCCCACTCACCCACGGCCCGAGCCCTCGGTAGCACACGGAGACCGCCATCTTCGACTGAGCGCAGCCTGTGACGTACCAGCGCGCCGCCGGGCAAAGGTCAGCGCCGGGGGGCGGCGGGGAAAGCCCGCGGACGAGCCCAAATCGAAGTCGCCGCGGGGGTGCGAGTCTGGTTGTGCAGAGCCCTGGGGCGGGGCCTCGCGGCTGGGCCGCACCCCGGACGCTGGTTTCTGCACCCCTCCTCCTGGCACCGCTGTTTGTTGTCTTCCCGGCGCCGATCCGGAGATTGGAGGGTGCAGAGCGTGAGGTTTCCCTCTAAGTCTCACACCGGTGTCCTTTGGACAACGGCGGCCCAAGCCTGCCCTTGGAGCGTTTTCTTAGGTTCTGCGAATTTGGCTGCTGGAGTTGTCTCCAAATTTATTATTATTATTACAATGTGGATTATATTTACAACACTAAAGTCCTCTCAATACACAGAAACCAGGTCACAAAAACTGCCAACCAGATGCCATTTTTGTACAAAAAATCATATACTTATGTACACGCAATAAAAAATGTAGAAGACAGTATTTCAAAAGTTAGTCATTTATCTTTGGACAGTACGATCACGTGTCGTTTCTTTTCTTTTTGTTTATCTGTGTTTTCTATCCCTCAGTTCCATTACCTATAAAATGGGTTTGTTGATAGCACTGACCCTCACAGAGCTGTCAGATAAATAGCTGTCACTGTTTCTTCTGTTTGGCTGAATATAGGAAATTGCCAACATTTGGCTAGGTTTTGTTTCGATGTTGCCTTCATCATCCCCCTGATGTAGCTGCGGTTCCCCTGGGGGGAGGACAAGACTTCCCTCTGTGTGGAGGTAAACAGAAGCACAGGTGGAGGGTGAGCTGCCTGTGATCACAGTGGGGAGAAGAAAGGGGCCAAGACGCCAGTCTCTGGGTCTCGTTCTGCACGTGCATTCTCCACCGTGGAGGTTCCTTTCACCACTTGTAACTGGGGCCTCAAAAAGTAACGGTTGCTAACACAGTGTCTTTCACGCCCATGTTACTAGGAATGTTTTATTTCTAACTTTTAAAACTGTGGCCTCCAACTGTCATGTGTGTTGTATAAGGGGGCAGAACAGGAATGAAATGTTCTCCAGTCACAACAATTTCCAAATGAAAAAACTATCAACTCTTCCAGCTACACCTGTGATGGCCACAGCTGCTCCTCTCTCAGAGGCTTTTACTTTTGGGGCCACTGCTTCCAAATCTGACTGTCTGAAACAATTGCAGAAGAACATTATCATTAAAATAATGAAACACCACTTTCTCCTTTCAACTTGGCTATGTATCAAAATCTCATGAGGAGCCTTTCAAAACCACCAATCTTGGTTGCAACCCAGAGCCTTGAAACCAGAACCTCAGGGGTTCTGAGTCCAGGCCTAAATGTCACTGCTTCTGAAGGCGGCCATAGAGGTTCTGGTGCACAGCCATGTGGAGGAAATGTCAGCATTCTCAGCAACTACCAGCCAGAGTGTAGACACAGCCGTTCAGAAACACGTAAAAATATACATTCCCCTCTGACCAGTAATTCTACTTTCGCCCTGTGGAAATAATTAAGATTTAGTTACAAAAATGTT
Source organism: Tonatia bakeri (assembly GCA_004024845.1). Taxonomy (NCBI): domain Eukaryota; kingdom Metazoa; phylum Chordata; class Mammalia; order Chiroptera; family Phyllostomidae; genus Tonatia; species Tonatia bakeri. The sequence continues at coordinate 14,342 of PVIA01001949.1, forward strand.
GATGCCAGCTTTTTAAATCACGGCAAAAACTTGGACACATTTTAAAATCAAAGTCCAATAACAGGGAATTCTGATACAGACTTATTCTGCAAACATTGTAAAATATTCTATGGGTCTCATTTTGTAGGCAAAAATATGTTGGGTGAGAGATTGTGGAATGGTGTTAGTGGGAAAGTCAGGCTAGAGTGTGCAGTATGATGTGGATTTGACAAAACTGAATGTGTGTATCTGTAGGTAGACACAGGGGAGCCAGAGGGTACTCACCAAAAGTGGACAGTGTGAGCAGGAATATAGGGAACTGATCAGCATGGCAGTGGGGAATGTAGCCCAGCATCAAACCTGAAAGCCGATTGAATTTGAGGTGGCACACGGAACCCAGGCATGCAGATCGGCTTTCCCATGGGAAACCAGGCTGCCATTGTCCCTAGGCTGCTTTAAGGCTTGCTTTTGCTAAAACTCCCTCACCCCTGGGTTAAGACTGCAGATGTTTAATGTATATCTCTGAAGCAACTCCCTAAAGTCTGTGCTAAGCCTCCCAAGAATGAAATGTAACCAAATCATCATTTCTATCTTTCCATAGCATTTGCAACATTTTTTCCTTTTTTTTTTGTTATTATCTGTAAGAAATAATCACTTAAAGTAAACCTAAAGATACTAAGTGAGAACGTTCTTTGAAGTAATGCAACTGGAAAGCAATAAAAGCTTGTCCAGGCAAGGGCCGAGGTGCTCTCCCTTTGAGAGAGTGGCCAAGGTGCTTTCTCTCTCAGAGAGTGGCTGTGCCATCCCTTTCTCTCCACAGGACTTCTGCAGTCTGTGTGAATTTGTTTACCGCATCCACAACACTGGCTCTGCAGGCCAGAGTCTGCATCACAGGAAGGGACTCACAGAATTCCCCTGAATTCTTCTATGTAGGTTTGATAAGCACCTATAGTCCACTTCAGAATCCACTATTTTAGGTGCAGTCTCCCCAGGGTTGCCCATCCCTGCCCCCTGCCCGCCAGCAAAGCTTCCAGGGCAACCCCTCTGCAGATCAATGAACATCCTTAAGGTTGTTATTTCAAAAATGCAAATTAGATGGCAGCAGAGAAGTGTGTTTCCTGACAAACCTCACTGTGGTGTTTCTAATATGCACATTAGATGACAACAAAAAACGGCTTTTCTTCATGACCTGAACTTGGGTATTATTCCCAAGTTGAACAATAGATGGCAGCAGAGAGGCACATTTTCCAGTGAGAACCAGTCAGGTGTAATTCACTAGATGCACACTAAATAAAAGCAGAAAATAAATTGTCATTGACATAACCCATTGTTATTCACTGGTTGCACACTAGGAGGCAGTATAGTAGTGCATTTCCTGGTGACCACCTCTCAGATTTTTTCCCAATTTGCATTTTAGATTATAGCAGAACTGTTTCTCTTGAGCTGAACACAGTTGTTAGTTTTAATATGCACACTAGGTGGCAGCAGATAATAACTTTTTATGATAGCAAACACTCAGTTGATATTCACAGGTTACACATAAGATGGAAGCAGAGAATAGCTTTTCTTAGTGTCCTCCACTCAGGTGTTGCTTTTTAAACTTTCTTTTATTGACTGATTTTTAGAGAGTGAGAAAGAGAGATAAGCATCAATTTGTTTTTCCCACTTATTGATGCATTCATTGGTTGATACTTGCATGGGCCCTGATGGGGGACTGAGCCTGCAACTGTGGCATATCCAGATGACACTCTAACCAAGTGAGCTACTTGCCCAGAGCCTTGGGTATTACTTTTTAAAATAAAATTTTTTTAAAGATTTTATTTATTTGTTCTTAGAGAGATAGGAAGGGAAGGAGAAAGTGAGAGAAACGTTCATCAATTGCCTGGCCAACGACCCCGGCATGTGCCCAAACCAGGGATTGCACCACCAGCCTTTTGGTTTGCAGGGCGACGCCTAAACCACTAAACCACACTAGTCAGGGTAGGGCCTCAGGTGTTATTTCTAAGTAGCACGCAACACTGCAGTAGAGAAAAACTTTTCCTGCTGACCCCCACTCAGATGTTATTTTCAAAGTGCACACTAGATGGCAGCGGGGAGTAACATTTTATAATAGTACACATTTAGTTGTTAGTAGTTGCAGGGGACATGGCAGGAAGTGCTTTTCCTTGTGAACTACACAGTTTTATTCCCATGATACACACTAGATGGCAGCAGAGTATAACATTTTATGATGACATCCACAGATGTTATTCACTAGTTGGTTAAACACTATATGGCAGCAGGGAAAACCTTTTTCTGGTAACTTTCTCTTAGGTGTTATTCTCAAAATGTACAGAAAATAGCACAGCTTTTCCTGGTGGCCTCCATCCACCAGGCTGCACACCAGGCTTTTATTCCCAAGCTGCACACTAGCAGCAGAAAAGAGCGATTCCTGATTGCTTCCACTCAGGTGCTATTCACAAGGTGTACGCGAGATGGCAGCAGAGAATACCCCCCCCATCAACTGAAGTGTTATTCAAAAAGTATCCACAAGGTGACAGCAAAGACCACATTTTCCCTGCTTACAGGCTCTGCCTGTTCTGCATTAATAGAATACAAAAAGAGAAATTCCAGACTTGGTAATAAACTCACTTTGATATAATTCCTATTTTAAGCCCTTCACATTCCTCACCTTAACTATTGCTCGAATTTGGTAGATGAGACAGGAACACTCGTCAACCCCATTTTACAAGTATTTAAACTGAAGGCTGGTTCTACCATAGTTCAAAGTCCAGAACCAAGACCTAAATGGACCAAGATGGCCCTGAAAGTCATGTACACACAGTACCCTGGACAAACAGGAATCCCATAGGTTTTGCAGGTTTGGGTTGAATCTACATCATTCCCCTTGAAGAAACCCTGCACGTAACATAATGGTCCAACCAGCCACGCACTCTCCCCGGCTGGTGTTTGGGGTGGGACTTGAGCAGGCAGCTGGGAAGGGGGCAGGTGGGGAGAAGGAGGTCGTTTGGCCCTTTGCAGGAGCACAACCAGCTTCAGATCCCTATAATAGTGACTTACATCTGCTCCCTGCCTGTTCCCCGCTGATTAAAATCTGTTCTTCAGTCCAGAGCACTGGTCTGCATCTATCCATGCTCCCTTCCTCTGAGGCCTCACCTGGCACGAGCGTCCTGGAGGCTCAGATAGAGTCTAGGGTGGAAGATCCCTGGTGGGGAAGAGCCTGAGTCCCAGAAATGTGCAGGGCTGACTCCTGGCTGCACCACCCACCAGCTGTGTGGTTTCAGGCAAATCCATGGAAACTCAGTCTCCTCTGTGGGAGTAACTGCCTCTCTCAGGGCAGCAGGGAGGATTCAGCGAGGTGGGGCGTTCAGCTCCTGCCCAACGTGTGGTAGACTCACTCTCCCTCCCTCCTCCCTTCTGTGTCCCTTCTTACCTTCTATGGGCTGAATAAAAGAGTCTAGCAAAGTAGCCTTTCAGCAGAATGCACTCTCCTACTGGTGACCACACACCCAAGCTCCCCGTGGGCACTCACTCCTACACCGGTCTGGCCTCCTCCTCAGGACAGCACTGACCACAGCCTCTCTCTGGTCTTCACACCCCTGCTCCTCTGCAAACTCAGGGTCCCGCCTCGGCTCAGGCCAGCACCACCCCGCACCAGTCCTCTCACTGCTCCCGCTGCTTCCTGTCCCCAGCCCGTCCAATCCAATCTCCATGCCATGACCAGCTGATCTTTCAAAATTAGGGATCTGATCCTGTCCCTTCCCACGCATGAGAACTGCCAACAGCTTCCCTCGCCCAGGCCTAGAGAATAGTCTCCCTCATCAGCACGGTATTGAGACCCTTTCTCAGGCCCCACTTCCTCCTCCTGGTTTTACTTCAGACCACCCCACCCCGCCCCACCCGGTCACCAGGAGCCTGTCAGCATCAGCCTCGCTGGGTGGGAGACCAGTCAGGGCTCTAACGCATACAGGTGCCAGCACAGGGACTGAGCCTCCAGTGTGGGAAACTGAATATAGATAAAAGTTCATAATAATGTATCAATATTTGTATATTAATTGTAACGACTCTGTAAACAAATAAAAGGAGAGGGGAATTAAGAGTCCAATAAGAGAAACCTGCCGCATCAAACTTTAACCTAGAGGAGACGGGTGATGTCCTAGTAAAAGGACACATTGATACCATGGACCCTAAAGTAGGGAAAATACAAAACTAAATAGTCCAGCGGGGCACCTCTTCCCCTGCAGGTTCTCCTCTCATTGTTCTGGGGTTTCCGGCTCCCTAAACAGGGAAGAAAAAGGGCCGGAGCCGCTCGGCAGGTCCCCGAAGGCCCAGCTGAGCCCTGCGTCTTCGCTGCCTCCGCCCAGGAGGCCCCGTGTGGGCGGAGTCTCGGGGATTGCCGGTTCTGAGGTGTCAGCCAAGGCCGTTTCACTGCAGGGAACTGGACACACTTACTGAAGCAGAATAAGTTAACATAAGTTAATTATTTTAATCGCAGAAATAAATTAATACTTGCAAGAGGCAAGTTTAAGAGCAGGCTTGGGCCTGGCACGGGCAGCCTCTCACACCTGCCGTAGGTCCGGTCCCTCGCCCGCCCTCCGCGGGCTCAGTGCCTTTGGGCGGCCCCGCTCACGGGCACAGGCCCCTCCCTGAATCGGGGCCACTAGCGCCCCCAGGCTGACACCCCCTCACTGTCCGTTCTAACGAGTTCTTAAATGTTCTGGAGCGTCTCCCCAAGCGGAAGGGGAGGGGGAGGAAACACTGGGGAACGAGTGTGAGGGGCTCAGTGGGAGCGCCTGTCAGTGGGAACCGGAAACTGTCACAACGCCCCGGTGGACGTCTGCACTCGGCTCCCCGAGCAAGAAGGTGCCTGAGGGACAGGGCCGGCTCTCGTGTGGGTCACCGGGGCCTCTGGCCGTTTCTACTGATCAGCTTTGTTTTGACCAGTTTGGGTAGCATATGGTTCTCTTGCTATAAACACTTGAAAATCTCCAATTTGGCTCGACTCCGAATCTAACATTTAAGGAAACTGATTCTCAAAGCAGAACTGGTGGCGAGAGGTTCCAGGGAGGCATTGAGGGCCGCACACCAGCCCAGTCCCCAGGGCTGGCTGTCTCCCAGGAGGTCCCAGCTGCTGGGATACACGTGGAGCTCCCTCAGCACCCTGCCCCTCTTACGGAGAGGGACCGACCCACAGGAAACTTTGCCCCAAATCTCCAGCGGCGAGAAGTCCCTGAGGGTTCAGTGTGGGGGAGGGAAGAGATGAGCTCTGAACTGGGGTGCAGGAACCATGGTGGCCCTGGCCTCAGCCCCCTCCTGCAGGGGACAGATGCTCAGGCAGCCAAGAGAGGCCACAGTTAGAACCCAAAGAGCAACACTCACAGAGGAGGGTTTCGGCTCAACTCGAGGGAGGAGCAGTTAGCAAGCGGGCCTCCCACTGCTGAGAGCTGACAGTCAAGGTCAGGGGCCCCTGGCAGGGGCCTGGACAGGGGCTCAAGCCACAGATGTGGGTCCTGATGGCGGACAAAGCAGCAGGGACCTCCCCTAGCCGCCCCTACCCCAGCCACCTCGGTGAGGTGCTCCACTGTCCCAGCCCTGTCCTGGGCCACAGCGCTCGGGGCTCTGAGGCAGGTGGTAACCACGCAGTTTACCCCACGTGGAACTGGGTGATGCCCACATGGACAGCGCATGCCAGGTACTCATTCCAGGCTTTTTCCTTTCGGGCCACACAGAGCCTGGCCAGTGGCACGGCACCACCTGTGTGACCAGCTCCCAGGGGAAGGGAGAGTGTCACCAGTCCTGCCACCCCTCAACCCAGTGGCCACAGTGCCCCAAGTCCCTGGCAGAGGCCACTGGTCAGAGGCGGAGCTCGGGAAGCCGGGCTTTGTGGGAGTCCCTGGGTTTAGTTCTCCGTCCACTGAGGGTGCCCAGCACAGGACCACCGAGAGCCCAGCACTGGCCAGGAAGGGAGAGGGGCGTTTGCACCCCGCCCATCCTCATCACCTCTGAGCTCCAGGATGCAGCTAGAGCCTGCTGGTCCCAGTGGGGCATCGTCCAGCATCCCGATCAGCCCTCTGGTCGCACAGCCCACTCAGGTGCAGCCTCAGCCGTGGCTGCGTGTGCTTGTCTCCCTCGTGGTCAAGTGCCCACTGGGCCCTCATTGTTGCTGCTGAGCCTCCTGAGCAGATGGGTTGGTGACTCACCAGGCTGCAGCAAGCTCCCCTCCCCCACCAAGAGGGCCAGGGCCTGCGCAGCCTTCTGTCTGTTCTGCCTCATCGGATCATCATGGCTGCTCTGGGCAGCAGGTCCTGCTCGTGTCCCCTCCACTCTGCATGGCTGGACAGCGAAGGCTTGAGGGTGAGGAAGGTGCCCGGGTCACACCGTTGGCAGTGGGATTGAGACCCAGACCAGAGGGTCTGGATTGGTCGAGGCAGGTCAGGGCAGCTGGTGGCGGAGGGGAAGCCTGTCCCACCCCTCCCGGAGAGCCCTGTTGTCCACTTCGCCCTTTAGAGTCAACTCTTCTGCCACCAGCCGTGGAGGGAACCCCAGGAGGCTGGGCCTCTCCTCGCCCGGCAGGTTCTTGGTGTCACAGCCCAGGGGCCAAACTCTGGGGCTGGAGTTGGAAGTCACACCACAGCCAGTGGTCCAGCTGGTTCAGCTGTGGGGGAAGCGGGGGGTGTGGATGGAGGGGTGCTGCTCCAGCACTGGGGTGGAGCCAGGGCTAGACCAGGCTCTGGCCCTGGAGCTGGCTGGGGCTCGGGACCTGGTTCTGGAGCAGAATAAGGAACAGGCTCATGGTGCCTCTCCAAAGGCAGGAAGGCGCTGCTGACTCCAGGGGAAGGCCGCCCAGGACCCTCACCTTCCAGCTCCGCCCCAGTGGGCTCCAGGTGCTGCAGCCGGGCCTGGAGAAGGTGGGAAGAGCCCGCTAGGTCTGAGCCAGGCCAGTTGACCTGCCCATAGACAAAACTTCGGCCTAAAACAAGAGAGTGCAGGGGTTGGTTGGAATCTCACACCTGATCCAGCCAGGTTCCCACCGCAGAGAAATGGTCCCGAGGGAGACAAGTGGGCTACAAAGTCCAAGCCCTAGCCATTCTCTCCACACTGCCCTTCCGTAGCCCCTTGTTGGGCTCTATGTCAGGGCACACCCCACCCCTGGGCCCTGGTGACCCAGAAGGTTTAACACAAAGTCTGTGTCTCTCCTTACCACTCACACTTCTCCCAAAGGGCCTGGACATGACCCGGCCCAGCCTTCGCTGCCCCTGGGCATCTGGACCAAGGCCTGAGACCGATGTGTGAGCAGGCCACCCACACAGCTCCCCTTCTGGGCCTGGTGCTGGTGGTCAGGGGTGAGTGTGGAGAGGGGCAGGCAGAGGGATGGGACTGTGGCGGGGCTCGGACTCTAGAGGACAACTCAGCTCAGCCCCCTCTGGTTCTGGGGAACCCGGGCCCCACCCACAGTCCTCTTTGACCCCTGACCTTCTGCAGCAGAAGCCGCCGGGCTCAGCCCTTCCTCAGGGATCAGCAGGTGTGTCCAGTCTGCCAGGTCCTCTGCACCCACAGACCCCAGACACTACCCTCGCCCTGTTCTGCAGACATAGGAAGCCCTCCTTCGGGACCCAAAGTCCACTCGCTTTTGTGAAATTTCCTGTGACCTGTCGTCCTGTCAGAATCTGGGAAGATGCCCCATGTACAGAGCAGGCTGAGGGCATTGGTGCTGATGTGTGGCAGGTGGGGCCTGTGAGTGGCATCTAGTGCGACTGACTCACCAGCATAACCGAGGCCCAGGGGTGGAGTCTTCTTCCTTCACTGAGGTGTGCTAAGTGTGTCCCAAAGTCTTCGCTTCTAGTAGGTGCTTAATACACATCGTTGAATAAATGGGCTCAACCAGAACCATCCCAGATATCTGAGTGGGCCCGGGGCCCCTGCTAAACCAAGGCCAAGGCCGAGGACCACTAGATGGAATCTCGGACTCCTTGACAGGTCAGTTTCCATGTGCTTTTCCAGACTCAGAAATGCCACAAGCCAGTGATGGGTAAGCAGGCAACTTCTCGCGGGGAGAGATAAACAGCTACCACAAACTACCAGTGTGTCCAGCAGCCCTCCCTGCAGAGCCTGGATCTGGGCTAGGGGTCCTGGAGTTTCACCCAAGCTCTCAGTAAGAAGATGTGGCCCTGAGCTGCACAGCTCTGTCACTGCAATGTCAGCTGAACAGTGAGAAGAACCGGACGGTGCAAAGCCCCCGGTGGTCTGCGGATGAGTGCTGTGGTGGCCACCAGGGCCATGTGGACCAGGAGCCTGGTCTCATGCCTCTGTGCTGTGAAGCCAGTCCTTCGGCTGCTCTCACGTGCGTCTGCTCGGTCGGGCCCTCGAGGAGCCCAGGGAGGGGCAGCAGAGGCTGGTGCCCAACTCTCTGAACCCAGACTTCTCTGCTCTGGAGCCAGGAGCACAGGAGGCAGGGGTCCCTTGCACCCTCAAATCTGTGACATCCCAAGAGGCCCCTGCTCTAAAGAGCTTGGTGAGGTCCTAGGGCCACCTGTCACCCCTCTCATCACCCTCCTATGTCAAGGAAACCTCCCCATATCAAGCCCCTTCCTTCTGTTCACCCCTTAAGAGAACCAAAGCAAAAGCAAAATCAGACTTCCGGCCAGGATGGAGACGTAGGTAGACATGCTGTGCCTCCTCACACAACCAAAATAAGGACAACAATTTAAAAACAAAAAACCACCAGTACTGACAGAAAATTGAACTGTGTGGAAGTCTGATAACAAGGACTTAAAGTAGACATATCCATCCAGACTGGTAAGAGAGGCGGAGTTGGGGAGCCAGGACAGAGAGGGCTTGCGGCAGGGCAGCTGGTTGACCTCAGGCACACAAAGCGGCAGCTGGCAGACCCAGCGGGGCAGCGGATTGTAGAGGGACGTGGCGCACCCAGTCCCACATTCATGCACAGATAAACCAGGCAAAACTGGGGAGTGAGACAGACCTCGCAACCCAGGGTCCCAGCGCGAGGAAATAAAGCCTCAGAACACTGATAGAAACACCTGTGGGGGTTGAGGTGCCGGGAAGAACTCCCAGCCTCACAGGAGAGTTTGTTGGAGAGACCCACAGGGTTCTAGAATGTACACAAGCCCACCCACCTGGGAATCAGCACCAGAAGGGCCTGGTTTGCTTGGGGGAGTGGGGGAAGTGACTGAAATCCAGCAGAGAGTGGAGTAAGTGCCATTGTTCCCCCTCAGACCCCATCCCCACATACAGCGTCACAACCCACTGACTGGGTTGTCCCACCCTGGTGAACACCTAAAGTTCTGCCCCTCATACCTAACAGGTGCATCAAGACAAAAAAAAAAAAATGGCCCAAACCAAAGAAGAGATCAAAGCTACAGAAAAAATACAACTAACTGACGAAGGGATAGCCAGCCTACCACACGCACAATTCAAAACGCTGGTAATCGGGATGCTCACAGAATTGGTTGAATTTGGTCGCAAATTAGATGGGAAAAAATGAAGGCTATGCTAAGCAAAATGAAGGAAAATGCACAGGGACCCAATAGTGATGGGAAGGAAACTGGAACTCAAATCAATGGAGTGGACCAGAAGGAAGAAAGAAACATTCAACCAGAACAGAATGAAGAAATAAGAATTCAAAAAAATGAGGAGAGGCTTAGGGACCTCCAGGACACCTTTAAACGTTCCAACATCTGAATTATAGGGGTACCAGAAGGGGAAGAGGAAGAGCAACAAGTGGAAAACTTATCTGAACAAATAATAAAGGAGAACTTCCCCATTCTGGCAAAGGAAATAGACTTCCAGGAAGTCCAGGAAGCTCAGAGAGTCCCAAACAAGTTGGACCCAAGGAGGAACACACCAAGGCATATCATAATTACATTATCCAAGATTAAAGATAAGGAGAGAATCCTAAAAGCAGCAAGAGAAAAGGAGACAGTTACCTACAAAGGAGTTCCCATAAGACTATCAGCGGATTTCTCAAAAGAGACCTTACAGGCAAGAAGTGGCTGGAAGGAAGTATTCCAAGTCATGAAATGCAAGGACCTACATCTAAGATTGCTCTATCCAGCAAAGCTTTCATTAAGAATGGAAGGGCAGATAAAGTGCTTCTCAGATAAGGTCAAGTTCAAGGAGTTCATCATCACCAAGCCCTTATTTTATGAAATGTTAAAGGGACTTATCTAAACAGAAGAAGATAAAAATCATGTACAGTAAAATGACAGCAAACTCACAATTATTAACAACCACACCTAAAACAAAAACAAACTAAGCAAACAACTAGAACAGGAACAGAACCCCAGAAATGGAGATCACATGGAGGGTTAGTAACAGGGGAGTGGGAGGAGGAGAGAGGGGGGGAAAGGTACAGAGAATAAGTGGCATCGATGGTAGGTAGAAAATAGGGAGAGGGTAAGAATAGTATGGGAAATTGAGAAGCCAAGAATTTATGACACATGGACATGAACTAAAGGGGGGGAATGTGGGTGGGAGGGGGGTGCAGGGTGGAGGGGAGTAAAGGGGGGAAAATGGGACAACTGTAATTGCATCATCAATAAAATATATTTAAAAACAACAACAACAAACAAACAAACAAACCAACCAGGGCCTTTGGTGCTTGGGGTCTTGTCTGCTTGCACCTGGATCTTGCTTCATCCAGCACCTGGATTACTGAGCAACGGCCCCTCCCACCCTCCTCGCACCCCTGTCCTGTCCCTAGAGGTTGTGGACCCTCCAACACCGTCACAGAGGGCGCGCAGGTCTGGTCCGTGGCCCACACCCACAGCGAACCACAGATGCGCTTTCCCGCCAAGAAACCTCGGGGTCCTCGGCGGGAGCAGCGGCCGCGCCTCCACGCAGGTGCGCAGAGGCGACACCAGGGGGCGCTGCTCCCCGGCGAACCGCCGCCCAGCGGACACTTCTGAAATATAAAATACTGGTGAGCAAACAGGAAGCTGTTACAGAACAGACACAGCCGTGGCCAGGTTCCCAAATCCCCTTCGAGAGGCTCATATTCCAAGAAGTATCTGCATGTAGAAATTTGGTTCCGACAAGTTTGGCCATTGGAGCACCTCTGGGGACCCTCCCGGTTCCCAAGACCCAGCCTGCAAGGACAGCATGGAATAAGTAGGGGACAAGGGGGCTTTGAATCCGTGAATTCTTCCCCCAGTGAGAAGCTACATGTGCCTGAGCAAGTTGCGTGGCCTCTCCGAGGCCATTTTGTCACAGAGATCATAGAGCCTCCCAGAGGGGTTGCTGGAACCGGCGGAGGCAAAGTTTCTGGTCCCGGCTCCAAGGCCCCTCACTCCCCTACCCCTAGTAGGTGCCTGCCTTCTGAACCCACAGTTCAACTACTGAGAACACAAGCACATAAAATGAACAAGCCCGGCACCACTCCGCAGCCACCAGAACCGCTGTAATCAAAGACAAGGAAAGTGACGTGCATCGGCACGCACGTGCAGAGGTTGGAACACTCGAGTGCTGCCAGTGGGGCTGTGAAATGGTGCGGCCACCGAGGAAAACAGTCTGGGCGTCCCTCAAAGTTCAACAGGTGGTGCAGCGGTGCTAGGCCTGGGCATGTGCCCCTCAGAATGGACAGCAGGTGCTCAGGTACAGGTACATGCGTGCTTGTCGAGGCCCTGGTCACAACTGCCAGCAAGTGGAAGCAACCCGAATATCCCTCCTCTAGGGAACGGAGAATCAAAATGTGGTGCATCACACGACGGAATAGCAGTCAGCCATGGAAGGAATAATGCAACCACACACACACCGCAGCAGGGGAAAATCTTCAAGACATTTTGCTGAGTGAGCCCTGACAGGGAGGCTCCATTGCTTGGAGCACCATCCTACGCACCAAAAGGTCGAGGGTTCGATTGCTGGTCAGGGCAACCAATCCATGTTTCTCTCTCACATCGATGTTTCTCTTTCTCTTCCTCTCTCTGTCTCAGTCTCTCTCTGAAGTCAATAAACGTATCCTCCTGTGAGGACTCAAACACCAACAACCTTATGCTGAGTGAAAACAGCCAGACACAAAAAGTTACATGTTGTATGAGTCCACTTACGAACCGTCCAGAAAAGCAAATCCACAGACAGAAAGCAGACACGCGGTGGCCGGGGTTGGGGCGGGGTGCCAGAATGACGGTTTCGTGGGGGCCAGATTTCCTTTGGGGAGACGAAGATGCTTTGGAGCCAAACGACTGTGTTGTTTGCACAGCCCTGTGGCTGCACTAAATGCCACCTGATAGCTCCTTCTCAGCACAACACAAAGGACAGTGGCCTCGGTCTGGGGTCTCGCTGCTGTGCCTGGAGCAATGGAGGCCCAGCCCCCCCACACACACCAGCCCCACAGTCTGCTGCCCTGGGGTCTGGTGTGTGGTGCTTCCCATCCCCAACCCGTAGGTCCCCTCCATGTCCCTCAGGCACCTCCCTGGGCGCCTCCACAGCCTTCGCCCAGGCCCTACACCCTGCACCAGACTCACGTCTCCTGCCTTCTGTGTTTCACCCATCTTCTTAAATGCCCTGTGACTACCCCACTTCCAAAATCCATACCCCAGTTCCACTTACTGAGAAGCAACATCTGGGCCTGTCCTCCTGTTCCTCCTCCACTGGCCTTGGCCCCCCACCCCACCAGGCCCACCTGCCCTCAGCCTGATGCTGGAGGTCCCACCAAAGGCTGACCTTGCTCCCCTGGGAAGCTCCTCTCGGATCTCCACCTCGTGCCTGCAAAGCAGGCCCTTGGCGCATTACCTCGCTCAGTCTCTCCTGGATGTGGGAGGAGGCGTAGGCTTCCCAGGCCTCAAATTCTCCTCTCCACTTCAGTCCTCTGCCAGGCACCCCTGGTCATACCTCCAGGAGGAGGAGTATACAGGCATGTCTCGACTCACTCTGTGCCTCCCCCCACACCGCCACCCCCCATGTCTTCTCAGCAGCAGCGCCAAGGACTGGGCTCCAGGATAGCGTCCTCCGCCTCTCTGTGGCCTTTCTCAGAACTGGCAGCTCCACTCCCCACCAAATACCCTCGTATGAAGGCTGCTCTGCCCCGACCACCCAGCACAGATCCTGGGGAGCATGGTTCCATGTGCCTCCACCAGGAGAAGCCAGGCCCGCGAAGCAGCCCGGGGAGCCCGCTTTGCAGCTCCTCACTTTCCCTGTCCTACATGAAATCAAAGGCAAGTCCCTAGATGTTCCTGTCGTTCTTCAGCCACTGAAGTCTTCTGTTCCTTGCTCATTTTTTGAAGCCTCCGTTCAGTCTTGTGTGAGCGTCTAGCTGGCCCCTTGCAGCGGGGGGAGGCATGGGGGTCCACTGCACATCTCCTTGGTCCAGGGGGAGAGGCCGGGGCGGGGGGCTTCACCTGCTAACAGCTGCTGGAGCCCAAGTTCTCCAGGCTGAGCCAGTGTTTGGAGCTGGTCCCTCCTCTCATGACCCCAGCACCAGGGATGCACTGCCTCCAGAACCTCTGGGTACCCAGCCGGGCCAGCTCTCTTCCCCAGGTGGGAGCTCTCGAGCTGCAGGTGCCCTCCATCCATCCTGACCAGCCCTGGGGGGAAGGCAGACCCTCCAGGTCCCTGCCCCACCCTAGCTCTGCCTATCTTAGGGCTTCCCAGGGCCCCTCCTTCTGCCTGAAGGGCCTTCCCTCTGGCCAAGTTTCAGCTCACTGGCAACATTCAAGATGAGCACCCAGACAAAACCAGCCACAGAAGCACTTCCCCTGCTACACCCCCCCATCTCAATCCTCCACGCGCAACTGACGAGTATTTTTCACATTCACTGAGTAGTCTTTTCATTTTTATTGTCTGCCCTGTGCCCAAATACAGTACAAGCTCCCGGCAACAGGGACCTCCCAGCCCTAAGCAAGACCTGCACAGAGCAGGAGCTCAGTAAAACTGGCCCCCAGCACAGGGGGCTGCTGGAGCTGCCCTGCTGTGGGCACAGAGCAAAGATGAAAAGCAGAGGAGTGTGCGGGAGACAACCGGGCGGGGGAGGCCACACTGAGGGCTGCCGAGGGGTCCTGGCAGTTTCCTGGTGGGCGAGGGCAGAAGCTGGACTCAGGGTGCAGATCCCAGGGGATAGCACATTCCCCACAGACAAGGTGGGGTGGCAAGGAGAGCTTAGGGGCCGTAGGGGGCTCAGGACAAATTTGGGTGCAGTAGTGTTGTCTTGAGTATCCGGGGCTGGGGAGAGGGAGCCGGAAAGGAAGTAGAATCTAAAACTGAGTGCTGTCACTCAGTGGGTGGGGCACCGGCAGCCAGGGCACAGGTCGCAGGTTCGATTCCGGTTGGTCCCCGCACACGCCTGGGTTGCGAGTTGGGTCCTGGACTCAGTCTGGGACAGGACACCATTGATGTCTCTCTCTCTTTCTCCCTCCTACCCCCTCTCCAGAAATAAACAACCTTAAAGAAGAAAGGAACAGTTTGAGGAGGGAGCAGGGAAGGAGAGGAAGGGGGGAGGGAGAGGTGCAGAGGAGGGGTAGGTGCGGCAGGGGAAGGGTCCTGCTCCGTTTCCACCCCTTGACTGTGGCCCCGTCTTTGGCTCCCGGGCCTCAGTTTCCTCATCTGTAACCTGGGGCGGTGCCCGGAGCGCAGTGTCGGGATCTGCACCAGCAGCACTGTGCCTCGCAGGCTGCTACTGCTCATCAAAGTAGTAATTGTTGCTGGTGTGTCGTTACCGTTTTCCCTGCGCCGTTGGGAGGAAGGCCAGGAGGGCAGATCCGCCGCAGCGAGGCCGGTGGGTGTGGGCAGCAGGACAGGAGGGAGTGCGGCCAGCGAAGGGAGGGGCAGTTTCCCCGGGGCCCGGACCGGGCCTAGATCTCGAGTCAGGTCAGGGGACCCGGCCGCAGGTCCTGCAGCCGCAGCTCGCGAAGGTTCCCCCCCCAACCCGGGATCTCTATCGGGCCCCCGGGACGCTCCGAGCTCTGCGGCAGACGCGGGCCTGGTCCCGCCGTGCCCGGCTCCAGCTGCAGGCTGCTCCCCAGGCACCTGCGGGTCCCGGGCGACGCACGCGGAACGGGGACGGGGAGGGAAGGGTTAAGCGGCTGCCGCAGCTCTGTGGGGGCTGGGCAGGGAGCTGCCGCCGCCGGCGAGTCGCGGCGATTGGCCGGCGCGCAGGACCCGGGGGCAGCTGCGGGCGGGCGGCAGCCTAGACTTCCCGGACGCGCCTGGCGCCTGGGCTGTGCCGCCGGCGGCCTCCGGGGACGCGCCTCCCGGCTGCCTGGGGACAACGCAGCTCCTGCGCCAGCCCCCCGCCCCCACCAGGCTCCCGCCCCCGGCTGTGGGCGGCGGGGACTGTCTCTCTCGGTGCTCGTCAACCGCGGTGACAGCGCTGCTGTCAGCGCCTCGGACGCGCGCACCGGCGGCGGCACCACCAGCCTGCCATCCCCCCTGCCCTGCCCGAGAGAAGGCGGCAGGTTCCGGGGCTCCTGCAGGGCTGACTCTGTCCTGACGTCCGGCCGGGGGTGCGGGGCGTCCTGACACCCCTGGGACTGGGGGTGTGATCCTCTCCTGCTGATCACTGTGGTTTGCTGGGGGAGCGCTGGTCCTGGGTGCTCTCGGTACCGCTGCCAGACCCCAGGCACCTCACATACCATAACACTGGGGTGGACCCGCCCCCTGGGGTCTCAGGGCCCTCGACCACCCTACTGCGGCCAGGGGCCCTGGTGGTGGGTGGGCAGGCCCCTGGCAGCTGTGCAGACCAGATCCTCCCCCCCGGGGCACCGGGAAGAGGCTCCAGAAATTCCCCACGTGTGGGTCCCAGAGTCCATGGCAGGAGGCGATGGAGTCTCTGTTGTGATTTTGAAAAGTCTAGGTCTGCTCCCACTGGCCAAGCGGGAACTGTTGGGAAAAAACCTCAATTCAGAGAAATCCACTGCCAATGAGAGGCAGAGTTAAGACTCCTGGGGAAAAGAATAGACCATGGCAGTTTTCAACACCTGCCTCCCCCCAGCCCTCCCCATGTAGGACCACCTCCCACAGACTTAAGTGCAGATGGGGGTTGGGGGAGGGCTCATCCCTTTCCCTGGCTGGGCACCCCCTCCTGTCCCTCAGAGGACTTGGTCTGTGTCCTTTGCCTCCCCTGCCCCACACCCTCCCTGCTGTGCCACCCAGCCTACCTGTGGCTCCCCGCCGCCCCCTGGCCCCTGGAGCCCCTGGCCCTTTGTAAAGAGGCAGGACCCTCCTTCCAGCCTCCATCTCCAGGGGAGGGAAGCGTGAGCCTGTCGCCTGCTGCTCCCTCATCTATCACCCTGAACTGTGTTTCACGATAAAATTACTCATCCTTGGCCAGTGATAAATGAGATCCGCCTGGAGTGGGCCACACCGGGTGGGGGTGGGGACGCTCCATTCAGCATTTCTGGGCCGCAGAAGCAAGGTGAACTGTGTGACTGTGGTAACGCACAGCCTGGCCAGGGCCGACAGACCTGTGCATGGGGTTCTGCGTGTGAGTGCAGGGTGGGGGCCGCTGCGACCAGGAGTTTGGGCCTGGCAGCCCAGTGAGAGGAGTCAGAAAAGGGGTGAGCCACAGAGTGGGGTGCTGGGGTCGATAGGAGGAGGGGCTGGGTGTCTGGATGCCTAGCGGGGAGGTGTGCAGGCAGGAGGGGGACAACCACAGTCTGCAGGGGACCACAGTGGAGGCCCCGTCCCCTCGCCTGCAACCGCCTGATCGGGAGGGTCCGGAGGTCAGGCCCCTCTCTGCTCCTCCGGACCCTCTTGGACTCTCAGCTCCTCTGCTGTCAGCCCAGGCACCCCCGAGACGTCCTTGGCTGGACACTAAGGGGTGAATGAGTCATCAAAGTGGTGAGCTGAGGAGGAAGCTGGGAGCTTCTCTGATTAAGGCAGACAGAACTGGGGGGGCCAGGCCTCAGGCCTGCTTGGCCACATGCCAGTGGTCACCTGTAAAAGGAAGCAGAGAGAGCACCTGCCTCCCAGGTCGCTCGAAGATTGTGCTGGTGAAATGCTAAGTCACTGGGACACTATTTCCAAGGCCTCCTGAAGGCAGGCTGGCTGCTGGAGCAGAGGTGAGACGCCTCGGAGTCTCTGTTCAGGGGGCATTATTGGATGCCTGTGTGACCCATAGTTCTGGAAATGCTGCGGGGTGGAGGGGAGGTTGTGCAGAGCTCAAGGGGCAATGGCCTGTTCAGACTGGAGAGGCCCAGCAAACCTCACAGAGGAAGCGGCGTCAGATTAGACTGCTGATGTCAGAGTCTCTCGGGGGTCGCTGGGCGCACAGCCCCCAAGCTGGGCACCGTGGAGGCTCTGATGGAGGTGTTGTCTGCCTGCCCCACCTGGGGGCCGGAGGTTCCTTCTCTGACCCCCAGGAGGGAACAGGGCTGTGTGACCTGCCCTCCTGGCCCTGCAGCACTGGGTCTGGCACAGAGGCAGACTCAGTGCTGGCTGAACAAATCAGGGAGAAATAATAAGCGTGAGTTCACCCTGCTGGCAGCTGAGGAGTTAATGAGTCGGGAGACAGTGGAGTTGGTGGGAGCCTGGGGGGCCACCTCACCAGGCTCAGCCCCTCTGTGACTCTAAGGGGAGCAAGAGTGGGACTAGGAGGGGGATAGGGGCTTTCCTGGGTGGAGGATCATGGTGTCTGTCCTACTTGGGCTTCCCAGAGTCAGAGTCACTGCATTGAGGACAGTGCCTGGTGGGGAGGGAAGCTACCTCCCAGGAGGTGCGCTGGCCTCCATGCTCCTCTGAGGGCAGCTGGGGGTAGCACCCTTCCCTGACGAGGGCCTCCGACGCTTGCTGCTGGCTGTGCTGATGGTGGGTGGCATTTTGAACTGAGCCCTGTCCACAGCTTCTCTCCAGGGAAGAGTTTCGCCTGCCACCCAAAGAATTCCTGGCCCAAGGGAGCCTGCGTGTCCATCTCGCTGCCCCACGGAAGAGAGAGAGCCCAGCCAAGGCCAAGACGCAGGGGACGACACCCTCGCTTCCCCTCCGCCCTGCTCGGGCCCTGTGCCTGCCATCTCTGCGGAGCTGAGAGCAAGGCCTGTCCGCTGCAGGTGCTGTGCCCCAGGCGACTCCTGTGGCCAGAGGGCCAGCCCTGGAGAGTCCCCCACAAGCAATCCCTGCCAGCGACAGCCCATCCTTACAGCCCCTGGGCAGTAACAGGCCAATATCTGAACCCACGTGTTTTGGACAATGTCCACGCCAAGCCAAAGCCTGGCACTGCCAGCCCTGCCTCTGTCTCCTATGTGCCAGTGTGTCAGCACACGTGTGCCCTGTGTGATACATGTGTGCATCGCGAAGCTGCTCCTACAGTCGACAGAGGGCACTTCTAGGTGTGTCTTTAAGTCTTTGTTCCTCTGCAGAGGCAGTGTCCCTTCACTGGCGCCCAGGTGGTGGGGCTGCCCGCTGGTCCAGGCCCACTGGGCCCTCCCCAGGGTGGGCTCAGCCGCCCCTCCTGGTGTCCTTCCCTGTCCTCCTGGTCCCCACGGTAAATCCACCACATGCCCCCGGCAGCAGGGCTTGGCCTG
The DNA here is from genome assembly GCA_004024845.1 of Tonatia bakeri. NCBI lineage: Eukaryota > Metazoa > Chordata > Mammalia > Chiroptera > Phyllostomidae > Tonatia > Tonatia bakeri. The sequence continues at coordinate 32,788 of PVIA01001949.1, forward strand.
AGGTTCCGGAAGTGGAAGTGGCCCATGGAGGCCAGGCTGGGGGTGCTGCAGGGAGCTTGGCACCGAGGCCCTTGACCGTGGAACCCCCTGGTGTCGCATCCCTGGGCTACGGTTCGGGATGTCCCACTTTTACCAGGCTGCAGGGGACTGGCCAGGGGTGGGCTGAGATGTCCACTGTGCGGCAGGCTGCACGCACTGCAGGGTCCGGCCTCACGAGCAGCTCAAGATGGCTCAGAAAACACTCAAGGAGAGGCTCCTTGGCAGGGGCGGGGGAGTGCACTGTGAGCACACTCATGGGACAGACAGATGCCGGGAGGAGCAGAGCAGCCAGACTTACCCTGCTGCTCAAGAGAACACAGGAGCCCTCAAGTCATGCCCTCAGGGGAGGAGGGGCCAGGACAGTGGCCTGGAGAGCCCCCACTTCCTCCCGCACCAGGGTGGTGTCCGGGAGAGGACCCAGCAGGTTCAGGGACGGCTGGGGGAGAGATGGAGCTGGGAGTCCCAGAAGCCAAGGTGGCTCGAGTTCCCAGGATGGGACTGGAGGGGAGAGGGCCCCGGCGTCTGAGGAGCGAGGATCAGTGTGGGGGGTGCGCACCTGTGTGTGTGCATGCGTGTGCACACGTGAGGAAAGAACCACCAGGCACTCCAAAGGGAGTTGTGGCTGGGGCTCACACAGGCTGCAGAAAGTGCCCCTTCCTTCAGCCGGGTGGGAAGGCCTCACCTCGCTGGGGCTGAGGTCCCAGCCTTCCTGCCACAGTCAGGTGGGACAAAGTCGCCCTGCGCTGCTTCCCACTAAAGCGTGAAAAGCCACACCCGAAGCGGCCAGGCTGCTTCCAAGGGGCTCCTTGGCTCCAGAGCGAAGCGCAAGAACATCTACGGAGAGATCCACCACCCGACCAGACTCGCGATCCCTGTCAGTCACCCAGCCAGGAATCAGCCGGCACGCCAGGGAGCAGGAAAACCGGACCCGTGATGAGAAGGAAAGGTGATCAATCGATCAATCAATCAATCAATCAATCAGTTAATCAGTGCCTGCTGGGTCAAGGGTCTCCTGAAGGTGGGTAAGGCGTCGGCGATGGGTAACAGACAACAACACGACTCAGAGGACAGTGAAGCTCTGTTCCGTTTATTGCAAGTACAAACAGAGTTTTATATTTTCATTTTTGGCAGTGATTAACATTTGTGATTAGGTGAAGCAGGAAGTTTTTTACCCAAACATCTAGTCATGCTAATCTAGTAACCTGGACTCAGGAAGAACTTGGAACGGATCCGTGTGTCATGACTGCACCTCAGTGTGCAGAGCAAAGGTGCAAAGTAGGGGCATCCTGGAGCCCCAAGGAAGCTGCTGTGGAGGTGTCATTCCTGGGGAGTGGTGGGAAGCTGGGGTGTGGACAGAGCTCCCTGAGAGAGGGAGGGGGGACTCCGTGGAGCTCAGGTCCAGCAACAGTGGCCGACAGGAACCACACCTCCCACACCTCTGGTCCAGACAAGACAGCAGCCACCTGGAGCCCCCACCCCACCTTCCCAACCTCACCTCGGCCTCCAGCTTTGGCAGGGAGGGGGACCTGAGAGGGCAGGGCAGTGGGCAGGGCCGACCTGAGGGTGCTTATTTCTGCTGTGGCCTCAGTCCCCCCTTGGGCGGCAGCGCTCCGCGGGGTCTGCGGCCTGCGCTCAGCCCCCACCTCTGCAAACCTAGGCCTCCTTGGGAACAGACCCACACCCCAGGGCCACCACCCCGACTGACACACCCTCTGTGGGTGCCTCATCGGCACCACACAGGCATCGAGGCCTGCCTGCCAGACCAGGAGCCTCTGCCAGACACAGGAAGGCAAGGCATGCCGGGCGTGAAAGCCAGTTGGTTGGCAGGTGCGCCCGGGTGCAGGTGCGTCCCTGCCGGGGAGGTGCAGACCCAGACACAGAAGGGTCCTTTCCCTGGACAGGGGCCAGGGCCAGGTGGTCTGGTGATGATGATGGCTGCCCTTGCTGACCAAGGGCTGCAGGTCAGGCCTGGGAGGTTCACCAGCCTCCCTGGTTCGGCTTCACTGGCAGAGGGAAGAAGGTCTGAGGGCACAAGAGCTAAAGCCACGAAGTGCACCCCCCCCAGGACCCGCAGCAGCCTCTCCCCTGGGCCGGGGGCCCAGGGCTGGGAGAGGGACACTGGGCTCCACCGGAGCGGAGTCCCCACAGCACGCTGCAGCTGACAGCCGGCCAAGGCAGGAGGTCCCGACAGCGTGAGCGATGGCGGGCTGAGCGATAAGAAACTAATAATTTATGTCCCCAGCTCCACGGCCTGGCGCCGGGGGGAGGCTGGGCCACAGCCGCCTCCTCACTCCGGCAGCCGCAATCCTTTATTGCACAAATTATTAACGACCAGCGAGTGAGCGACTCGGTAATCAGATCAGGGCTGCCAGCACTTTTCATTTGACTTATTTGTATAAATTCTGAAGTCAGGGTCTCGCCTGAGTTCGGAAAGCCAGCATTGCGCTGGCTGGGTGCCCAGGGCCCCCCTCACCCACAGAACCCACGCGGCTCACCTCGGCCAGGACTCGGGAGACGGAGGCAGCAGGGTCGGCCAGGACAGGGTGAGGGAGGCGGGACTGAGCCTTGAGGCCATGTGCGTCTGCGGAGTGGGTCCCCGGGGCAGGGTCGGGATGCTGTCCTTCCCCCTTTCCTGCCGCCTGCCTCGGGGTCGCTTCCTCCCAGTTCTCGGAGCCGGAGCCGGGGTTGGGCTCGGGCTCCAGGGTGGGAGGAAACTGCCCTGTGAGCTGAGGGAGGCCTGTTCAGGGCCTGGACCTGGGCCCGGGCCCCACCCCCCGCCCCTCCTGTCCTGCCGCCCTCCCCTCAGGTGCTCGCCCTTTCCCTGACCTGCTGGCAGTCTCTCCCTGTCTCCCTGGGTCCAGGGACTCAGCCTGGGCCGTTCTCCGTGGCAGCACGGAGGAGCGAGCTGCCTGTGGTCCTCTTGAGTCCACTTTTAATCTCATTGACCTCTTGTTATACTACAGCGCATAAATTCAGATTTGGAGAGCTTATGTTCCGTCATAAATTGGCTGGCAGACTTCCGATCAACAAGATAAAGCTGTCTCCTGCGAGGCGGGTGTTTTATCGGTCGGCCTCAGCGCTGCAGGCAGCATGGGGGCGGGAGCCCAGGCCTTTGCTCCAGGGCTGCCCAGAGGGGCCCGAGGGGCCAGTCTGGGGCCCCCCTGCTATCATAGGCAGGCCCTCACTGGAGGGGCAGGTGCTGGGGCCCCAGGCTAAGACCTCGAGGGACAAGACAGAGGCCTGTGTGTGCCCAGGTGTGTGTGCACACTTGCCCCTCTCTCTGGTGGACCTGCAGGATCTGGGCCATGGCTGAAGTGGACTGTGGAGTTAGGGGTTTGGGGAGCAACTGGACCTGCCTGGGACCCCAGGGGGCCAAAGGGCTGGGAGAGGGGATGCTCCTGAGATGTGGGGGTTTGGTCCAGCTCTGTCTGTGGTTTGGACACATTGTCACCAGAGTTCCAAGAGGCAGGAAAGGGCAGGTCTTGGCGGCCTGAGCCATCCAGAGCCTGGGCTCCTGCCACCCACCCAGATAAGGGTGATGTCTGCCAGCCTTACATGCCCCTCCCTAGAGGTCATACCTTCCCTTCACAAACTGCATCTCTGTCAACACCACTGTCCCATTGCTGACACTGTGGCCCAGCCTCTGTCATAGAGGTCCCCCCTCAAATCAACACCCTGAGTGCCTCTGAGCAGCCTGACCTCCCAGGGCCTTGGCAGCACCTTGGGAAACAGATGGGACCAGGGTATGTGCCCTAACAAGAAAGGAGAGAAATCCTGGGAGGCTTCTGGGAGGAGGCAATGCCACTGTGAGTCTTGGAGGTAAGTAGGTGATAGCAGGAATGACATTGCCACCAGATGCAGCAGCATAGCACCAGGACCCTGGTATTTTTAGGGGCCACAAATGTGCTTTAAGAAGAAAAAAGTGTAATAATAACAAATATCAAATGTGGAATCTAGCATGGATTATATTCATCTTCATACTAACACAGTTATAAAACAGGATTTAAAAAAAAATTAATGGGGAAGAGGCCCACAAGGCAGAAGGTGCTATACCAGTTGTAAGGCGGCCCCGGGTGGATACAGAATAGTGATGCCCGGGGCATGGGTGCTCTGGGGGGGTGCTCTGGGCAATGGCGAGGCCTAGAGGATGGAGCCGGCCTGGTCTTGGAGGCGGTCCCCGGAGGGCAGGGTGGCCAGACGCAACGGGAGACTCGGGTGGAGTCTGGGGGCACTAGGGAAGTCCAAGGGGAGAGGGCCCGGAGGGCGCACAGAGGAGGCTGCTCCCTGGTTCGTGGCAGCGGTGCAGGGGCGCCGGTCCCCTGGGGGACGGAGCATGAGGGGGCAATGAGCTCTGGTGGTGGGAAAGGGGCTCTGGGGACCGTGAGGCAGACGCACAGGGCTTCCTGTGGGCACCAGGGTGTCAGCTGTGGCTGGAGATTGAGAGCCATAGTCTGTGAAGAAACCGCAGAAGTTCCCACAATGGAGAACGGTGGGACGCATCCACCCACTCACTTATCCCCCCACCACCCACCCACCCGATTGTCCACCCACCCACCCGAGGTGTGACGGGCTGGGGAGGCAGAGGAGCACCTGAAAGGCGGAGTGAGAAGTGCAGGAACAGGAGGCTGATTGCGGGACAGGGTCTCAGGGCACGTGAGGCTCACGTCATACACACTGAGGCACCAGCTGGAAGCACGGAGAAAAAACCCAATGTGTTGAGGCCAGGAAAGGGCTGGCACAGGAACCAGACCCTCAGCATCAAGCAGAAGCTCACAGGTTTGCTGAGGGCCATGTTCCCGGCTGGAGGAAGCCGCCCCCCACCCAAGCGTGGCTTTGTTCATCCTGTCATGGAGGCCCCCAGGCGCAAGAGCCCGCACATACCCTCGGGGCCTTGCATGCAGTTACCTAACCACTGACTTGGGGCGAACTCCAGAAGGGCGGTCGGCCTGTTCTCCCTGAAGGAGTCTGCAGCACCTGACATCTGCTAGCACGTGAACGTGAAAATCCTCTGTGGGCAGGGTATGAGGACTCCATGTTTGGGGATCCCATGCCTCTCTCTACAGAGGTAAATACACTGTCAGACCAGCCTCAGTTCACCAGTTGTCCCTCCTCCCACTTCTCAGGGACTCCACGCAGCCTGCCCAGCTCCCCGGTCTGCAGGCACGACTGTGTCAAATGCCCTGGAGAAAGTGCCGGGTGGCGGCCTTGGATGCAGCCCTGTAGCTGCTGCCCTCTCTCCGCCCACAATAGGTCCAGGTCTGGCCTGGGCACGTGGGCCCCCCTCAGGGTCTCAGCCAAAACCAGGCCGCAGCTGCTTCCAGGGCCACACCTGAGGCACGGCACAAACTCCAGGGGGCCGTGCACCAGGCTTCCTGCTGTCCTGGCGCGATGTGCAGGGCCACCCGAGGTGACAAGGCAAAGTAGCACAGAAGAGAACACCACCCGTGGGTGGCTCAGCGGTCAGTCACAACGGCGCCTGCGCAGACAAAGCACCCACGACGACTCCAGCGCGGCCCACGAGGAAGTTGTCGACTCAGCCGGTCCTCAGGAGGAGGTCCATTAGCTCGGGGAGTCCAGGACTCGGCCTCCGATGAGGTCAGGCCAGGTCCGAGACCTCACAAAGCCGTCCTGGGCCAGGGCTATGGTGGGAATCAGGGGAACACTCACGTCTGCCTCAGCTCATGAGTTCTGAATATACATGACATGACAAGTCGGCGGCAGCAACGTGACTGTTGGTCCTCTGGGTGACCTTGGTGGTGGGACAGTGTGTCAGACCAACGCAGACCCCCACCTGTCCTCCGGGTGCAGGTAGGTGCGGCCCAAGACCCTGCAACAGACAGCCACCAGCGAAGTGGAATCTAGGAGTCCCTCAGGACTGAAGACCTCATTCAGTAAAGGAAAGCAGAAGGGGGTCCAGGGCAGCCGGGCTTTGGGGGAGCTCCTACACACCCCTGGCCCTGCTCCCGGACCAGGCAAGCTGCAGGCGGGGGCTGGGCCGGGGCCTGAGCTGACGCTTGTCACCCAGGAAGCTGTGTCCGGGGAACACTGGCTGTTTTTCTTTATTTTGAGGCTCTGCATGCGCACCCCCTTTGCCTGGGTTTGGGCATGTCCAGCTCCGGAGAACAAAATGACCTGTCCTTGGAGCACAAGAGGCCCTTCACGGGAGGATGAGGGGATCAGTGTGGGGTGGCTCCCAGCCTCACAGTAGGCCCAGTTGTGACAGGCAAACTCGCAAAGAGTGGACGCTTGGCCAGCACAGTCAGGGCCGAAGCTCCAGGGCACAGACCCCACCGTGAGGAGCAGGGGTGCCTGAGGCCTCACCCGAGGTCTGGGTCGAGGTGAGCTGACGGGCACAGCAAGCCTGTGGGCACAGAAGGAGGAAAGCTCAGACATGCTCGGGGACAGGCCTCTGCTCGGCTTGGCCTGAACACATGTGAGCACCCAGCAGCATCCCTCCACCCTCAGGTCCAGGTCTGCTCTTCCCTCACCCTTGGCCCTGTGGCGCACTCCTGGGGCCCGGGGTGTGCTCGACCTCAGCTCTGCCGCTCTGCTCTGTGTCTCCCTGGCTTGGCATCTGAGAGGGGCGGCCCTGGCGCTGTGATGGCTTGTCCCACAAGGGGCGAGGACAGCACAGGGCCTCAGTGCCCACATCTACCCCACAGGGCTGCAAACGCATTCAGGGGACCTCCCTCCCAGCTCCGCACCCCAGGCCAGGTGCAGGCTGCAGGTGGGCAGTGTCTGCAGGGAGGGGAACAGTAGAGCCAGCTTCACACCTGTTCAAGGGAGCGTCTCCTGCTCCCAGGCTCCTGGAGGACTCCACTCCTTCCTTTGGCTGTGCCCCCCAGCCTGCCGCCCCCGTCCCAGGGGAGGCTCCTGGCTTCTGCACTGGAGCCTATTCACAGAGGAGCAGGTGGGGTGTCAAGTGAGTTGGGGCACCTACTGCACGGCAGGGGAGATACCAGCATCTGCTCACACCTGGCCAGTGCTGTGCACACCTATGCTCTAGTCTGGGTGTGAGCCCGCTGCTGTGTGTGCTTCCTGGGATGCTGTGTGGGAACAACCATGTGTGCAATGAGTGTGCTTCCTCCAGCTCAGCGTCAGCTTCGCCCATACCTGTGCGGCCAGTGCAACCTGTGCCTGCAGGCCTCCCCAAGTCTGGACCAGTCTAGGCCTGCAGCCTCACCCACTGGGTCCCCCTGGATAAGCATGGGGGGGGGGCGGGTGAGGAGACAGGTCTCACTGCCCCAGGGTCTCAGGGACACCCTGAGTTCCTCCACCTCCCCTCTGGGCCTCTCTTGCTAGGGTCACCCTGAATCTGGAGCTCAATAAATGATTGATTGGTGAGGGAATAGATGGAAAGCATACTCCAGGGGTGCAGGCTGGAGAGGGGCGCTGGCAGGAACTCCAGGGTAGGGAGAAGGTGCTGGCAGAAGCACCAGCTACGGAGAGGAGATGGGTCAGCAGCGCCACAGCGGGCGGTCAAGCCTGGCTGAGCCTGGGTTGGGGGCAGTAGGGTCGGTGGGCCGCCCCCGCGCTCCCTGGGGACGTCTGGGGTCACCGTTGTCTGCGCGGCGGCCGCGCCACCCGCGGGTTATTTATGACGCCCTCCCCCTCCTGGCGGCGGGGGCGCTCCGGCCTCAGCCCGGCGGCGGCGGCGGCGGCGGCGGCGGCGGGGCCCCGTTCGGGGGACTGCGAGTATCGATGGCGCTGCCAGGCCGAGGGCGGGGCCTCCTCAGGCTAGGGGTGGAACTGTGGCTGGGCACCCCACCTGCTTTCCCTCCTCCCGCTTCCGGGCTGCCCCGCAGGGCGTGATTCCAGTGCCAAAACTGTCTCTCGAGCCTCCGGCTCCAGTCCGAGAAGTGCAGAGCTACCTGCGGGGTCCAGGCGTCTGGCCAGAACACAGGCGGACTGGTGGGAGGAAGTGAGCAGGTCCTAGAGGGAGGGCCTGACGACCAGGGCTGAGTGGGAATGCCCAGTGCCGGTCGGGAAGTGGCTCAGACCCGGGAAGCTGAGGGGTCTACTTCCAAAGAAGAGGAGGAAACATGTGGGGGTGAACTGCCCTGATCAGCTGAGGCCCTGGAAGGGGGTCCCCTGGGACTCAGGGAGTGGCCCTTGGAGGAGAGGGGCCCAGCAGGGAGTCTTGCAGGGGCACAGCCACGGTCTTCAGCGAGGGACCCTGGTCCTCCAGAGAGGTGGCACTCGATGCTGCACGGAGGGCAGGCCGGCTGAGGTCAGCTGGCCCCACACCTTACCAGCTGAAGCCCTGCCCGGAAAGCCAGAGTTGGGGACCCGTGGGCCCCCTTACTGACTGCGGGCCTGTGCTGAGGATAATGTGAGGGGTGGGAAGGGAGGCCCCTCCACAAGCTCAGGTGGGAGGAGAGTCCTGGCCTGACTGGTACCTGCTCAGGTCCCAAGGTGCCTCACCAGCCCTCCCTCCCCAAAGCACGGAGCAAGGTGCAGGTACACAGTGAAGAGCTGGGCAGAAGGAGCTGTGTCTCAGCAGCCAGACATCCGGCAGGCGTTTTGACCTCCCACTGGGCCTCCAGCCGGCCCCTGACAGCTCCCACATTGATAGCGTGGCTCCTCTGGGGCCCTGGCTGTTGGGCAGGGACAATCTCCCGCATCCATTAGACATGGAGGCCTCACACCAGAGAGAGCAAGACTCAAGCCACAAGGGTCGCTGGGGGGAGAGCCCCCATTAGCACATCTTGGGTGAGGCTCATGGAAGGGTTCAGGCTGCAGGTGGGGCAGAGGGGCCGCTCACGTGTCCCCACATTCCCATCAGCAGATGGGTGGGAACGTGAGGAAGCAGCAGCAGGGGCAGAGGTTGGGGCGCACTGACAGGTTAGGTCCTGGTTGGCCCCCAGACCTGGGTCCGCAGGCTGGTCTCAGTGCCTCAGTTGAGGGTTAGGGGGTAGGCGTGTCAGTGAGGGGGCAGAATGGCTGCCAAGGGTCAGCCACCTCCGCAGCTCGGCTGGCGCCTGGTAGGAGGTGGTGGTGGAGGTGTGTCCCCTTGCCCCCAGTGTGACCAGCGGGCCCTGCAGTGCGTGGTCAGGGAGAGGCCCAGGCAGACGCAGCCCAGAGGGGCAGCGGTTGGGCCCTGGCTGCTGCTGGGCTGGGATCTGAGGTTACTTTCTCGTTTGTCCAGAATGACATGCCACAGAAAGACCAGCTACTGGCAGGTTTCTCAGCGTCTCTTTCTGCTTCTCCCGCCCAAGGCCGGCCTGCAGATGCGCAAAGAGGTGTGGCCAGATCCCCCGGGGGGACCTCATCCCTGCCCCCCCAAGGCACTGGGGTGGACGTGGGCATAGCAGGCCCTTCCTTCCCAGATGGGCTCCTCGTGGGGAACAGAGACGTGCTCCACGCACAGTCCCATGCTCACCGCCCCTGCTCGTTCCCAAGCCCCACCCTTCACCCACCTGGGTCCCACTCACTCTCTGACCCATATATGGGCTCAGTTGCGGTTTTCCCTGAAGTCAGACAGTCTGGGTGTGACAGCAGGAGCTCGACTTGACTTTTCCACGCCTCACCTTCCTCATCTATAAAATGGGTACAATAAGGAACGGCTTTGAGAAGACCAAATGAACTGAGGCGTGTCAAGTTCGTAGTAAGTCGACACTAACCAACAGAGTTGTCACTGTTATTCACAGAACACAAACCATCCTGGGCACGTTTGCCAACTGCACACACCACAAAGCCACAGCCTCACACCTTGTAGGAGCAGAGAAGCCCACCCAGGCCCTCCCCACCACTGACGCCCACCACCCACTGGCGTTGAAAAAACACTCCCACTCAGAGCTGCGGGCTCACACCCACACATCTGTCAGGGAAGCAGGCGAGCTCAATCCCAGATTCCCTCCTCTGCCAGGAGCCCCCTCGGGACCTGGCCGCCGCTGCCCCACGTGGAGTCCCAGACTCCCGACAGCGCTGCCCCGACAGTAACGACCTCAATTATGGCGCTTGCGTGAGCGCCGTGTCTCGCTAGCCCTCCCACCCCCACCCTGCCCCCACCCTCTGCCACCCTTCCTCCTGTCCCCGACCACGGAGGAATAGGGCACGGGATGTAGACCTGTCCCTCAGCCCCGCCGCCCCGCCGCCTGTGTAAGCCTGGTCGGCCGTCACGCACCCCCTGATGGAGCCCGCGCCCGCCCGCCCGCCGCGCCGGGGCCTTTTAAATGGGCCAAGTTGTGGTGGCGGCGGTGGCGGCGGCGGCGGCGGCGGGTCTCCCAAGTCCTCGCCGGGCGGGCGCGCGCCACAGTACGCGGGTGCGCGGGCAAGGGCGGCGGGGCGGGGCGGGGTCCTGGGACCCCCGGGCTGGGCGGGGCGCGGGTCCGCAGACAGCAAGACTTATCCCTCGGCTCCGCCCGGCAGGCGGACCGGTGAGCGGGGGCGGGGTCGCCCCCGGGGGCGCGGGCGCAGGTGGCCGAGCGCCCCGCGGAGCCCTAGGGCCCTGGAGCTGCGGCACTCCGCACGTCGATTCGGGATCCGAAGCAGCTCCGGTAGCACCATGTTTCGGGCAGCGGAGGCCCTGCCAGCCGGCCGGGCAGCCGTTCGAGGGGGCCCGGCGGGAGGTGCGGCGTCAAGGCGCAGTAGCGGCTAGGGCGGGCTCGCCGCCAGACGCCTCCCGGGTCCCCCGCCCCGAGACCCAACTCCAGCCCGGGAACAAGTTGAGCTGGCGACGGGAAGCCGGGTTGCAGGACCACTGGCCCGCCATGCCGGCGGTCAAGAAGGAGCTCCTGAGCCGCGAAGACCTGGCCCTGGCTCTGGCCACTTTCCATCCGACCCTGGCGGCGCTGCCACTGCCACCGCTGCCCGGCTACCTGGCTCCACTGCCTGCCGTGGCCGCGCTGCCTCCGGCAGCCTCGCTACCGGCCGCGACCGCTGGCTACGAGGCTCTCTTGGCTCCGCCGCTCCGCGCCTCGCGCGCCTACCTGAGCCTGCATGAGGCCGCCCCACACCTCCACCTGCCCCGGGACCCTCTGGCCCTCGAGCGCTTCTCGGCCACGGCGGCCGCGGCACCGGATTTCCAGCCACTGCTGGACAACGGCGAGCCGTGTATCGAGGTGGAGTGCGGCGCCAACCGCGCGTTGCTGTACGTGCGCAAACTCTGCCAGGGCAGCAAGGGTCCGTCCATCCGCCACCGCGGCGAGTGGCTTACACCCAACGAGTTCCAGTTTGTCAGCGGCCGCGAAACGGCCAAGGACTGGAAGCGCAGCATTCGCCATAAAGGTGCGCCCGCGGTGGGGGCGCGGGCTGCTTCGGTTCCTCCCCTCCTCTCCCCGAGGACTCGTGGGTCCGAACCCCACTCCTTCCGCCATCTGGGAAACTCCATCACCGCCCAGAGAGGGCGCTGTAACTCTGGGGCTGCAGCAGGAACACTCCCCCCACCCACCCCCCATCGCAGTACGGTCTACTAGGTGGACCCAGGCAGAGCGCCCTCAGCCTCCATGGTTCGCTCAGCCTCCGCTGCGGCGCCCCCGGGCTGCCTGCGGCGCACTAGCTAGCCGCTCTTTCTGCTCCGAAGGTCTTTGCGGGATTCCTGGGCCTCGCGGCTCAGGGGAAGTTTACGGGAACTCGGGAGAGCAGGGGGGAGGCGGGCTGGGCAGGACATTCCCCTCACCCCGACACCCGGATGCAGAGCCCAGGGCTCTGGCGGGAAGGGAGCGGCACACGTGCGCCCAGGGCGCGGGTGCGCGCTGCTGGAGAGCAGGACGAGGCGTAGGGGTGGCGCAGGCAGGTGGGGGCCGCGGGGCCGCGCGTCAGGGCGGGGGCGCGCGCAGAGCAGCGGCGGCGGCGGAGCTGGGAGCAGCCTGTTGGGCTCCTGGAGGAGTCTGACTCCAAGGGCGCGACGGGCGGGCGCCTGAGCGGGCAAGCAGAGAAACGCGGCGTGAGGGGGTGGGAGACCTTAGAAAGTTAGGGACTCGGTAGCGTTTGACTTTGGGGTTCGCGGCTTTTTAGTGGCTGCCCCGCTCACTTGCCCCGGGGCTCGGCCTGCCTCAGCCCTTATTTTGGGGGTGCTGGAGAACGGGTTCGGAGAGGGTGGAGCGCGAGAAAATGGGGGCGGGGGGAAGGGGTGGAGGAGGCCGCCCTCGGTCTGGGGAGGGCGCTCGCCGGGATCCTCAGTTTCTGAGCTCAGCAAATCCTTACCGGGTCCGCGATGGTGGGCTGGGCGGCGGGTTCGCAAGTTGGACTGAGATGGGCGTTCGTGCTCCTGAGGGGAGGGTCCGGCCCCGCTGCTGACTGCGGCCCGGAAGTGTGCCCGAGTGCGGCCCGTCCCCTCACCGGTCCTGCCTCGGCTCTCCTCGCAGGGAAAAGTCTGAAGACGCTTATGTCCAAGGGGATTCTGCAGGTGCACCCTCCGATCTGCGACTGTCCGGGCTGTCGAATATCCTCCCCCGTGGTGAGATGTGGGAGAAAGTTGGGGCTTCCGGGTCTTTTCTCTCCCCTGTGGAGCGTGTGCATGTTTTGTAGGGTCCAGAACCCTAACCCTAACGTCAACTCTGCTAGTGTGCAGGAGGGAACCCCAGGAACAAATAGGGGCGATTTCGCTGTGGGTGGGAAACTTGGGGCACCTGGAACCCCCGCCCCTTTGGATCCAGCCTGTCCTGAAGCTCCTCCTTGGGAGCCGTGGGGCTGCTTCTCCCGAGGTCCCGGGAACAGTCCAGGGTGTGAAGGTTCCTCCCTGGAGGGCGTTTTCCACCGACCTGGGGGCTCTGCCCGTCACCAGCCGGGGGGGGGGGGCACCATGTCATCTGGCCCAGCTTGGAAGAGGGGCCAGTCCTAGGGCAGTGCTCGTTCTGGGTGCGGCAGTGGCAGTTGGCCCCTTGTGTGTTCTGGGTGCTTATAAGCTTGGGCGTGAGTGCCGTGCCTCTTTGGGGTCCGCACGGCTGGGCCTGCTGGGCAGGACCCTGGATGATCAGGACCAGGACCGTCTGGGGCAGCTTCCGTGCTGGGTGGGTCCTCAGCATTCAGGGACAGGTGGTTGGAGGCTGCTGTGGCCCAAGCCCTGTGTGGACACCCACGGGGCCCCTTGTGGTCCTGGAGAGCAGGAGCAACAGCACTGTGCCCGCAGCAGCGCATGGCCTCCTGGCAGTGGTGGACCATCGATCTGAACGGGAAATTGCATCTTGAGAGGAACCAGTTTTGAGCCCCTGGGGAAGCCACTTGGAGCCAGGCTGTGAGCTGGTGGGCAGTGCTGCTCTGAGGGCTCCACCGTCAGCCCCCTCTCGCAGGAAGGGGTGGGCCTCAGGGGTGCCTGGGAGGAACCAGGGCCCCTGGTCTCCACCTTTGGCTTGTTTTCTTTGAAGCAGGAGCAGGGCGGGGGAGGGGATATCCAGGGCTTCTCTTGGGCTCTGACAGCAGGTAACCTGGGCAAACAGGGAAGCCACAGACACACCTTTGAGGGTAGACTCGAGGTCAGATGCAGCTTTTGGGCAGGGGAGGGAGACTCAGTGTGCCCACCGCACGCAGTGTCTGATGGGAACGCCTCACCACTGGCCTGCCCACACCTGGGAGCTCCCGCCTGAGTGATTGCATAGGCAGCCTCCCCTGCCCGCAGCCACCGGGCCTGCCTGCGGCCAGAGACCGAGCTCAAGATCCACCTCCGCACCTTCTCAAGCAACTGGTGCCAAGGACGAGTCCTCCAGGTGCCCTCCAGGCTGGCCTGGAGTTTGTTTTCGGGCTGGAGGTTGGGGTTACAGTCCAGGGCCGCCTACCTGCCTGGGGCTCCCCGCTCCCTGACTTACATGAGCGGTGGCCCAGACCTGGGCCTGCCTCCACTGCATCTGGTCCTCCCCAGGCCTGGCCCTGCACCCGTCCTTAGGAAGGAGCTCCGTGGAACCCCTTGTTTTTCCAGCCCCGTGTTTTCCACACAGAGTCTGCCTTCCCCCAGCCCCACAGCTAGGCCCTCGGGTGTGGGTGTGCAGCGCAGACACAGGCTGTCCAGGGGCAGAGGGTGGGTGTGCATGTGGCACGAGAGTCGTGCAGCCACGCGGGCGGCTCCACTCACTGCCTGAGGAGCTTGTCTACGGGCGGACGCTCGGCCCCGTTTTCAAACCTGTGCTGCTGAGCAGGGGTGAGGTCTCCAGTGTGCATGGGAGGCACGGATGTCCCCTGTCCTTGGCCCAGGTCATGACTGACCACCCTGGTTCCCCTTCTGAGCGCCCCCCACAGGAGCACCCCAGGCCAGCATCACTCACCTGGCCTCATCCCAAGCAGCCGTCTTAGCTGCCACCACTTCCCTCTCCTCCTTCCTGTCCCACGGACGAGATGCAGAGGGCCGTGTGTTCCTTTTCTTAAGTGGGTTTAATTCGAGCAGAACAGCAGGAGAGGCTGTTCTGGTGCTTGGTCTACAGCAGGCTCGAGAAGGGCAGAGCTGAGTGGGACTTCCCAGCAGAGTGCACTCCAGAGAGGTGGGGGCTATTCCAAATGAGGTAGTCACCACCGCCGCCCCTGTCCGGACTCTGCTGTGGGGGCGCAGCCCTGGGCCCAGGCCAGCCGGCCTTCATCTTGCAGGCTGCCTGCAAGCTGCACCCCCGCAGGCCCAGCTGTGGTCTCACTGACTGCAGCAGAGAGGAGCCTGGAGGGTGTCCTGGGGAGACTCCCAAGGGCAGGAATGGAGGAGACAGGGGTGGCTCTATGTCTAGAGGTGATGGTGGCCTGGGTCTGACACGAGCCCTCACTCTGTAGGGCAGGACTGTGGGGGCTGTAGAGCTGGCCTTTAGGTCCAGGGTAGGGTGAGGCCTCTCCTGGACACTACTACTCAAGCTCCGAGGTGTGGTGGGGACTCATCGCCCTGGTGACAGAATAGAGAGGGTCCACAGGGGCCTCGGGGCTGAAAAGACGAAAATCAGATCACCCAAGGCCCCTGCCACCTCCCTGAGCCAGGAGCCTGCCATTAAGTAAGAAAAAGCTCCCCACCCACCAGAGAGGGATCACTAGCTTCTGTCCTTGCCCCGGGGCTCAGGACCTGAGTGCTCTCGCAGCGCCATGGTGTGTAGGAAACAGGCCTGCTAATGTGGCGAGCGCCGAGCAGGCACGGGTCCATGTGGAGTGCCCTGTGTGCCTGCTCTCCCGGCTCCGGTGCCGGCAGCTCGGCGCTTGTGAATCTGGCCTCCGCACCACACGCACAGGGGTGGGGGAGGTGGGCCCACGGGGAAGCTGGGTCTCTCAGGGCTCCTGGTCTCGAGGCTCTGGGCTGCTCAGGGTTCCTGGCCAGGTGATTGGTGAGCCCCAGGCCCCAGGCTGCAGACCCCCTGGGGCCTGGGTCTCAGCTAGGGGTTCACAGAGTCTGAGCTGGGCTGCCAGGTGGACTGGGCTCAGAGAAGCTGGGGAAGCGGGGTCTGTCTCCAGGTGGCAACCTCACACTCAGGCTGACAGCCCTGGACGGCTAGGCTGGAGTGTGGAGTCTGCACAAGGCCTTGTCTCCCTGCCCTTGGCCTTTGGTCAGTTGTAGCTTCTGCCAACCCAGGAGGCAGGAGGCCCCTCCACGCCTGGCAAGGGTGGTGGGGAGCATGGGCTGGTAACTGTGTCTCCTTGGTGTCAGTGAGGCTGCTGTCACCGGGTCCAGCCTAGGGTGCAAGCCACATGGGGGGCTGAGGCCCTAACTTCCTCTCTTCCCCCTCTGCCCAGAACCGGGGGCGGCTGGCAGACAAGAGGACAGTTGCCCTGCCCCCTGCTCGGGCCCTGAAGAAAGAACTGACCCCCAGCTTCTCAGCCAGTGATGGCGACAGCGACGGGAGTGGACCAGCCTGCGGGCAGCGGCCAGGCTTGAAGCAGGAGGACGACCCCCACGTCCGTATCATGAAGAGAAGGTACTTCCGCTGAGGACCTGGGCATGGTGGGCACACAGGCAGAGGTGCAGGTGGGACCTCCGGGTGGGTGTCTAGGCAGCGGAAGGCCAGCACAGGCCTGGAGGGGAGTCCTTTGTCCGAGTTTGGCTTGTTCTGCCTCAGCTGACACAAAGCCTGGAGCCCCGGGGACATGCCAGCCCCTCCACTGTCCAAAGACACCCCCCTTGCCCCCACTTGAGGATGGAGAGCCAGGACTGGGTCAGCATGACTGGGGAGCAGGGACCCCCGTGGTGGTTCCTGCCATGACCAGAGTGAGGGGTCCTGGGGAGGGGCAGAGCTGCTGGGTATTTGGGAGGAAGGAAGGGGGCTCTGCCCGTGGCTGGGAGAACAGCCACCAGGGAGACTCAGGTGTGGGTGGGGGGGTGAGGCCCGGGGAGCTGGGCTGACCCCCCAGCAGCAGCCCCTGGACACTCATGACTTGGCAGGTGGCAGCTCTGCTGGGGGCTGCAGGCTGGGGCCACCCTTCCTGACCTCTCACCTCTCCCCCCACCCCCATGTCAGAGAGCTTTCTCTGGCCACTCACCTTGGTGTCCATGCATCCTTTCATCTGTCCATCCAGCACAGGTGATGCACTCCCAGAATTCCTAAGCCTTCACCACTTTGCAGGCTCCCTCTGCCTGGCCCAGAGCCACTCCTGCCGAAGCGAAGCAGCCCGAGGCCAGTGGGTCCTCGCCGGGACCCCGCCGTGGCAGGCGCGTGGGCACCAGGCAGAACCCTGTCCTTGCCCGACCTCCCATCCTGCCACCTCGCCTGCCTGGGCTGTGCAGTGGTCACTCTCGGAATGCCAGGTGGCAACAGCTGGGACCTAGGGCCCCACACCTGGACTAACATCCCAGCCATGGGTCCTGGTCATGGGGTCACTTCTTGGCCTGGTCCCAGCCCAGCTGGGGCAGTTCTAACCGCCAGGAATTCGGGGTCAGTCACCTGAGGGGCCTGCAGAGGAAGCAGCAGCCCCTGCCGCTGCACAACACGAGGGCCCCTCTGGGCCCCGCTGGAGACACGGTGGCCTCAGCTGCAAGCTTCCACCGCCGCCTTTGTGTGGTGAGGTCAGGAGCCAGCTGCCGCCCCGAGGGCCTGTCCTGGTGGCCGTGGGCGGCAGTCAAACTTGCACCAGATGGCGCTGGAGACAGGTCTGAGCCGGCCCTGTTCCTCTGGGGCTGGTGCTCTGGGGCAGATGCGGGGCACGCTGCACAGACGCCCCGCTGTCCAGGTGCCGGGTGCCTAGGCCAAGCTGACTCTCCACCCCTCCCCTCACAGAGTCCACACCCACTGGGACGTGAACATCTCCTTCCGAGAGACGTCCTGCAGGTGGGTCAGCGCCTGGACCGGGCTTCCCCCACACGTACGAGTCTGCTTCTAAATCCCCTGGCCTCCCACCCTTCCTCCCCTTGTTTGTCTGTGGTCCTTCTGTCTATCGGTCTGTCGACACATGCCTGGACCTTGGTATCAGCACGGAGCCGGGGATGCTGGACAACCCAACCCTGGAGCCAGGGTGCACTCCCCTCCCACATGGCACTGGCCATGTGAGCCCATCCGCCCAAAGAAGAGGCACGACCTCCCCCTCCCACCTTCCTAGAGGCCCCCGAGGCAGTGAGGGTGGTGATGTGTGAGTGGGGTCTTGAAGGATGCATAGGAGTTCGCCAGGGACGGTGCCTGTAAACATTGAGGAATGAGGGAGGGACAGGTGAGAGGAGGGGCCTGCAAGTCTGGCGAGAGTGGATGCTGAAAAGCTTTGGATGCAGGGTCTCTTGGGCCTTGTCCCCAGGTAGTGGGGAGCCACCCAAAGGTCTTGAGCAGCAGAGTGACCAGGTGCATGTTTTGAAAAGGTCCTCTGGGAGCCCCGCCCAGCAGGTGGGGGTTTGCTGAGCCCATAGTGATTTCAGACTGTGGGAGCAGGGTGGAGGGAGAGACAAGTGAGGGAACCTGAGAGGAGGTTAGGGACACTAGGGCGACCCAGGTTTCTGGTTCCAGAGGGGCAAGGGGTGGGCAATCTGTGGGCAGAGCCCAGGCTGTGACTTCAGGCCAGTGGGGTCAAGTCTCACCCCAGGCTTCTGGGGAAGCCGCAGGAAGGGCCAGTGGGCAGTGAGCATCCAGCTGTGGCCTGGCCCCCAGGCCGAGCCCAGGTGGGAGGTGCCCCCACTCCCAGCCCGGCTCTGTGCCAGGCATGTGAGTGCTTTTCTCTGAGATGGTCCGGTCCTAGAGCTGGGTCACGACGAAAACGTCTGCAAACTCACTTCTCCCTCACGTGGAAGTGGCCCGCTCAGCTGGTCACAGTTACAAAACTCCTGGACATTGTTGACACTTTGTGAGGCTTGTTCTTGGGAATCTCCAGGCCAGCTTTGTCTGCAAAGCTTGTAGGGAACCCAGGGGCTCTCCCTTCCGGGTCGGACTCTGCCTGCAGCCCCTCAGGAAGTGGGAGAGGGTGGGGTGTTGGGGCACAGGCCCTAGAAGCAGCTGGGATGATTTTTAGGATCTCAGCACAGGGTTCCTGGGGGGCGTGGCGCAGAGGACCTTCCATCTGCCCCCCCCCCGCCCCTGCGCAGCACCGGCTGCCTCACACTGCCCACCCCACTCTGTTTCTGTCTCCAGGCCCCTGTCTGTCCTTCAAGCTCTGTCCATCTGTCTGATCACACCGCGATCGCTTTGTCATTCTCCATCTGTCGGTTCATCTGACTGTCATCTGTCTTCATTTGTCTGTCCGTTTGTTGTCTGTTTACCCCTCTCTCTCTGTCCACCTGACTCCACAGTGGACCAGCCCACGCGTGGGGCAGTAGGCAAACATGGCCCTGCCCTGTGGGAGACCCTGAACTGGCCAGGAGATGGGAGAGGGCTGGACAGTGTGATGGTCGCTGAGGGACCTTGTCAGAGCCCAGGGCCCCTCCAGAAGGGCTGGGGTCCAAGGGGTCATTCTTCCTCCAGCCTCCTAGCACACCCTCCCCCGCAGCCTTCCTTTCTCCTGTGTTTTCATGGCTTTGAGAGAGAACCTCAGGCATGGGCACCAGGCACAGGGTTCACGAGTTATCAGCTGAGCATGTGTGCGGCTTCCTTGTGGTTTTTACGCAGCGTCGTTTGTTCAGTGAGTGACCACACAGGTTTTCCAGGACAGGGATGGGCTGTCCTGGGGCCTGCGGGACAGACCCCAAGGCAGAGAGCCGGGCGTCCTGGTCCCCATTAGGCATCCCCTCCAAGGGGCTGCAGTGCCCCCGGCCAGTGTGTGGGAGAGCCGGGGGCTGCGGGGGGTGGGGGGGCAGGACCAACCAGGGTCCTGGCTCACCTGCTCAGTCACCTCCTGCAGGAGCCCTGGGGACCCAGAAAGGGGTCCCTTCAAGGGCACCCTCTAGACAGCCTTGGCCCTGCCTCTAGGCCCCAGCTCCTGCCCTGGTGCTGGGATGGCAGTCTGACTCCCCCCAGCAGAGTTGATTAGGAGGAGAGGTGAGGTGGATGGGCTGCCGGGTAGTCCCCTGCAGTCCCCCTCCCACTCCACCCCCCACCCCCCCGCCGGCTGCATGGGGCATCTTCTCTCCTGTGCTGGGGTGGAGGGGTGGGCAGGGGCGGCGGGG
This sequence comes from Tonatia bakeri, assembly GCA_004024845.1. Lineage (NCBI taxonomy): Eukaryota > Metazoa > Chordata > Mammalia > Chiroptera > Phyllostomidae > Tonatia > Tonatia bakeri. The sequence continues at coordinate 52,238 of PVIA01001949.1, forward strand.
GCGGCCCCAACCCTGGTGTCTCTGTTGCTGAGACTGATCTGCTTAGGGGCCAGCCCTGGATTAGCCTGCTCCAGCCTTGCAGGCCCAGGGGGTGGGGGCTATTTAATGAGGTTTAGGGTCGGTTCCCAGGTCACTCCGTGAAGGTCCCACTGCAGCGGGCCAGCTGCGAGGCTGCTGTCACAGGTGGGCCAGGGAGCAAGGGAGCTGGGGGGCTGGTCCCCTGCTGTGTCTTCTCTGTCCTGTCCTAACTTTCTGCTGCTTCAGGCTTCCTCTGCTAGGGGGCCAGGGACTTTCTCTGCCGATAAATGAGTGGGGTGTCGTCCTGGGGTCCCTCACTTTCTCTTCTCTCCGGGGTTCTGTGATGCAGGGTGGAGCTGATACAGCGGGAACAGAAATGAGGGGACAAGAGTTCAGTACACTTTTACTCCAACTCCCCCGCTTGCCGCCCAGTCCGGCCCGTGGCATGCCTGCGCGCCCGCAGGGCTGCGGCCCCCGGGAGTGTGTGTGCCCCTGTGTGAGGTGAACGTGCATCTCCTTGGCTCCTGGACTTGGCTCTGACTTGGCTTCCTCACGGGAAGACAGTGGGGTCCGTGGCTGGTGGGAAGTTCCAGGTGGAACAGCATGGGTGACAGTCTGGCCATAGCAGCGGCGCAGCTGTGAGCACAGCCCGAGTGCAGCAGTGTGTTGGCGCTGGGCTCCCTGGGGCTGGCACACTGCCTGATGGGTGCCCAGCTGCCCCCTGCGAGGGCATAGCAAGGCTGCACGGATCCTCCGCTGTGCAGACCCTCTAGGAGCGGCCCTGGGGTCCGAGGGCAAGTCCACTGCCTGGCAGACACTCGGCCGGTGCCCACTGCCCTGGGTGGGACCCGCCCCGGGGACATTCCCACATGGCGTCCCAGGCCATGCTCAGATGCTGTCCGCTGGTGCCACATGCGCCCGCACTCAGGCTCTGCCAGGCACTCACGGGCTCTTACCTCCTTCTCTTGACTGCTGCAGCCAAGACAGCGACCTCCCTACCCTTGTATCCAGCCTGCACCGCAGCGGCCGCCTCGTTATGCCCGAGCACCGGAGCCGCTGTGAACTCCAGGCAGGCGGCGTGGAGATAGGCCTGGGCAGCACAGGTGAGGAGCCTGGGGGCCGGGCTGGGGCTGGGGCTGGAGCTGCCCCAGCTGGGCCTGAGCATGGCCCACGTTGCGCCCTCCCAGTGTCTGCTCAGTGGCTCTGGACACCGCCCCCAGCATCCTTGGCAGGCGGCCAGGGAGGCCAGCAGAGGAGGCGGGAGGTGGCGAGGCCGGCTGTCCCCCGGGGCTCCATGTGATGGTAATTGTGTTAATCCCGGCCAGCCGGGCAGACGGGGCGGAGGCGGTGGCTCCACGGTGGCTGCTGCTGGGGTGGGCTTTCAGTGGCCCAGGCTGCTGTCACCCCCGCTCACGGGGGCAGCCGCAGGACGGTCATGGGTACACAGGCCTCGCAGAGGCCCAGGAGAGCACGCCTGAGCACGACACAGAGCACCCACCCACCCGGCAGAGCACAGGGGTCCTCTCCGAGGGGCGGCTTGAGGACCTGGGTCCTCTTCAGAGGACGTGGTGGCGGGCAGTGGGAACAGTCCAGCTTCAGCGGAGGCCTTGCTGTCCCAGGAGCCCTGGGCAGGAAGGCTGGGCAGGGGAGGGGTGGCACCCTGCACCCCCCAGGCACCCCATTGGTGCCCCCAAGCCTGCCTGTGCCTGGGAAGGCCCTGTGGGTGGGGGTGGAGGCTGCTTCTGGGGCCCAGTTGGAGGCAGCTGAGCAGGCAGCTGATAAAATCTAATTGCCCCATCGATCGGGTGCAGCCCCAGGAGCCCTGCAATGATTGAGATATTCGGAGGCAGCAGGCCCTCCTCCTGCTGCCTGCCCCCTGCCCCCAGCTGCAGGCTGTGCCCCACCCTCCACACGGTGGCCCTGTCAGGATGTCCTCGCGCTCACTTTGTGCTGAGGTCACACTTGAAATATCACCTGCACCCTGGGTCCAGGTTTCGTCAGGGGCTGGACCTCTCCTCAGGGCTGTAGTCCCCCTCAGCCTTCCCGTTGCTCCTGTGGCCCTGGTGTGAGGCCATCGGCCTGTGCTCACCTGGGCCTCCCCAGGGGCCACGTGCTAGTCCTGCCCCATGGCCCCGGCCCCTGAGCAGGAGCAGGATGGTCGGGAGGACTGAGGACCCAGGGGCCTGTGACTGTGTCTGCTCCTGGATCCCCAGTGCATCCCTGTGTGGGGTGGCTCTCATCTCGGACTGGTCACCACAGGAGGGTGGGAGGGGCCCCTGGCGGGGCCTGGCTGCAGCCACTGCTTGGGTTTCCCTAGGGGCCCCTCCCACCCCCAACAGAAAGGGCAAGGGGGTCCCCACGGTGGAAAATGGGACACGGGTCCCCAGAAGGCGAGAGCCGTGGTTTATTTGCTAACCCTTAAAGGGCATATGCAGAGCGGGTGTGAACCCAGCCCAGACCCACCCCAGGGCTGGCACAGCATGTCCTCAGGCCTCCTGCATGGGACCCTGAGGCCACCAGGCTGTCAGTGTCCACTTGGACTTCCTCGGGGCCCCATGCTGGTTGTGCCCCCATCCTGCCAGGCCCTGAGGTAGGGGTGGGGCAGGCCTGGGCCAAGCCTCAGGCCAGTGGCAGCAAGGTGGCCAAGATCAATAAGTTATTAGCACCATTCTGTCAGCTGTAAAGTGGAGATTGATCGCGCTGCACTTCCCAGGCTGATAAAAATGACAGATTAAGGGAACAAGGAAAAGGAATTAGGCTCCAGAGCTAATGGCAGTGCCCCCTCACTGAGGTGTCATGGTGGCCCTGGGTCACAGAGGGGGCAGCTCCTGCACCCCAACATCAGTGGGCCCAGGAGAGCAGGGCCACCGCCAAGCTGTTCAACAGAGACCCCAGGCCTTGGGCACTGGCATGTCGTTGGGCACCAGGGGCTGGGTTGGTGAGGGCTGGTTCATGGATTTGGATGAGTGTGGTTTGGGCGTGGGGCCTGAGATAGGACTTCAAGGAGTGGTGGGCGGGACTGGCCACATGTGTGGGGGGCAGGGGTGCTAAGCACATTGGTGAGGCTACCCAGGGCATCCTCAGCAGCTCAGAGCCTGCTGGGCAGGTGTGTGGCAGGCAAAGTCAGGGTGCTGGCTTCAGCCTTCCGGCGGCAGCTAGAGGTGTGGCCTGGGTGGAGGACCTAGGGGTACTGCACACAGCAGGTGCTCCAGACCTCAGGGGCCTTGAGGTGGCCTTTGAGGTGACTCCACTATCCCCCAGGTGACCTGTTGGGCAAGAGGCTGGGCCACTCCCCCCACATCAGCACTGACTGCCCCTTGGAGAAGAAGGCTCGAAACAAGTCCCCTCAAGGTGGGAGCTGGGGGAGGGGGAGGGTATGACTCAGACCCTCTGCAGGGTGGGGTCAGCCCATCAGCCAGTTCTGAGAGGAGAGGCAGGGCCTGAGGAAGATATCTGAGGAAGACCCCTCCCCATGTGCCCCCCCCCCCAAGCAGAGACTCTGCTGCTGCCGGAGCTGGGGCCCAGCATGGCCCCGGAGGATCACTACCGCCGGCTGGTGTCTGCACTGAGCGAGGCCAGCACCTTCGAGGACCCGCAGCGTCTCTACCACCTGGGCCTCCCCGGTCATGGTATGTCCCCCCACCAAGGGCCCACCCTCGGACTCTGGGTTCCCCCTGAAAAGAAACCCTGGGGCCTGTGGCTGCCGATGGCGAGGCTGGGCTTGGGCGCAGGTCCCTGGGCACCTCAGCTGCCACAGGCAAGCTCCTTGTAGGTGGGCAGCGACTCGACTCTCTTCCTCCTGCCCTCAGCAAGCCCACCACCAACAGGCCCCCTGTGGCTCCACCCCCACGGTTTCCCACACAGCAGGGCCACCCCCCCAGTCGCCAGGTGCAGGTAGTGTCATTTCACAGGTGAGGACACAGTCTCAGTGAGCCCGAGCGGAGTGGGGCTGATGCCCTGCACCTGGGACCAGGCCCTGCAGCGCCTCCCAGGCCAGCTCCAGGGTGTGACAGGGTCGAGCTCCTCCAGGGAGCCTGAGGGAGGGCAGGGAGAGCAGCAGCTGGGGTTTGGCCACCAGGACCCCACTGGTGGTGGGAAGCGCAGCTGGAGGCTGGGTCCCTGCCCCATCCTGCTGCCCACCGTGTGTACCCCTCTGGCCATCTGCCCATCCCACCTGTCTGGGAAGCTTGGAACTCCCACCCACCATCACAGGGCCACACTCCGGAGCCCTGCCCAGCTGCACCCCGACCTCGCAGGTCCCAGCCCCTAGTCTGAGGGAGCTTGGCTTTTCTGGATGGAGGTGGGTGAGGGGGTGCTGGGAAAGGGGGCAGGATTTCCTCCCCTCCTCACACAAGGCACTGTCCCCCAGGGCAGTCAGGCACCGAGAGCCTGAATTATTCACCAAATGTTAATAATTTAAAAATCTTCCTTTTTAATTGCTTTCCCTGCCCTGCCTGGGGCCGGCTTTGCCGGCCTGCGCGGGGGAGGGGGCGCCGGCCGCCGGGGAGCAGCGCCGGGAGCTGGGCTGTCAATCACGGCCCCGCGCCGCCACCCCCGCTGCGGAGCCGACTGTAAATAACCTAGGCCGCCGGCGCGCGCGGGGGCGCGGGGGCCCCGCTGGGATCGATGCAGGCGGCCGCGCCGGCTGGGCTCTGCGGGCTGGCACCCGGCCCGGGCAGGACCCACCTCCGCTTTTCGGGTAATTAATTTATAAACAGGCGGCGGCGGGGGCCTGCACAAATGGGGGACTGCGGGGGAACTCGGAGGCCCGGCCCTAAGCAGGCTGGAGGGAGTCGGATGAGTAGCAGAGCGCATCAGAGCACGGATGGAGTGCGCGCCGCCTGCCACCTCAGAGCCAGTCGCCTGGGCAGCCTCCAACCTGGACTCTGGTCACACTGCCCAGCCCCCTCCCCTCGAGGCTCCCGTAGCCTTAGTCTCCACGCCTTCGGAGCTGTCGATATCAACCTTCATGCACCACCAGCTTCCCCTGCCTGCTGGGTTTCTCCTCCTTCCCACTGCATTTTGCTCACTAACATCCGGATATCCCTTTCAAATGCTCCCCTGGCCCCCCCTCCCAAGACAGATGGGTGCCTCCCACCCCAACCCCAGTATCCTCTAGCTTGTTGCCCTCGGATGATGTGTCCTCTGGCCTGTGTCTCTGTCCCAGTGAACAACCAGCAGCGTCAGTGTGAGGGTGGCCTCTCACTGGTCCTGGGCTTCTCGGTGCCCTTGGCCAGTGCCACGGTGTTCTCAGGGTGGGGAGAGTCAGAGCCCAAGGGGAGCCTGGCCTTGGGTCACTGTTGTCTTCTCCCCCCACTTCAGATCTCCTGAGGGTCCGGCAGGAGGTGGCTGCAGCAGCTGCGAGGAGCCCCAGTGGCCTGGAAGCCCACCTGCCCTCATCCACACCAGGTCAACGTCGGAAGCAGGGCCTTGCTCAGCACCGAGAGGGCCCCTCTCCAGCTGGCACCCCGTCTTTCTCAGAGAGGTACTGGGGTGCCTGCATCTCAGAGAGTTGCCCATAGTCACTGTGCTTGCTTCTGGGGTGCGGAGACCCACTGCCTGGTCTCTGCAGGTCAGGCCCACACTTGTCAGCCACTCTGACCTCACACTTCCGACTCCCACCCCAGCCACAGCACTGTGGGCACCAACTGTGCCAGGCCCTGGGTCATGGCCCGCAGTACAGAAGAGACCTGATTCTCCTCTTGAACTGGGCAGAGGCCCAGGAAAATAATCGTGCGATAGAATGCCTGGAGGTGACTTTCCCTCTGGCTGGAGTGTTAAGGGCGAGATTCCCTTTTCACTGAGTAGCTGTGGGGCCCGCTGAATCCAGGTGTCCAGAGACAGCTGAAGGCTTTGCTTGCCCGGCAGGTAGGTGAGGGTGGTTGGTGCAGGCTAGGGGAGTCCATGGAGAGGGTGGTGTAGAGTGCGCAGAACACAGAAGAGGGGAGCGGCCAGAGGTCTGGAAACCGAAAGTCAGGGGCCCCTGCCCCCAGCAGTTCCCATTCAGACTCCGGGAGCCTTCTGGCGGCATAGACTGGCCTGTGGCGGCCAGGAGACCCCAGGAAGGGGCGGGGTCTGGGAGATCGGCCGAGGCCGAGATCGAGGAGTGAGCGAGTTAGGGGCGGGAAGAGCTGCAACGGCTTTCCACCTCTGCTGCCGGCCGCCACAGCACGTCCCCCGTCCCCCAACGATGCAGTGACCCCCGCCCCAGAGCGCTGTCTGCAGACGCTTCCCGGATCGCAGCTAATTGCGCCCCGCCCCCAGCCGCGCAGGGTCCGGGGTAGACAGGGAGGCGGGGGTCCCGGCGCGCCCCGCAGTAATTACCGCTGCAGTCGCCGCCGCCCGCCGGGTCAGCGCCTCCGCGCCGCCGCCGAGATTAATTGGCGCCGCCAGCGGGGGCCGGAGGGGGGGTGGGCGGGGGCGGTGCTGGACCCGAAGCTGAACGAGCGGCGCTTCGACCGCCCGCGGGGCCGGCAATTAGCTGTGGTGGCCGGAGTGGGGGCTGGGGGGTGAGGCGGGCGGTTCCGGGAATGGAGGGGGCGCGCGGCGCTCACCACCCTGCTGTCCACAGGGAACTGTCACAACCGGCCCCCTTGCTGTCGTCCCAGAATGCCCCGCACATCGCCCTGGGCCCCCACCTCAGGCCTCCCTTTTTGGGGGTGCCCTCGGCTCTGTGCCAGACTCCAGGTGAGGAGTGGGCGGTGATCGAGCCCTTTGTGTCCTGGGAATCTCATGTGTGCAGGGGGCCACCTTGGGTTTGCCTGTGTCTGGCTGGCGCCCACGAGTGTTCCCGTAGGGCCCGCCCCTACCAAGGTCAGACGGCGCAGGGAGGGGGTGCTTGGGTGGTGGTGGACCACTGGGCCACCTGGCTTTGTGGTCTGTCTCCTCCCTACCAGGTTTCGGCTTCCTGCCCCCTGCTCAGGCGGAGATGCTGGCCCGGCAGCAGGAGCTCCTGCGGAAGCAGAACCTGGCCCGGTAGGTGATACGGTGACCGGAGGGGGAGGCGGCAGCACCGCCAAGCTGGCTGACCCTGTGTCCCCTGCGTGCCCGGACCAGGCTGGAGCTGTCAGCAGAGCTGCTGCGTCACAAGGAATTGGAGAGCGCACCCCGGCCGCAGCTGCTGGCGCCGGAGGCCACCCTGCGCCCGCCCAACGGCGCCGAGGAGCCGCAGCGGCGCGGGGCCATGCTGGTGCTGAGACACAGCTCCGCTTCGGCGCTGGGTCTGCCGCCGCAGGGACCGCCTGGCCCGGGCCCCCCCAACCCGCCCCGGGAGCCAGCCCGCCGAGCCTCTCGAAAGGGGGGCTCCAGCCCCGCCTCAGCCCCGCCCAGTGAGCCCAAGGAGCCTGCCAGGACTGGGCTCTGGGTACAAGATGGCTCTGAAGATGAGCCCCACAAAGACTCAGAAGGAGAGGATCCTGAGACGGTGGCTGTTGGCGGCCAGGGCCCCGCCCCCGGCCCAGCCCTGACTGGAGGGGCCGACTCAGAGGGGAAGGGGCTTCTCTCAGGGTCCATGTTGCCCCCTCCACTGCCCCTGGGCTTGCCCTACGTCAGCCCCTACTTCCACACAGGTGGGCACCCCCATGCTTCAGATCCCTCCGTGGGGGTAGGAGACCCGTGTCCCCACCCCCCCCCTTAGGCTGTCCAGGGGAAGGAAACCCGTTAGTCATGGGCCAACAGTTCTCAAGAAGGGCAAAGGTCAGCAGATGGGCAGGAGCCTCGGGAAAGGCCCCCAAGTCCCAGTGACAGTAACACCCACTCCCAACCAGGCACCACAGGGGGACTCTTCACGGATGGGGAGGAGGCTGTGGCCCCTGAAGATATCAGCAAGTGGACCGTGGACGATGTCTGCAGCTTTGTGGGCAGCCTATCCGGCTGTGGGGAATATGCTCCGGTGAGGGGACAGCGGCTCAACTAGGCTCCAAGTGCCCACCCCCCAGGGCCCTCCTTGCCACAACCCTCCTCCCGAGAGGGTGGGAGGCACTGCTGTATGGCCCCACCCCCACATCGGTGCTGGGGTCTTCCACCTGGCAAGCCCCCCACCCCAAAGCTGCACAGGCAAAAACCCTTCCATCTCTGGCCTCTAGGCAGCCAGCCCACACCAGCCATGGCTAGGCCGGGTGGGCAGTGCAGCTCAGCACTCAGGCACTGACAGGCACCCATCTCCACCAGGTCTTCAGAGAGCAGGGCATCGATGGGGAGGCCCTGCCCCTGCTGACTGAGGAGCACCTGCTCACCACCATGGGGCTGAAGCTGGGGCCTGCGCTCAAGATCCGGGCGCAGGTGAGTGCTGCAGGGAAGGGGGTGTGTTCTCCACAAGGGACAGGCAGGCCTCAGCGCTTCCCGGCTGCAGACCCCCCACCCAGGCCCGTCTCTCTCCAGGTGGCCAAGCGCCTGGGCAGAGTCGTCTACATGGCCAGCTTCCCTGTGGTTTTGCCGCTGCAGCCACCAACCCTTCGAGCCCCGGAGCAAGAGCCCACCTCAGGGGAGCAGCCCCTATCCCCAGCAGTGGCACCCTCACCCTATGGGACAGGGCACCCCCCTGCTGGCCAGGCCTCACCTGAGCCAGACAACGGGGCAATGGCTCTGCTCCCAGGGCCCATGGACCCCTCCCAGCCTCTGTGCTGAGTCGGGGGTGGGCTGCTCAAGCCCCTGCCCTCCAGTGCCAGCTGCTGCCAAGCAAAGGCTCCTCCCCCACAGCTTATTTTACTTTGGTTTTGGAAGCAAAAACACAGAAATCTTGAAAGGAAAATATGTGACTCAAGAGGAAAGGAACGTGTTTCCAAAGACTGGGAGTGACGATGGAGCCCGGTGCACAGTCCAAGCCCGGGCGCCGCCGAGAAACCAAAGACACGGCTGGCCCTAACCCAGCCCCCTCTGGACCTGGGGCTGCAGTGGGCAGGCTCCACAGTGCAGGTGTCAGCCCCCAAGGATGCCACTCCAGGGATCAGCACAGCACTCAAGACTGTCTGGTCTTTCATGCTGTAAAAATAAAGCTCCATCCAGCATCTGCTGTCCTTCCCTGTATGGGCACCGACCCCGAAGCCTCTGGGCAGCTGCAGGCCAAGGGCAGAGATGGGGCGGGCAGGTGGGCAGCCCCGGGCAGCAGCCCTCAGTCCTCCTCTGAGAGCTGTAGGTCCTGCAGCTCGTCCTCCGGCCCCTGGGCCAGCAGCCGCCACAGCTCCCGGGGGGCCAACCCCGCCTCTTCATCTGGGCCTCCATCTGCAGGGAGACACGCAGGCTACATAAATTCTGCTTTATCAGGGAGAAGCTGGCCTTGGGGGTCACTCATCACTAATTAATCAACACTAATTAATTTATCAGTGCCGCCGCTGCTGGCTTCCAGAGCCAGCAGGACTGAGCAGCTGGCCTGGCATCCCCCAGGGAGGTGCCTTGGGCCCCACAAACACAGCACCCTCACCCCAGGACCCCTCACCCTCTGAGCTGCTGGCCTCTTCTTGGCTGCTGCTGCTGCTGCCATCCTCTTCATCCTCCTCTACCTCCTGCTGAGCTCCAGGGGACCCAGATGCACCTGGGGACCAAGGGGAAGAGCCTGTGGGACTGGGCCACCAGCACATGCGTGGGAGAAACAGCTGGGCTCACAGTCCTGCCCCCTGCAGCCTCAAGTGGAGAGGATTCGGATCTGCCCTGGGAAGGGTGGGGGAAGGCCTGGGGACACACTTCCCATTCCAGGAGGTCCAACATCAAAGCAAGTAAAGTGGCAAACAGGAGCTGAGGTGGGAGTGGGTGCCCTCCTTTGGCTCCTGGAGGTGCAAGGGACCCCTTCCAGGCCAGCTGCCCATCCCCTGGGAGCTAGAGCTGAGGCATGCAGACCCCCACCTCTCTCTGAGAAGTCTGCAGCTTCATCCTCGTCACTGTCCAGGTCAAAGAGGTCCTTGAATTCAACCCTGTCCTCATCCTTCCTGTCCCCCAGCTTCCGCCGCTTTATCTCGGGAAAGTTCAAGTCTTCTAGCTGGAAGGCCCCAGAACAGGAGCAGCAGGTGAGGTTGTGTAGGGAGCCCCAAGTGCGCAGTTGAAGCCCCAGCCCCAGAGATAGATAGGCTCCACCCAAACTCAGTGTCTTGGTCCCTTCTCTTTCCCCCACACGAAACCCCAGTCAAAGGCAGGCCTTCAAGTGCCACCAAAGTCACAGCCACATCCTTCAAAGCAGCTGCAGCCCCAACCACCCTTGCACATACCCCCAAGAGCCCCCTCCCTAGCCCAGCTCGAAGCTGCAGCCAAGGGGCCAGGTCCTCTTCTCTGAACAATGCACCAGGCGTGCCCAGGCCCCAACACCCCCCTAGCCCGCACCCGCTCTTTGCCACTGATCTCCAGCTGGATCTCCCGGTCCCTGAGCTTCCGCCACTGACTGTAGTACTTAGTGAGCGGAGTTCCCTCCTCTCGGGTCTGCTTCTCCCAGGCATCCTGTGGGGAGAGGGCCGGGGTCACATCCCGTCTGGGCGAACCCCAAACCCCAGCCACACACTGACTAGTGCCCCACTCTCCACTGACCACCGCCTGCCGGTTGGCTACGCTGAAGGAGGCCCTCTGGCGGAGGCTGCAGATGTACTCAGAGTTCTCCTGCACCTTCTCGAGCAATTGGCGCACCTGCCGGCAGTAGTTGGCCACCTTGCACTCCCGGAGGAAGGACTTCAGCTGCAGGAGGAAGAGGGGCTCAGCCAGCCTCACACAGGGCCTCTGCACGCAGCGCCAGTGCGCATCCCACATGTGCTGACGGGGGTGGGGTGGGGGGCATGTGGAGCCTCAGGGCACGTGCCTGTGGGTCTTTGACTCATGGAAACCACAGGACTACAAAGCCTAAAATACAACCTGGCTCTTCACCAAAATAACTTGCTGATCCCTGGAACCTCAAGCCCAGCAACAGGTCTGCACACACGCACCTGGGTCTGGACAGGCCTCTGAGCCATGGGCAGGTGGGCGTGAGCAGCCCTCCCCACAAAGGGCCGCTCAGAGACAGGCAGTGCCCCTCCCACGAAGCCCAGGCCTCCCTGAGATGGGGAACACCAAGGTGAGAGCCAATGGACCCCGCAGGGCGGACCCAGCAGGGGCTTCAGAGGGGAAGGATGCCCCCCAAGGTCACCTGAAGGAAAGCTGAAGCAGCTGAGACTGCCCGACCTGTGCACAACCCCCAGGACTACCTGGGGAAGCACTCAGGACACCAGCTGATCCAGGACCGGGGTCCTTGAGGAGCCCTCGTGTGTGGGTCCTGATAGCACGGCCCAGGGGAGAGCAGTGTGGGCCAGGCACCACCACTGGCTCTTAGGCTGAGACAGGCTGCCTTCCCAAGGCCCCCGTGTAAGTGGGGGCTGAGGCCATTAGGACAGCCCAGTCTGCCTCACCACCAGCCACGGAGGGCTGTGGGCAGGGGCAGGGAGTGGGCAGCAGCACGTACCTGCAGGACGGCAGGCAGTGCCAGCTCGGGGAAGGCGATGCTGTGGGCCTGGCTGTGCAGGTGCTCGAGGGTGAGGTCGTAGAGCTGCTCCACCAGGCCGTCCTGCACACGGACGGGGGACAAGGCAGCGAGGACGGGTGCTCAGACGGCTTCCATTTCAGGGCAGCACGTCAGCTCCCTCCCAGGGTGGGGACCCGAGGTCGGGACCCCACTGCCTCCCTGGAAGCCATACTCAGGTCACTGGAGCTGGGGCCCACGAGTGTCAGCTCCCCGACTCTGGGTGCCCACAAGGATCTGTGCTGAAACTCCACAGGGTGGCAAGCTCCTCCAGTCCACAAGCATCTTGCCTCCACGGTCACCCTGCATGCCAACTTCAGTGCCCTCGGACATCCTGCCCACCCAGGGCATTCCCTAGGCCCCTGCCTAGAAGTCAGGATGCCAGCCTCACCCGGTAAGCCTTCTCCTGTAGGTTGACCTTGGACAGCTTCAGGATCACAGCAAAGTTGATGGGCTTGGAGCTCATGCGCCCCGGTTTCCTGTTGAAGTCGACCTGCTGAAAAACCTGCACCCGCCAGTGGCTGCGTCAGCCCAGGCGGCAGCCCCCACACCCCCTGCACTGCCCAACCCCTGGCCCAGTCCTTGAAGCCCCAGTGTGAGAGCAGGGACAGGGTCAATGCAGTGCCAGACCTGCAGCCCCACAGATAGCCCACCCCAAGAGTCTGCTTGACCAGAGTTCTGGTGCCCCAAGGGAGCCCCTCCATCCCTGAGCGGGGCCCTGGCCAACTGGCAGGACCAGGAGGAGCAGCACCCACACTGCCAGTAACCCTCCTGGACACTGGGCCAGAGTCCCCAGAACATGCCTGAGGATGAAGAGCTGTCCCTCCTGTGTAGGACCACTGTCACACACCACCCTCACCCACGCTCACAGCCCCAAGGCCTGGGGCTACAGACCACAGGGCTGCATCCCCTGGAGTGACACTGCCTCCACCTCCCACGTCTGCTACACAGACCAGTCTGTGCTGCGGTATTGGCCATGGCCTCTGGGAGGAGGCCTCCTCCCAGTCTGGAGGCAACAGGCAGCCCATGGAACAGAGTGGGTGCCTGGCCTCTGAGCCACGCACTTCTCCCCATAACCCTCAAAGGGGGAGATTCACGGTGAATCCTCGAGGGAGATGGGAGGGTGAGGCTGGGGAAGCCCAACTGGAGAAGGTGCCCCTGACGGGAGACTCAGAGCTGAGGTCAGATAAGCTCCAGGCAAAAAGCAGTGATGACAGTGGTGTCAACAGACAGGGTCCCTGGGAGGGCTCAGACCATGGGGCCCTGACCTCGCACACAGAGCAGCTCTCAACCTTCTTTCCCCCCACCCAGGGAAGGGTAGGCCGAAGCTCCCTGGAGGCAGAAAGCTCGACTTCCGCTTCTGTGGCCTATTTGCTCTGGAGGGGAGAGGTCTGTACCCCTGGGTGAGAGGGATGCGCGGGGGGCAGCTACAGCGAGCTGAGGCTGGGTTCGGCGCACACGAGACGGAAGAGAAGAGGCCGAGCAAGACCATGGGCAGGGGGGCAGCAGACAGAGGTCCAGAGCCCGCCGTAGGCGGGACTTCAGGCAGAGCTTGATAGGGCTCGCTCTGCAAGCACGAACCTGTGCCGCCTGAGGCAGGGCACTGAGCAAGAAGGTCCCTAGGGCTCCCTCCCTGCCCCTGGTGCTCCAGGGCCACCAGGCAGCCCCGCTGCCTGCGGCACAGCTCTGAGCTGCCTGGTGGGCGGCACAAAGATGCCTCTGCTGGGGGGGGAGTTCCCCCCAAGTTTCCTGGGCTGGGCCTGTCAGTGGGTTTCTGCACTTTGGACCAGTCCTTCTCCCCTGCCCCAAGCTGCGTGAGCATGAGAACACACAGACGCACATGGGTGCGCACACACGGGGATGTGCCGAGGGCAGACACAGCCTCAGACTTGGACCTGGAACTCTGGCCCAGATCTTCCACTCACCCTCAGCCTGGGCAGACACCCCAAACCAGTGCCCTCAGGCCCACCTCCTCACGTGGGTGGTATACGGGACAGCTTCCTGGTCCTCACTGCCGCTCCCACCAACCAACAGGAGCTGCCAGCCGGGGCAGCCTGGGAGGCTTCAGCAAGGCCTCACACCCCAACGTTGTGCGGGTGAAGCCCCCCAGGCCCACCGCTCACCTCGAGGATGAAGGGCAGCACGGGGACGAAGGTGCCGGTGCCCTCGGCGAGCAGTGTCAGGGCGCGCACACAGTGCATGCGCAGCGGGTAGAAGCGCGCAGTGGGGACCAACCTGGGGCGGGAAGATGGGGTGAGACGACGGAGTGAGACTAGGCCCAACCTCAGGGACCCCACGAACCCACCTCACCTTCCCGCTGTGGCCCACCCTTCTCCATGGAGCCCCGGCCTCAGCAGGGGCCTGACCCGTCTCCTGTCTTGGGGTCAGAGGCCATGCCTGCTCTACCAGTTTCCTTAGGACAGGGCAGGACACGAGGCCTTCAGGATCCGCCTCCTCGCTCAGCTGTGGGGCTCGGGGGAGACCCAGCAGCTTTAACCTGGGTTCATTTATGTTGTCTGTATGTGGGGGTCCCTGCTTTCAGGGCTCCCCCTCCAGGGGACAGGGCTGCCCCCTCCTGGCCAACAGCTGCCAGGCTGTGGGCGGCTCCTCCACTCCCCACTGAGGCAGCCACAGCCAGGCCCCACACCAGACCGGACCTGCTCTGTCCCAGAGACCACATGAGGAAAGCCAAATGCCCTTAACACCGCACTCGCCCCTCCACCCACCACCCCGGGGGGCACACCTGGGACAAAAGTGTACAGTGGCCCACGTCGCAGCAGCCAGAAGCCCGGCTGCCCAAGCTGGGGTGTCCTCCCACATGGGCACGAGGCCATTGCAACCCTTCCTCAGACATCACCATGTCACCAAGGCACAACCTCAGCCTCCCCCTGGAGGCCCTCCAGAACAGCCTGCTGCAACGTCCCTGACCGACCCGTGTAACCCTGGCCTTGTCAGCTCCACTCCGACTCACTTGATGCAGCCGAGGACAACCTGGGCGAGGGGGTAGACCAGGGGCTGGAGAGCGTCGCTGGGGCAGATGGTGCTGAGGACGCGGCACCACAGCTGCAGGCAGTGCACGAACTGCCAGTTGTACACGGACTGGTACGTCTCCTGCACAGAGTCGCTGGGGTCAGTCCCCGCTCCCCGAGGGCCCCTCCCCCCAAGCACAGGTGCTGGCGGACAGCAGCACTGGGCCCCTCCTAGGCCCCCAGCAAGGACTCTGACCCCACCGAGATACTGGGCTGTCTCTTCCAGGTGGCCCCAAGCCCTTGGGTTGGGCTCCTGGGCTGCTCAGTCCCCGCCCTGCCACACACCTTCTTGCGAGTGGTCATGGCGTTGCGCAGGTGGATGGCGAGCTGGCGAATGTAGAGGAAGGCGTGCTGGTAGGTGACACTGGGGTCCAGAGCCAGCAGCTCCGTCAGCGTTCGCTGCATGAAGCTGATGAGGGGCAGGGTGCTGGGTGAGGTGAACTTGCAGTTCCTCACGTAGGTGATGTACATTTGCTGCCGGGAGACAGTCACCGCTGCCTGAGCCCCGAGGCCCCACTGCCAGACACGGGGCCTCTATCCCTGGGAGCCACTCAGGCCTCTCAGAACCACAGCCTGGCCACACCCACTGCACACCCTGGCCTAGCCCCGGCTGTGGCTTGGCTGCAGCTCGGCCTCCCCGTGGTGCACCCACCAACCTCTCGGGCCAGGCCTGTGGTCAGAGGGAGGGCCTGGAGCTGAGGGAGGGCAAGCTCCAGCACGAACACCTTCAGGAACCAGCAGGGGACCACGGAGGGACTGGAAAGGCGGAGGCCCTGCTGCAGGCCCAGGGGACCAGAAGATCCCACCCACAGTTTGGAGCCAGGCACCAGGGCCCCTGCCCCTTCCCACAGCCGGTGTCCTCACCCCCTGTGGGAACAGCTGTGTGCTGCAGTCCACATGGAGCGCCCTGTGCCCCACTCCTTAGAGTGGGACCCAGGACAAGGGCCTGGGCCTGCCTGCAGTCTCATCCTGGCGGGGCCTGGGGGGTGCTGGCCACAGAGGCAGCCTGCCGGCCCTCAGGCTGAGATGTCCACCCCGCCCCCAGCGGACACGAGTTAGGGCAGCACAGGTGGCAGCTGCCAGCCCACACTACCTTCAGGACGGGGCTCAGGAAGGTGTCTTTCTTGTGCCGGCAGACTCTGACGAGGACCAGGAAGGCCAGCACTCGAAGGGTCTCCTCACCTGTGCTCCACAGAACCACCATCCGCTGCAGAAAGCGAGAGGTCAAGACCAGCCGTGGCCTCCCCAGGTCCAGCCAGAGACTCCTGTGAGCACTGCTGGGAAGCAGCCCCAGCCTGGAGCCAGTTCTCCCAGGACTGGGCCACGCTGCCCGGGAAAGACGCCGGCAGGGTGGGGCATCTGGGGGTGAGCCTGAGTACCCAGCCACCCCTCAGGGTGCCCTGCCCACCTTGAGCAGCATGCGGCACTGCTTGGGGAAGGTCAGGAAGTAGGGCACGGAGCTGCCAACGTGCTGGAGAAGGGCTGCTGCCACTGTCGCCTCTGCCACACAGGCCACCAGCTGGGGAAGCCAGAGAGGTCAGCGTGGCTGAACCTATTCACATCGAGAAACTGCACGTGCCCAGGTCCTGGTGACCCAGCAGGCCCTCTCCCACCAGAATCGCACCTGTATGACTGAGCTC
This sequence comes from Tonatia bakeri, assembly GCA_004024845.1. Taxonomy (NCBI): domain Eukaryota; kingdom Metazoa; phylum Chordata; class Mammalia; order Chiroptera; family Phyllostomidae; genus Tonatia; species Tonatia bakeri. Next base: position 68,392 of record PVIA01001949.1, read on the forward strand.
AGGTAAGCCTTGATATCCAGCCGGAGCTTCCCCCACAGCGGGCTACTGGACGGCTGCGGCAACCTGCAGGGACCACACCTGCCCCACCCTCGTGAGATCTGAAGTTCAGACACCCCCAGCTTACACATGCGTGTGCCCTGAGCCACATTCCGTCCATGCACATGGCACATGGGAACACGGCCCTGTGGGAAGACCCTCTCAGGAGTGGCCCAGCCCAACGCCTGAGATGGAGCAGGCGCCCCAGTGGGCCAGAGAGCACGCACAGCTGCGGCAGCCCTGGAAGGCCCCGATGTCTCACCTGGACGTCACTAACTGCCCCTACAGCCAGGTTTCCCGAGGCCCTCGCAGGCCTTAAAAAAACTGAAAGTCTCCACACACACAGCACAGTTTCATGAGAAAACTCAGACACTGACATCTTTTGAAAAATGTGAAGACCTAGCATTTGATAGCAACTACCATTTCCGAAAGTTTCATACAGATATTACCCCTCAACTTTAACACAGCTCTCAGCACGCAGTAGGTGCTCATGTAAAACCTGCTGAAATGCCCAAGGGAACAAAGGGCAGGGGTACCTGCAGCCAGCTCACTCCGACCCAGGAGGCGGAGGTCTCCCTCCCGCACACTGATGGCAGCACAGCCGCCCCCTTCCCAGACAGCATTGCCCACGCACTCCCTCCCTGTCCCCCACCCTGCCCCCAGCTGCCTGCACACAGCCAACTGCCCTCCTGACCCTCCCACCCCCCTCCATCAGCCCAGCCTGACAGGTACCACCAGGCCAGGGCAGCCCCACCTCCCCTGCAGGGGAGGACAAAGGCCCTCGCCTGCCCACTTCTTTCTCCTTCAAAAGGCACCTGGGGTTGAGTCTGACCCTCCAAGGCCCTCACTGCCTCCAGGCCCCGCAGCTGTGCAGCCCTCCCAGCCCCAGAGCAACACCCGTTCTCCTCCCTCCTCTAAGGACCCACTCGATGATTCACCTCTCCACCTCTCCCATGGAAGGTAAGGTTCTCAAACCCGGCACCAACCAGGGCCCTGCCCAGAGACACACCCAGCAGCCGCAGAGAAAAGTGCAAGTAGAAGAGACTCACCCATACAAAGAGGAAGAGAGACAGAGAGAACCCTGACCCAGGAAGATGGGGGGCCAAAGCCAAGCGCACAGTCTGTGGTCCCTGAGAAATTCTGGGCAGAGAATGTCCCTCCACAGAGAAGCGATGTAAAGAGGGTGGGGCTGCTCCGACCAGCTCTGAGAGCCCACCCTCTCCCAAGAGCCCACAGAGAGCCTGGCTTGTCCCCAACACACCTCGGGGCCAGCAGGGTCAAGAGAGCAGTATCAGGTCACAGGGCCTCTGCCTTCCCCACTGCAGTGCCACCAGTCCCCGAACACCCCCAGTCCCACCCCCTCTCACCTGCTGCTGTCCTTGGGAGCTTTTCCAAAGAGAAGCTTCTGGAGACAGCCAAAGAGATCCCTGACGCAGAAGGTGACCAGTGCGTTGAACACTGCAATGAGGGGCCGCAGACGCCGCTCTCAGGACAGGGGGTGGGGCCGGGAGACTGCGCCCCAGGCCCCTGGCCCCAGCTCACCAGCACTGTCTGTGACCTGGAATTTGCTGGCCTCAGCCCCGTCCTGGTCGCCCTGGGTGGTGGCCACAGCTGCCCGGAACGCCTGCACGACCTCGTGGAACAGCTTTGGAGTGAGGCGCTGCTGCAGGGGCGACAGAACCCAGAGCGCTGTGGGGGCCACCGGCTGTGCTCAACAGAAGAGGCGGCCAGGGCCCTCAGAGCCGGACCTAGGAGAGGAGGGCAGCCCTTGCCAGATGCCGGGAATAAAAAGACTGAGTCCTCCTGGGTGGGCATGGAGCCCCACTCAAGGGCCACAGGGGAGAAGCCAAGGGTCCAGGGTGCTCTCTACCCCACCCTTCCCCCCACAGACACCATGGCAAGACCCCCGGGAGAAGGCACCTGGCTTGACCACCTAGCAAAGGCACAGAGGTCATACCCTGCCCACAACAGACTTCGAGGAGCAAGAAGCTGGAAAGGGAGGCTGGGAGTGAAGGAGCAAGAGAGCCCTGCAGGCTCCGAGCGAAGTAGCAGACGCAGAAGCTTGGGGCCTCCCAGGGAGAGGGAGAGGCTCTTCATGCCGACAGGACTCCAGTGCCGCTGCTCAGAGGGGAGTCCTCCTGTCGATGTGGCCCCAGCCAGCAAAAGGGGGGAAGGGGGAGCATGCCCTGCTGCTCATCCCGTGCCGTGTCTCACTTGTGCAGCCTGCTTCCACCTCTCCACCATGGTGAGGGTCACAGGGAGAGAATGCCTCTTCTTCCCCCTCGGTCCTCCGGAGATCCCATCCTCATCCTCCTCATCTTCCTCCTCACTCGCTTCCTGCAGCAGACACAGAAGGCCAGGCCTGAGCAGGAGGCAGAGGCCACAAGCAAGCATGTCCCAGGCCCCCAGCCCCCGCTCAGCTCTGTGCCAGCCGCACCTCCAGCACGTCGGACGGGCAGTGGAGCTGCGGCTCTTCCACCTCGGAGCTGTCTGAGTCACTGAAGTTGAGGAGGCTCTGGTCGTTCTCCTGCAGGAACTTGTAGAACTCAGGGTCTTTGTCCTTCAGCCGGGAAAGCTGGTCCTTGTGCTCAGCTGCATGGCCTTTACGCCGGCTGGGAAGGTGGGGGTCAGCCATCAGGTCGGATGGGCAGGCAGAACCATGGGGGGGGGGGCGGGGGAGTGGGCAGGGCTTGCTGGCCTCCTCTGGGAAGACGAGGGCTTCACCTGTTCCCTCCGCAGCTGCTGCTGCCAGCGAGCTCAGGGCAGGCTCTCAGCAGATCCTTCTCCCCACCAACCTCCGCTCTCTATGCCCACCGCTCTACACGTCCAACCACGTGCATTCTGAGCCCACCGTGGCAACACTGCACCCAGGTGTGCAAACCCTCTGTGGTGGGGAGCACCACCTCCCCAGACCTCAGGTGCAAGGTAAGCATGTCAGCCTCTCACCCCCAGCTCGAGATGCCGTGAGCTCTCACCAGCAGGGTCCTCGAAACCCCTCACGCCTCCTCTCAAACTAGCACTATCTCTCGGTTGTCACCTTCCCTTCCTACCCCCATGCTTGTCGCCCGCAGCCTATTCCTAACATAGCTACCCCAACAACCTTCCCGTTACCAGTCACCTGTTCTCGTTACCCGTCACCTGCTCTTACTTCGCTGCTCAAACCCCTGTAGTTGCTTCCCATTTCACTAGAACATCCTTTCCTCTAAATCCTCCCCAAAGGGCATTTCTTTGTCGTTTTTTATTTTAGAGAGAGAAGGGGGTGGAGAGCCATCAATCAGTTCTCTCCCATACACACCCAACGGGGGACTGAACCCACAACCCAGACAAGCACCCTGACTGGAATTCAAACCTGCGGCCGTTCAGTTCCCTAACCACACTCAACCAACCGAGCCACACGGGCCAGGGCCTTCCTGCACACCTTACGAACGGCCCCAGCATCACCTCTCCAGGTCGTCGTTCCCCCGCCGCTGCAGCCGCCAGTGCCCCTCCTGCCAGAGCCACACTCACCGCCGTGTCAGGCCTGGTCCCCTTTCAGGGCTTTGCTCCCCGTGCACCTCCTTTAAGGAGCTTCTCCACTTCACTTAACACAGCAACAGGTGCCCCAGCTACGCTGTTTTCCTTCCTGCCCACAGCACCTACACCTCCTGACTCACCCGAGGCTCCGTGCACTCCCCAGACCACAAAGGAACCTTTCTATCGTCCCCGCACACGCCCCCCTCCTAAAACCAGACTCGGCCCCAGCCGCTCAGGAAGCGTCAGATGAAAGGACAAATCAGCACGAGGGTCCGGGCCGGGGCGACGGAGGGAGTTTTGCTTCCACACACCCGTGGGACACGCGCCGCTCACCTGGCCGAGGGGTTCCCGCCCGGCCCACCCGGGATCCGGGGGTCTCCGCGCGCCACCCGCGCCTCAGCTTCTGCGGCTCCTTCGGGCTCCGACTCAGACTCTGAATCAAAGCCCGAGGCCAGGAACTCATCCACCGTCAGCTCCGCCAGGCGCCTGCGGGTCACGACACCGGAGTCACGACTCCCCGCCAACCCCAGGTGCCCCAGCCCCGCTGCTCAGGCGCACGGAGAGATCCCTGCGGATACGGGCACCACGAGGAGGCCGAACCGGTACCCAGCACCTCAACTCACCGCTTTCGGCCCCGCACTGCTGCCATGGCTGCCAGGCTGCCAAGCCGCCACGCCGCTGCGTGAGCCCCACTTCCGGTCCCACGATGCCTTGCGCCCGGCGCTCCGCCTGCGGTCGGCCCCGCCCCGCCGCGCTGGCTCTCCGGTTTTCCAGCCTTGGTCCCGCGGCCTGCGCGCGGGAGGGTGTGTTCACAGCTACTGTGCTGCGGGCGCGCCCGAGCTCCTGGTTGGTGGGCGGAATGCGGGCGCCTGGCGCAGGCCTGGTTCGGTCACGGCTCCCGCACGCATCCGCTCGAGCGCCGGCTGGATGTGCTGCTCACAATCTGTGTCCTTCTCCGTCAGAGGCAGTGATAACACTACCGGCCTTGGGAGAAGACGGGGCCTGGGGTCCATTGGGAGCCGGGGGGCTCTCCACCAGCCTAGCCACAGCCTCCCCTAGGGGTCCGTAAACCCGTGCCCGCGAGGGTGTCCTTGCGTCGACAACGGACAAAATGCATCAACAGTGCACTCCTATATGGACGGCTCTTACAAATAAACGACAAAAAAACAACACTTTGGTAGGAAAAACAAGCAAAACAGAAATAGTGATGCTGTAGATGGGCAGGTTCGCCAAAAGATAAGTGACACTCTGCTGGCCAAGCCGGCGCCACCGGATCAAAGGAGGATCCGAGCCCTGAGAACATTTCCATTTCACCGGACTGTCCCACGGTCTCCGTGGCGAGGAAGAGGGTAGGGGAAGGCGTCTTTATGGAATCCGCTTGGCCAGACCCACCTGAAAGTACTATGCCCAATACTTCACTCCAGCTACTCTCCCTCGGTGGGAATTCGCCCGTGACCGCCTTTGCCCACGTCCATTCGCGCAGGGATGGCCACTGTTCCTGTGCTGTCTGTGGGAAGAACCCGCGGGTGCAAAGGCCCAGAGGCTAGAAGGTTGCCTTAGGGAGCAAAGAGCAGAAGCCGGCCTGTGCCCTCCTTCCCGCCCACTCCCGCCTAAGGGTGAGGGTAAGCGGGGCGGGCGCGGTTGGCTAGACAACACTACAGTGGATCCTATGGCCTCCCGGGCGCCAGCGAGGCTCTGGTCAGGCCCCTCAGACCGTGCGCCCTGCTCCACCTACTTCCGCCCCCCGCAACCAGCGCTCAGCTCAAGGCCTGGTATTAGTAAAAGGAGATGGGGAGGGGGGCTTCTTCAATGAGTTAGAGGGGGCGGTAGGCCCGCGAAGCTTCTTGGACAGGAATGGCAGGTGGGGCACGGGGGGCTTCTTGGAGGAGGAGGCAGGCGTGGCGCCGGGAAGTTGAGAGGATTTGCGTCCTACGTTGTGCGCCTGAAGCCGATGGGGGGCGCGCGGGAGGCGGGGCGGGCGGCGCCGAGAAACAGCGGCTGCGGGCAAGAGGCGGGAGCCAGAGACGCTGAACCAGGCGCCGCCGCCGAGCAGCCCTCCAGCGGTCCGTGCATCCGTGAGTCTGGGCGTCCTCCGCGGATCGGCGGCGGGCACGGTGGCCGAGCCCATGCAGCCGCGCAGCGAGCGCCCGGCCGGCAGGACGCAAAGCCCTGAGCACGGCAGCCCGGGGCCCGGGCCCGAGGCGCCGCCGCCGCCTCCGCCGCAGCCGCCGGCGTGAGTGGGCCGGGGGACTGGGACCGGGCCGGGCCAGGATCTAAACGGGTCGGGAAGGAGGAAGGGAGGGGCGCGCGCGGACCCTGGCAAGCTGCCGGGAGGGGGCGGCCTTGGCGCCCCGCAAGCTAGGGTTGCCTGGGATGGGTCCAACCTGCTCCGCACCTGCAACGGACGCGGGACAGGGCGTCCAGAGGTGGCTGCGCCCGGAAGCTCTGTCCTCTTCCGCAGCCCTTTAATCCTGTCTGGTTTCGCTGCTCAGAGATTCAGGCGGCTTGTCTGCAGAATGGCTGGGGTGCGGGGTGGCCGGGGATGGGGGCTGTGGGCAGGCAGGGCTGCTCCGGAGGATCAAAAGAGGTCACGCCTGCTAGGGTTGGGGGGCGCTGGGTCCGCTCCAGAGCGCCTGCTTCCACTGACCAGTTTCACTTCGTGCACTTCCCGTGTGCCAGCCGGGTCTGTGGACACCGGGCTCCAAGAGGGGCCAGGGAATGGTGGCCAGCAATGGGCAGAGGAAAGCCGGGTTCAGACCCAGGCACCTGGGCAGCAAGAAGTGTGGTGTTTGTGGGAGGGGGCAGAGAAAGCTGTGCAGTTTCCATACTCCAACCTCGTGGGAGAAAGCGGGAAGGCTCCTTGGAAGTGAGGGAGCAGAGTGGGGGGGTAAGCTGAGGCCACAGGTGAGGTCCCTGATGGGTGCCAGGTATGGGCCCTGAGGGGACGAGCTGGCCCCTGGGTGCCCTGGCCTTAATCTAGCACCCTGACCTGGCACTACCCATCGCAGCCCTGAGGCCGAGCGTGCGAGGACCCGGCCAGCCCGGCCCACGGCCCCCATGGAGGGCGCCATGCAGCTGCTGAGCCGAGAGGGCCACACTGTGTCCCACAACTCCAAGCGGCACTACCATGACGCCTTCGTGGCCATGAGCCGCATGCGGCAGAGGGGCCTCCTATGTGACATCGTCCTGCATGTGGCTGCCAAGGAGATCCGGGCACACAAGGTGGTGCTGGCCTCCTGCAGCCCCTACTTCCATGCCATGTTCACAAGCAAGTACCTCCCCACCCGGTGGGCACTCGGGGGCTCCGCAGATGGGGCTGGCCTGCCTGACACACTGTCCCCACAGATGAGATGAGCGAGAGCCGCCAGACCCACGTGACGTTGCATGACATTGACCCTCAGGCCTTGGACCAGCTGGTGCAGTTTGCCTACACGGCCGAGATCGTTGTGGGAGAAGGCAACGTGCAGGTGAGGCTGCCTCGCCCCTTCCGTCCCATCGCCCACCTGTTCTCCGGCCTCAGCTCTCCTCTCATCTGTCTGTCCCTCTCTGCGCCCCCCCCCCGCCCCTTACCCACAGACTCTGCTCCCGGCTGCCAGCCTCCTGCAGCTGAACGGCGTCCGGGACGCCTGCTGCAAGTTCCTGCTGAGTCAGCTCGACCCCTCCAACTGTCTGGGCATCCGGGGCTTCGCCGACACGCACTCGTGCAGCGACCTGCTCAAGGCGGCGCACAGGTACGTGCTGCAGCACTTCGTGGACGTGGCCAAGACCGAGGAGTTCATGCTGTTGCCGCTGAAGCAGGTAACGTGCCAGCTGGGGCGCAGCCTGGCCCGTGGCCCAGCCCCTGGACCCCTGGCCCCGTCGCCTGGGCCCTTAGGACCTGGGCGCCTGCTCCCTATTCCCAGTCTTTGGTCTGTGTTCCAGCCCCCCCACCTGTCCCCCACCACTTCTTTGTCCCCGTGTTCTGATTCCACCCAAGTCTTCTACAGTTTCTGACTACCTCCCTGCCTGCAACCTTGGTCCCTGTCTCCATGTCCCCAGGAATGCCAGGGCCCCCCGGGAACCAGATCTGTGGCTCCTGACCCTGCTCGGCCCCTCCTCATGGGAACACTGGGCCCCCTGTGGGCACCTTCCCAGGCACCATCGGGGCTCTGTGGGCCCCCAAGACCCTCCCCAGATCTCAGGTCTGAGGGCCCTACCCCCAGGTGCTGGAACTGGTCTCTAGCGACAGCCTGAACGTGCCTTCGGAGGAGGACGTCTACCGTGCCGTGCTGAGCTGGGTCAAGCACGACGTGGATGCGCGCAGACAGCATGTCCCGCGGGTAAGGCCAGCCCCTTGGGGCCTGCAGTGTCTGGGAGGGGCGTGGTGCCTGTGTGTGCCAGGGGCCTCTGTGCCCAGGGACCCCCGGGGCAACGCAGGCACATGTATCGAGAAGCGCCCGGTGTGCAGGTGGACAGGGGTCCAAGGGGGCACTCACTGCGGGGACAGAGAGTGCTCACGGGTCCTACCCACTTCCTGACCGTGACGCCCTGCACCCCAGCTGATGAAGTGCGTGCGTCTGCCGCTGCTGAGCCGGGACTTCCTGCTGGGTCACGTGGACGCAGAGAGCCTGGTGAGGCACCACCCGGACTGTAAGGACCTGCTCATCGAGGCCCTCAAGTTCCACCTGCTGCCAGAGCAGAGGGGGGTCCTAGGCACCAGCCGCACTCGGCCCCGACGCTGTGAGGGAGCTGGCCCTGTGCTCTTCGCTGTGGGTATGCCCACCTGTCCTGTCACCTCCTGTCCGCTCCCCCCAGGTCCCCTCCCTCCCCCTTCACATTTTTGTCCTGCATCTTTGGTTCATGAGCCTAGCGACAGCTGCCCCCACCCTGTGTTGGTCACATCCTGCACCCACCCTATGCCTACTCCTCTCTCCACCTGTGGAGGAACCTGTGTGGTGTGACCCACTCACAAATTGCCTCCCTTGGAGCCCACAGACCCTCCACCTTGAGCTGTGCCCAAGCCCGCAGCCCACTGCCTCCCTGGGCCCCTCATGCTGCCCCAGCCCCTCTCCTTCCCTAGGTGGTGGGAGCCTGTTCGCCATCCATGGGGACTGTGAAGCTTATGACACACGCACTGACCGTTGGCACGTGGTGGCCTCCATGTCCACACGCCGAGCCCGGGTGGGTGTGGCTGCGGTTGGGAACCGACTGTACGCAGTGGGCGGGTAAGTGTGGCAGCTGCTCTCGGGTCAGGGGCTGAGCGTGAGCCCACTGGGCCAGCCCCGACGGCAGTGGGCCCCTCTTCCAGTTATGACGGGACTTCAGACCTGGCCACCGTGGAGTCCTACGACCCTGTGACCAACACCTGGCAGCCCGAGGTGTCCATGGGTACGAGGCGCAGCTGCCTGGGCGTGGCGGCCCTGCACGGGCTCCTGTACGCGGCCGGCGGCTACGACGGGGCCTCCTGCCTCAACAGGTAGCTGCGCAGGTCCGGGCGGGCGGCCTTTAGAGACTGGCTTCCCAGTGCGGGGCGGCATCAGGCCTGCAGAGGCCACTCTGAGGAGAGCAGAGGGGGGCCCTGCCTGACCCCAGCTCCCTAAGCCTTGTCACCTGTGCCTGCCCGCTTCTCTTGGGATCCTGGCCACCGGCCCAGGGGCACGTGCACACACACCAGGCCAGCGTCCTGCTCCAGGAGGACACAGGTCTGTCCCCGTGACACCCCCACATGAGATTTCCGTCCTCGCCTGGGGCAGGCAGGTCCCGGTCTGCCGTTGCTCCGGGTCAGCGGTGGCCCTGTTGTCTGCAGTGCTGAGCGCTACGACCCCCTGACTGGAACGTGGACGTCCGTTGCAGCCATGAGCACCCGCAGGCGCTACGTCCGTGTGGCCATGCTCGGTGGGTGACAGGGCTTGCTGGCTGCAGTGCCCACCTCTGCCTGCCCCCACCCCGGAGACCCCCCAGCAGGCACACCATGGGCATGTTGACTCCCTGCAGATGGCAACCTGTATGCAGTGGGCGGTTACGACAGCTCGTCCCACCTGGCCACAGTGGAGAAGTACGAGCCCCAGGTGGGAAACATCCCCGTCCCTGGTGTGACCCCTCCCCAAGGGCTGCCTGAGGTCGTCTCTGTGCCCCCCCACATCCCCCAGGGCATCAGCCCTTTAGATCCGTCACCCCTGCCCCCCAGCGTCCCACAGACACTGTCTTGGAGTGGGGTTTGTGCTGGGGAGGTAGAGGGAGGCTGGTGGTGGGTCTGCCCCCAGCGGGTCCTCTCGACCACAGGTGAACACGTGGACGCCGGTGGCCTCCATGCTGAGCCGGCGCAGCTCAGCTGGTGTGGCGGTGCTGGAGGGGGCGCTCTATGTGGCCGGCGGCAATGATGGCACCAGCTGCCTCAACTCTGTGGAGAGATACAGCCCCAAGGCCGGGGCCTGGGAGAGTGTGGCGCCCATGAACATCCGAAGGTGCGCTGTGCCACCGCCCACGGGCGGGGTGTGTCGCCCTGTCGCCACCTCAGCAGGTTGGCCCCTCAGAGACTGAGCCTGAGCAACGTGTATCGTGTATCGCTAGTATATCCACAGTCCATCCCGGGCAGTGGCTCCACCCCCAGGGAGAGGGGTGGGGCCCCAGTGACTCCACCCTCAGGGAGAGGGGTGGGGCCCCAGTGGCTCCTCCCTGCCTTCTCACACACCTGCCCCGCCCCCAGGAGCACCCACGACCTGGTGGCCATGGATGGATGGCTGTACGCCGTGGGGGGCAATGATGGCAGCTCCAGCCTCAACTCCATTGAGAAGTACAACCCGAGGACCAACAAGTGGGTGGCTGCATCCTGCATGTTCACTCGGCGCAGCAGCGTGGGCGTGGCGGTGCTCGAGCTGCTCAACTTCCCGCCGCCGTCGTCGCCCACGCTGTCTGTGTCCTCCACCAGCCTCTGACCCCGGGGGGCTGTGGCCTCCCACATGCCTTAAGCCCCACAGGGGGCCCCAGCGCCTCCCTCCCCGCGACCATGTGTCGGGGCTGGGTTCCTTCACCTGCACCAGGACGGCCTGCACCGCCTGTCCGCCTTTCTGTGTCCAGTCCTCAGCGTTCGTTCTTGTGTGTGCAGTCTCTACTCGTCTGTTTATTTATTCAGTATTTATTGATCAGTGAGCAGTGCCGCAGCTGCTGTTCCTACGTTTACTCTGGAAGATGTCCTGTGTCCTGGGACCAAGCTGCCGACCTGGGTGCCCTCCCATCCTGCTGGGGGCACCAGGGAGTGTGGGGGCGGACATTCCTTACCAGACTCTGCAGATCTGGAGGGGCCAAGAGGTGGATGGTAGATGCAGAGAAGCTGGCCGACCGAGGGGAGAGGGGGCGGCCTCTGAGCAGGGCAGACCCCCAGCCTTTGCTTTGCACACCACTCTTGCCTCACGGGCAAGGCACACTCCCAGGTGGGCACAAAGGGGCTTCCTGCCTGTGGGCAGGGAATGTCTTCCCTGGTGACCACAGGCCGCTGCCTGCAATACGAGCCGACTCAGACAATAAACTCATTTCTCGGGCTCCGGGCCTGAGTCTGAGCATGCATCTCTGCCTTTCGGGGTCCTGTCTGGGGGTGAAGACCCAGCTGGGCTGGGGTGCTGTGCTGGCCTCTGGGGCCTTGGAGGGGGCACCACCATGCCCCGCTGAGGCAGGGCTGTGATGTCCTACACAAGGGCCTGAGTGGTGCCCCTGTCAGTCTGGTGCTTCAAGGGCCCTGTGGCCCATCTCGGCCCGGGCTCACCATGACGGTCTCTCTGTGGACTCTGGTTGAGCCCATGGGGTTCTGACCTTGGCCCCTTGGCAGGGAGTGAGGGATGGGCCAAGGAAGGGGAAAAGGTGGGGGAGGGTCCAGGCACCCCCTGCCCACTTCCTTCGTGTTGCAAGCTCCTGCTTCAGGAGGGCGTGCACACCCCCTCACAGTCACTGGTGACTCAAGTTGGCGTGGTGGTGGAAACAGGATGTGTGCTCACATGGGGTGCCTTGAGAGGGGTCCCCAGGCCTTCTGAACTCCAGCCCGGACACCCCAGCCTAAGTTCCAGCAGGCCATGTGCTCAGGGGCCCAGCGTGAGAGGCCCCTCCCATTCAGACTAAAGGCCCTTGGCTGAGCCAGGGGGGCCACACCCCACGCCCCCCTGGCTGGCCTGCTGGTATGGAAGACCCAGCTCAGAGGACTGAGAGGCTCAGCCCAGGTAGGGCCAGTCCCTCCTAGAGAGGCTCCACCCTGGCCCAGCCCTTGGGAGCTGGGCTGAACACTGAATGGCCCGCCTCCAGGGGGTGGGGGAAGGAGGCTCAGGACTCGGGACCCAGACTCCTCGACCAGCTCACTGGGGCCAGTCATCCAGCTGCCACCGCTGTCCATGGGGAACAGCCACTGCGTCCCTCAGGCTCCTAGAAGGCTCCGGGCCTCCTTCTCCAGAAAGCCCTCGCTGAAGGGTAGTAGGTGAGAGGCGGGCGTGGCCTCAGCACTGGGTCACAGGGTCACCCTCAGCCTGCCTGGAGGAACAGGCTGTGAGCCCCCCTTCCCTTGTCCCCAGAGAGGATGGCACGAGGAAGCTGGCTGGCCTGTTTGGCACCGAGGCCCGTGCTGAGGGGGACACCACCGCCGACAAGTTCTTCTACTACATCCCTGGGACGGTGAGCCCCGCCCTGGGCCGGCCTACCAGGGGTGCGGGGGTGCGGCCTGTGCTGGGCTGCAGTGCGCCCCCTGAGTCTGCTCAGCCAGGGGTCTCGTGGGTCAGCCAGGGAAGGGGGGCGGGGGGTGTCAAATCCAGAGCAAGGTGAGGAAGTAGGAACAGCCCCGCCCCAGGAGCTCCTCCAGCCGAAAGTCTGAGCGGAGAGCGAAACCGGGACAAGCTCTGAGTCAGTGGGTGAGCGAACAGCAGCGGCGCTGTGGGCGGGGCCTCGGAGCCGCCTCGGAGGGGGCGCTGCCACCCAGCCGGTGAGCCCTAGTGTCCGCCTGCCTGGCCCAAGACTGGATAGTGAGCGTGTCCAGCCACGTTTGGGTTGGACCAGACCCACGTATCTCTGAGCTGTTGCTGTGTGGGCTTGGATGTCGTGTCCCTAGTGTGGATGTGAATCCCACCCCCACCGTCTCTTTACTCAGGGGAGGGGTCTTGGGTGATCCGTGAGTGGGCCTCTCACCCAGTCTGGCCTGTTTCTTCCCAAGTGTCTCCCAGCATCCACCACCCACTTCTCCCAGAGCAACGCCCTGTGTCCCCACCCCAGGGCCACACAGCAAGGACTGGCCACCCAGCCCTGCAGAGCTGAAGCCCACCCCTCCCCCACCAGGCTCCTCTGGGGCTGAGAGGTGGCTCCCAGGGGTTGGGGCCAGGGCTCCGTCCTGCTCTGCTGGTCCTGTAGGCCTGGGCTTCCGGGGCTCCCTGAGGGCGGGTACGGGCTTCAGAAACCTGGTCCCTCGGAGGCACAGAGTCCTTCCGGGTCCTTCCATGTGGCCACATCTCAGACCTCAGCTCCTGCTGTCTGGGCCCCAGGACACATCACAGGACCCTGGTGGGGTCCCTTGAGGTGTGGTGGTCCTCTTTTGCCAGGACTGGTGGCTGGAGAGGGGACTGAGTGTGTTGCCCCGAGGGAGATGGGCCTGGGGAGAAGCCAGCTCTCCCCGGGTCCTGCCTGGGTGGCTCTGAGCTGACTCCTCCCCAGGCCACAGGGCCATCTTCACAGCCCTTCCTGCTCCTTGGCCTATTTTTCACGATCCCATCCCCGTGTCGTTCCCCAAACTGGGTGTGGGTGCAGCGGGCCCCACCCAGAGGCAGGGAGGCCGGGAAGCTGCAAGTCTGTCGGTGCACATTCCTGGGCTTGTCCACGGGGCACCTCAACCGGCAGGGCAGCCCCTGCAGGTCCTGGAGGGGGTGTAGCCCCTCCACGGTGCAGCCCACCATCCCAGGTCAGCACTCAGCCCTGTCTGACCCCACTCTGGCGATCAACCCCATTTGCAGAGGCCTCTCTGTGCCCCAGAATTGGCTGCGTGTTTGTGGGCACCGGCAGGCAGGCCCCGAGCCCCCAGCACATCCCAGGAGGCCCTGGTGATACAGCAGTGGGCAGAATGGACAGGAGCCCTGTTCTTGGGGTGTCTCTGTCCCTGTGACAGAGCCCTGACCTGACCGACCAGCAACAGACAGGATCAGTAAAGCATGATTGGCACAGCAGCCCGGAGGTGGGGGCTTAGAGGGCACCAGGCGGTCTGGCCCGGGGGAGGCAAGTGAGTCCGCCCTGAAGGATGGGAGAAGACGGTGTAGGCAGAGGGAGCAGCCAACCCCGAGGCCCTGAGCCAGGCATGCACCTGGTGTGTGGGAAGAGCAGGAGGGCCGGGGGCAGGAGCAGGCCACAGAGGACCCCTGGGCCAAGGCCTGGCCTCCACTAAGTGACATCAGGGCTGTCAGGGACGCGCACTCTCTCCCCAGCCCCACACTCACAGACGTCACACTGGCAGCTTCGGAATGGGCTGTGGAGGAGCTGGCAAAGGCTACAGATCGTTTCCAAACCGTTTTAGAACCAGGTGCCAAACATCTCCCAGCCCACCGGAGACTCGGGGGGTTGAGCATCATCTCCCTGACACTGCAACTGTGACCAGCGAGTCTCGGGGGGCTGAGTATCCAAAGTAAGGACACAGCCTGAGTCTGGCCATCACCGTCTCCACTACGGGACCACACACACACTTCACAACTTGCAGTGGGCCTGGCACGCGTGTGCTGGGGCTCGGGCCCCTCCCCTGAGTGCAGCTCCCCGCAGGACCTCCCGGGCCTGGAGTGCCAGCGAGAACACCTGGACCAGCCACTGCTGAGCGTTTTCAAGAAGGGGCGGCGCAAGGTGCCCGTGAGGAACCTGGGCAAGGTCGTGCACTACGCCAAGGTCCAACTGAGGTTCCAGCACAGCCAGGTGGGGGCCAGGCCAGGTGGGGACTTGGGGCCCAGCCCACAGCCTGCCCCCTGGCACTCAGACCGTGGCCCTGTTCCCCCAGGATGTCAGCGACTGCTATCTGGAGCTCTTTCCTTCCCACCTCTACTTCCAGGCCCACAGTTCTGAGGGACTCACTTTCCAGGTGAGGGAAGTGGGCAGACGGAGGAGGCTAGCGGGACAGGGAGGAAGCTGCTTGGGAGCCAGTGGCTACCTCCGGGGTGTCCCCCAGCTCCTCCCTCCCACTGTGCTCTGGCAGGGGCTGTTACCGCTGGTGGAGCTGAGCATCTGCCCACTGGAGGGGCCCAGGGAGCATGCCTTCCAGATCACAGGTGTGAGAGGACGTGATCGGTCCCAGCCCCAAGAGGCCCCGAGAGCTACGGCTGCTCAGGGGCCTTGGCCTGTGGCCAGGTGCCTTGACCACGTTCAAATTGCTGACATCTCCTCCAGTGGACACACAGCCATGTGCCGTACTGGGGTGGGAGGCAGCAGGCCCGGAACAGCGCCTTAGGCTCCTCCCAGCTGCAGCCCTGGGGTCTGTGGGGGTCTGTGGGGGTCTGTGGGGGTCCTCTGCTTGGGCTGCTAGCCTGGCCTTCCCCGCTGCTCCTCCCACAGGCCCACTGCCCGCCCCCCTTCTGGTGGTCTGCCCCAGCCAGGCCGAGCTGGGTCTCTGGCTCTACCACCTGGAAAAGCAGATGGCTCTCCTGGGAGGGCCACAGCGCTGCCACTCGGCGCCGCCACAGGTCAGTGCCGGGAACCCTACACCCTTCTCTGAGCCCAAGCCCCCCTGCCTACCTGCCCTGCTGACCCCACTTTCCCAGGGCGCCCCTGAGGACGAGCTCCCCTGGAGTCTGCAGCACAGGCTGACCCAACTGCGGACAGCGTGGGGGCGCCCAGCAGTAGGCAGTGCCATATGCGCCTCAAGGGTCAAGCTGCAGCACTTGCCATCACAGGTGGGTGGGGGACATGGGGTGAGCGGGTGCGGGAGGGGTGGAGGTGGCCAGTGGGGCCAGGCCCTTGCTGTATGTCCTCGGAGACCCCACGCTGCCCTTTGACCACTGACAGGAGCAATGGGACCGCCTCCTGGTCCTGTACCCCACGTCCCTGGCCATTTTCTCTGAGGAGGCTGACGGGCTTGGCTTTAAGGTGGGTCCTCCCCACGGCGACCTACCCCAGGGTGGGTGCCACCCCAGGGTGGAGCTCTGTGTGTGGGGGTGGGAGGGGGCAGTGGCTCAGGAGAAACCTGTATTTCGGGGCCAGTTGGGACAGAGCATCCTGGCCCCACCCGCCCAGCTGGCTGCCCTGGTCAGTCTGGTCTCAGCTCTGATGTGGGCAAGAGGGGCCCTGCCTGGGCACCCACATTGCCCCAGAGGAGCTGGTGGCTTCCAGTTGCTGAAGAACAGGCATGTGACTGCAGTTCCCCCAGTGTCCCCTCCTAGTCTTCACAGTGAGAGAGGAGACCTGTCCCCATAAGCATCAGCTGTGTGTCTGTCTGCCATTGGTTGGTGAAGGCCCACCCAGAGGCAGGTAGAGGGGCGTAAAGATGCCCCCAGGGCAGACGGGGACCACCTGGCTCCCTCAGGGCTGTCAGCCTGGGCCCCGCCTCACCTGCCCAGTGTCCCCAGCTCTGAAAGGCCACCGGAGTGAGGGGCCCAGGCCGAGGCCCCACCCTCCCCTGCTGTCCCTGCAGGGGGAGCTGCCACTCAGCGCCGTCCACATCAACCTGGAGGAGAAAGGGAAGCAGATCCGCTCCTTCCTGATCGAAGGTGGGCTGCGGCCAGGCCTGGGAGGGTGGGCGTGCGCCCAGTGGGTGCTGGCTCTTCAGTGGGGTTGGGGGCACCTCATGGTGTCTGTGTGCCATGTGTCAGGCCGCCTCATCAACACCATCCGCGTGCTGTGCGCCAGCTACGAGGACTACAGCCACTGGCTGCTCTGCCTGCAGACTGTCTCCCACCGGGAGGGAGCGGCCCTCCTGCCCGGCCCTGAGAGCCTCCCAGGGCTGCGGGCACCCACCCAGGTGAGGGGAGCAGGGTGGGGCTGGGCATGGATCAGTGAGGGGAGGGCCTGCCCCACGGCTCACCCCCTTGCCCCCCAACACCAGGCCCTGGGCAGTGGCCGAGGCTCACTCTCTTCAGATGGACAGACCAGCTGGGACTCAGGGTGCCCAGCACCGCCCTCCACCCGTACCAGCCATTCCCTCCCCGAGTGCTCAGCACCGTCCACAAGTGGCTGTCCCGCCCTGCCTGCATCTGTGAGTATGGGGGCCAGTCGGGAGGAGGCACAGCAGGGGGCGTGAGGCGAGTTTGTGTTGGGCAGGCTGGGTCCCTGTGGTACCTCACTCCTCACGGGATGCTAGCTCCTCTGAGGTTGTGTGGGAGAGGGCCCCGAGAATCTTCTGGAAGATTCCGTTTCCCACAGGACCAGGCCAGCTCTGGCTGTACCAGCATCAGTGGGCAGAAGGCAGAGCTGAGACGGGGTGGCAGCAGTCGGTTACCCAGAAGCAAGGCCAGGGGTGAAGGGCCTGGCTCAGCCTCCCCACTACACCTGGACTTGACCAAGGTGGGCCCAGCCGTTGTCCCCAGCTCCAGGCCCGGCTCCCTTTGCCCTCTGCCTTCCTATCCTGTCTCTCTGGCCCAGGAAGTCCTCGAGCCACCTGAAAACCTCTTGAGGAGGAGGAGGAGGGAGGACCTGGGTGTGTCCAGCTCCGGGAGACCCATCTCTGTCGCCTCTTGCCTGCAGGTGACCAGGCTGAGCCTGGAGGGCGACCCAGAGGCCCCAGACCACTCACTGGAGACGCCACACTCCCCGCTGTACGCTGACCCCTACACGCCACCTGCCACCTCCCACCACAAAATCAGAGATGTCCGGGGCCTGGATGAGGTCAGTTCTCTGCTGGAGATGGAAAGGGCCGGACTGTTTGGGGTCAGGTGCTGCTCCCCCGGGGGTGGGTTGCCACCTCCTAAGGGTCAGAGGAAACCTGAGGTCTGTGGGGGCCACGAGAGGCTGCAGGGGCCTGTGGGCAGGGTCCCAAGTCACCGACGCTGTGTCGGCAGTTCCTCACCGCCATGAAGAGCTCCCGCGGACCCGAGCCCCCGAGTCTGTTCCCCTCCGTCCCCGTGTCTGTGCCGGTTTCCGACCCCAGCTCTGCAGCCTCTGGCCCCCGCCTGCTCTCCAGGAAGGGCGCCCTGCAGGGCCGAGCCTCCCAGCGGCACCGGGGCTCCGCCAAGGGCCGCGAGCCCCGACCCCCCGACTCCCCACAGCTCGTGAGTAGCAGCCCCACCCTGGGCAGGGAGGCCAAGGACAGGGAACATGGCAGTTTGTGGGCTGTTCTTCGAGCCCCTCCCCCAGGGCTGGGCTCTCACGCTTGTGTTTGGGGCCTCCAGGTCACCCCTCCCAGGGAAGTTTCGCCTAAGCCTCTGCTTCGTCCCCCAGGTGAGTGAGGAACCCTGCCTCTGTCAGGGAAGTGACACCTCTGGGTGTCACTTCCTGAAGGCACATGCCCCTCTGCCTCTCCCACCAGACGGCGAACCCCCCAGGAGCTATGACAACGTCTGGGACAAAGCTCTGTCCCTCCCCCACCAGCAACGGCCCCGTGGAGCAACCGAGGCTGAGGGGGGGCTCCCCCAGTGGATCTGATGGGCCCTGGGCAGCTGTTTCTCAGGACTACCTGCCAGCGCCAGCCCTGGGGGGTCTCCAGCAAGGCCTGGTTGCTATGGGGCCGTTGGCCGACCACCCCCCACCCAACACCCAGGCAGGGTCTGACCCTGGGGATGGAGAGGGTGTCGGATCCCTGAGTTTTCCAGGCTCTGGAGGGGCCGAGAGGACAACCTCACCCTGAGGATGCCCAAAACCGGTGCAGCTGGACCGCAGACCGGAGCGGGACATCCAGAGGGGCCGAAGCCTGACCTATGCCCAGGGAGAGAGTGAGGGAGGTGGCTTGATGGGGGCTTCACCTGAGAATGGGAGAACAGAGCAGGGGTGAAGGTCAGAGGGCTAAGAAAGTTGGGTTAGTGAGGGTCGGAGTATGTGAGGTCACGAGGTCAGAGGTGGCAAGGTCTGAGGTAGGACGGTTGCCTGGGCACATGTAAGTGGGACGGTGATGCTCAGGAGAAAGGGACAAGAGACTAAACAAGAAAGAAGGAAACTTTATTCGTCTGTGTCCATACGTTCTTCCCTCAGCAGCCAGGAGGCTCCTGCTGCGTGGGGCCTGAGCCCACTGCCCCTGGCCAAATGCCCTTCTAGCACCTCTCCCGCCCCCTGCCCACCTTCCTGCCCCCTCTCCGGCTCCTCTCAGCCCCGGCACAATCCCAGGTGGCCTGTCCCTCCACCTGATACCACCGAACTCTGCTGCACACCTTGTCCAGGCTCCCCTGAGCAGGGGCCCCAGGCTCTGCCCTGCAGACCCCCACCCTGCAGGGGCCGCTGGCGTCACCTTCCTACAGCCCCTGCAGGTGCCCGTTCGCTGTCTCCGACGGGCCCCTGGGAGGCCTTGGCCACAGGCCCTGGGGCTCCGGGCTCAAAGAGACCTCAGAGGCCCTGCCAGCCCGGCACTCTTGAGAACAGGGCAGAGAGTCCCTGGGATGCCCCCTGCCCTAGTGTCCCCAGACCGCCCCCTCGCCCCGTCCCCTGCCCAGATCTCCAGGTGGGGCCCTGCTGCCACCCTCGCTCTGGCGTCCCCTCATCCCCATGCTCCGTCCTGCCACTTGCTCTCTAACAGACCACCAGACAAAACAGACGACCAGTCACATTTGATTCCAGATGAACCACCCACAGTTTCCTGGTGTAAGTGCAGTGGTACCTCAGTACTTGTCGTCAGTTCGATCCGGCCCAGGTGAGCACCGGGACCAGCGAATGCAGAGAGAGGAAGCGTCTCCCCTGGTGGGTGGCGTCTCAACTCCCACAGGGTCTAGCACGTGACGCGTCCCGGGCAGGCGCCAAGTACTGAAACATTCTTTGTCACCAAAATGCAATGCGTCCAGGGTCCGCCGTGGGCCGAGGTGTGACTGCACGTCTCTGACACCGCCTGTCTGAAATTCCGCTTTTGCCGGATGCCCCGTTTTTGTTTGCAAATCTGCCCTCCTTCCTAACCAGCTCCCAGTCACCCACCCTGCCAAACTTTCCCCCAGGTATGGAGCACAGCCTGGGCTTCGGCCACTGGCCTGAGCCTTGGGTGGGGTCCAAGGAAGCCAGGACTGAAGACACTGGCTCCGTCCTAGATGCTGCCGAAGGATACAAGGGTCAGAGGGCAGCGCCTCATACTGAGCGCCTGTGGCCACTTCCTTGTCCTGCATCTTCCTGGGCCAAGCGTGGGTCCTAGGAGCTGGGGCTGGGGCTGGGGCTGGGGCCGGGGCCGTGGCGCCCGCGCCGCACCTGCCGGCGGAAGTAGCGGATGGCGGAGATGGTGCCGATGTTGGCCAGCAAGACTGCAAGGGAAGCAGGAGGCTGCCTGAGTTGCCACCTTGCACCCGCGGGGCCTGGCCCTCCAAGGGCAGGAGGGTGGGGCGAGCAGTGGGTCAGGGGAGAAACCTGTGCCTCCCTCATCCCTGCAGGCCCAGCGGGGGCAATGGCACCCCGGCTGGTCCACTTGACTTATCAGCACCAGCCTCCCCCCACCCCCAGGGACCCCAAACCTGTTTTCCAGGCGTCAGGGGTGTGCAGGTCTGATGTCCTCACAGCCCAGGTGGCAAAGGCCACAAACACCAGGCACATGTCATTCTGGCTGAAGGTCAAGGAGGTGAGGGGTCCCCGGGGCTTTTCTGGGAAAGAAAAGCATGTTCTGAGCTCCTGCAGCTCCACTGAGACACGTCTGCCTGGGGACACATCTGTGTGGGGACACATCTGCCCTGCACACGTCTGGGGACATGTCTGCCCCGCACACGTCTGCCCTGGGACATGTCTGTGTGGGGACACATCTGTCTGGGAACACATCTTCCCTGGGGCATGTCTGTCTGGGGACACGTCTGCCCTGGGGACACATCTGTGTGGGGACACATCTTCCCTGCACACGTCTGGGGACACGTTTGCCCTGCACAGGTCTATCCTGGGACACGTCTACCCTGCACACGTCTGTCTGGGGACACGTTTTCCCTGGGACACGCCTGTGTGGGGGGCACATCTTCCCTCGGACACACTTTCTGAGTCACATCGTCCCAGTGATGCCTCTGTCCCAGACACAGGGCAGATGCGTGCAGCACAGTTGAGTCAGGGCGATGTGGGCGCGTGGCCTCTGGGGGCCGCCCCCCGGCTGCGACGGGAGCCTCCAGAGGGAGCGCGAGATGAGACCCATCGGGCGCCCGCCCTGCCAGCAGCTGAGGCTCGGGTGTCATCTGGACCTGCACTCGGGGACAGTCGGTGCACAGCCAAGTCCCTGAATGACCTGGCCTGGGCTGCCCCACCTGGACTGTGCCCTGGGGTAGCCAGGAACGGGTTCCTCCTGCCAGCAGGGGGCAGTCCTCGAGGCCTGCCCCCAGCTCCTGACTGGGGTCCTGGCCTGCCCCTCCCCAGTGGCCGTCCTGGCTGACACCCCTGGACAGTGTGTTCCCAGGGTGTGCACAGGACACAGGGCCCCCACAACACGCACCTGCTGGCCTGAGCACCAGGTCAAGCTGCTCTGCTGTGGCAGGGCTGGGCCCCGGCGGGGTGCCAGGCTCTGCTCCCTGGGGCACCGAGGTGGGGGCCTCTGCATCCTGCAGTTGGAGAGGAGCAGCCAGCCCCAGCACACCCCCCAACTTGTCCTCCCCAAGGAAGTGTTCATAGACTTCAGGGATGGAGATGGGCATGGGGTCTCCAGGCAGAGGGGCTGGCCCAGGCTTGGCTTGAGGGGGTGGGGCTGGGGACTGGTGCCGCCGGTGCCTAGATCTTGGGGCTTGGCTGTCCCGGAAGAAGAACTCACACACTTCCGGCCACTGGGCTTGAGCTGGGGCCTTGCTGGCCTCTGCTGCCTCCTCAGCATCTTCATCCTCCTCCTCGATAGTGTCACAAAAGAAGAACTCATAGGCTTCTGGGACAGTCACTGCAAAGCAGCTCCTGTACCCGAGGCCCTCAGAGGCAGAGGGGGCAGGCGGGGGCAGGTGCTTCAGGATCCGAGACTGCGGGGGCCGGGGCCCCACTGCCACTGCGTCCCAAGCTCCGGGACCCCCACGGCCCCCCGAGGCCGTCCTGGGGACTGAGGACCAGGCTGGGGCTGGTGAGAGGGGTCTCAAGGCCTCTCCTGACCCCGGCTCCTCGGGGCTGGACACAGCCACTGAGAACCGCACTTTCTTCTTTTTGGCGGCTTGGACGGGCCCTGGGGAGGGCTCCTCCAAGGCATGTCCAGGGACGTCTGCTGAGGGCTCCCCTGTGGGCTTCTCTTGGTGCCCCCCTGAAGACACAACAGAGCTCGAGTATAGCTTGGCTGGTGGGGCAGCCCCTGCCTCCTGCAGGTCAGGCCCAGTCTGGGGAACAGGGGCAGGTACAGGTACGTCCATGTGAGGCTGCACCTTTCGGACGGGTGATGAGTCCGCCTCCGGCGTGGCCTCTGGGCCCGGAGTGGGCCGGTGCATGTCCAGCTGAGGCTCGCAGGCAGGCACAGACACAGTCGCGTCAGGATGAAGCTCGGAGGCAGTTCCGGACAGAGCCATGACGGACTCAGCCATCGAGAAATCTGGGCAAGGCCCCTGAGCAGGGGTGGACACAGGGTGTGGGTCAGCTCTGGGGGTCGTCCTGAGCCGGTCTGCACCGTGCTCAGTAGTGGGGAGGGGCGCGGACAGATCCAGCCCTGGCCTGGGCCTGGCCACCAGCTCAGGGGCTCCTGTCGTCTCTGGCCCCAGCTTGTCCTGCTGGGCTCCTGTCATCTGCTCCGCCGTCCCAGCCGAGGGTCCCTTCCCCATGGTCCCAGCTGGGCCGAGGTCCTCCGTGGGCAGTGGGGAGGCCAGCTGGGTGGATGCGGGGTCTGCAGCCCCCGAGCGCCCACCCCCCTTGGCACCCGCAGCACGTCTCTTCTTTCGGCTGGGGCTGCGGGGCGGGGCTCCCGGGCTGCCAGGAGGCCTCTGGGGTGCAGTGCCATGGCCTGGTGGCTCAGGGCTCGGAGGAGGCTCCCCAGGGGGCTTAGGGGGAGGGTCCCGGGGGGCCGGCCCCTGCAGAAGCCTCTGCATCTTGTCTCCAGAAGATACTAGCCCTTGGAGGGATGTGCTCTGGCCAAGAGGGGCAGCACCAGAGCTGAGAGACGGCCGGGCTTCTGACTGTGCTGACGTGCTGGGCATCTGCTGACCAGCCCCCAGGGCCAGGACGGGCTCTTGCCAAGACCTGCTGACCAGCTGCTGCGGGGCTTCCTGGTCCTCCTCCTTGAAGCCACGCCAGCCACTCCCCCCAAGGAGGGGCTGGGGCCCAGGGGGACTGCTGCCACTGCTGTCCCCTTGGTCAATGTCACTGGACAGAAGCTCATCCCCAGAGGCCAGGCTGGCCTGCAGGAGGCCACACTCCTCGGCGGCGGCAGAGAACTCAGCCCAGTCCTGGTCACTCAGCTGGACGCTGTATTGGAAGTTCTCCATTTCGGGTCAGTAGGGGCACATGCTCCGCTGAGCTCAGGGTCTTCATGCACTGCCACACCCTGCCCTGGCTTGGCGCTGGGCCAGCATCTCTGTCCTACACAAAAGCCCAGCAGGATGCAGGGGCAAGCTGGCCACTGCCTCCGGGTCCGACTGTCCACAGCCCCACAGTCCCTGTTTCCAAACTGACCCGAGTGGCGATGTCAGGGCACGTTGTCACACTCCTTCCACCAAACACAGCTCTAGATCGCCGAGGTGCACTGAGAAATAGGGCCCTTGTGTTCGGATTTTCGGCCCGAGAAGCAGCTTTCCTTCACATCTTCGACCATTTTTTGTTCATTCGGGTCAGCCTTCCCCTGCAGCCTTCCCTCAGACAGGCCGACTTCACCCAGCAAAGCCCACCTCATGAGAGTTAGCCCTGGCCTATCCCAGCATGCCCCACGTGGCAGCTGGCCATGGGGGAGGGGCCACAGTGACCAGCAGGTGACCAGCCTTTGGTGATGACCTTCCAGGAGCCTTGGCTGGGACTGGCTGCTGGGCTCCCTCCAGCTCCCCAAGGTCAGGGTGCACTCGGTCATCAGGAGGACCTAGGCAGGAGGTCACAGACCAGAAGTGAGGCTCCTGACCCCCAGGGGCTCCCTGGGTCAGGTCCCCCGGAGGGTCAGTGGGGCCCCTGACCCAGACCTGCCCAGCCGGCAGAGGCCCCTCTGTCTGCCCCATCTCGGTGACCTGTGGCGACCCTAGCTGGAAAGCCTCTAACTCTCAGGCTCCTGTGGGGGGCTGCCCCAGCCTTTGTCAGCCCAGTCCTGGGACGCAGACGCCTGGACACCAGGGCACCGTGGCTTCCTGACCACTGAACTTCGCCCTCCTCTTTAGGTCCAGGGAAGGTCCCTGTGTGGTCTGTCTGCCTTTGGGACCCCTCAGGATTGGAATGAGAGGCCACTGGAGTTGTACCTGGGACCCCGTGGCCAGCCGGGCAGCAGAGCGGGGCGTCTGAGCTGCCTTTCCCAGAGCAGCTTGGTGCTAGACTCGCCATGCAGGCCCCACCCCCACAGCCAAAAATACCGTCCGGGGGTCACATGTCTCCTGCCAGCTCTCAGGGTCCAGGCCACAAATAGATGGCATTTGAGGGGCCTCCAGCTACGTGAGGGACACCTTCCTGGTCAGGTGGGACACCAGCCAGAGAATGCTGACCAGCACTCAGCACCTGCCACCTCCCTCTGCCTGGCTGAAGTCCACTGCTTTCTCTTAAAGGGGCCCCATGGCTGTGAGGCCTCAGAACCCCCTCCCGTTGCCTCATTGCCAGCAGCCCCCCAAGACTAGCTTAGGCCCTCTGGGTCTCAGGGCTTGACCCTGACGCCTATAGGGAATGGAGGGAGTTAGAATGGCAAGCTAGGAACCAATGGATTCCAGAGAGTTCCTCGAGGTCCTTTGCAGGTGTGCTGTTTGCAGATGCAAGGGCAGGGCTTGCATCTCCCTCGTCTGGACCCAAGGGGCACACCGGCCCTTCCCTGGCAGCATTGTCCACCCTGCTGGGGCTCAGGGGGCCCATGGGGCATCAAAGGCTCTCTGTCGAGGGTGCCCCACATGGGCACAGCCCCTGGGCCTCTGGAGAGGGCTGGAAGGGGTCGAGGAGGAGAGCGAGCCACTCCCCACTGGCATCTCCCCACATGGCTCCTGGGGACAGGACCCAAGGGGGCTGCCAACCCCCAGGTGTGCCGGTCACCAGAGAGAGGGCAGCAGTGATGTGCCTCTGATGGGCTGGAGAGTGGCAGCCCCTCCAGGACCCCCTGAGCCCCTTTCCAAAACCATCCACCCTGGGGGGTGCCAGAAGGACCCTCTGTCCCAGCCAAACTGTGGGAAGCACAGAGGGTGACCTGTGTCGGCCCCACAGCCAGCAAGAAGGAGTCGGGTCCCAGAGCCCCTGCTCTTGGTGGTGACCCGGACATCCCAGCCTGCCCTGGGGGCGGCACTGCCTCTCCCTGGGCAGGTCACTGGGACACACACTCCTCCGGTCTCCCGGCGGGGGACCCAAGGGAGGAGCAGTGGGCAAGACACGTGGGGAAATAGAGTGATTCCCAACAGCACCACGTCGTGAGGAGGAGATAGACAGCCTGGGACGAAAGTCATGAGAGTCTGAGGGACAAGCCTCAGTGGCGGGGACAACAGGGCCCCGGCTAGCTGTGAGGGTGACAGCGGAGGTATCGCAAGGAAGAGCCCAGCATGGGCGGCTGAGCCTCGATGAGCCACTCTGTGTGACAGGCGTGCAGGAAGCCCCCAAGGAGATCAATGGCAGGTGAGCGGGCCGTGTGGCTCTCACTGGACGCCACACGGGAAGGTGGAGGCGGGCCTGGGCTAGGGCGATGTTCGCCCTCGGTGCCTTTCTCCGTCCTCACTCCTGTGTCTCCTCCTGTGAGGGCTCTCCTGGCCACACCAAACACTCCTCTCTGGTCCAGACGTGGGGGCTCGCACACCAGGCAATTCTGCGACACCCAGTTCAGTCGATGCTCACATCGTCCACCCGGACGGAGCCTCAGGTCCCAGGGCGAGGGCTCAGACCCACGAGAGTGCCGCCCCTCTGACGCCAGGTCCCATGACATCTGTCCAACTTGACACAAATCGTCGGTTCCCTGGTCACTGCCCCTTGGATTCATTTGCTGGAGCAGCTCACAGAACTGAGGGAAAGACTTCACTTTTACCAGCTGGTGACAAAAGGATGTGACAAATGACACAGAGGAGCCTCTGGGTAGGAGAGACATGGTCAGCAAGGCAGGTGGACGTGGCAGAGCACCTGTGGCCTCTGAGACCCTGCCCCAGCTGCCCTGCCCACTCTCCCAGAAGCCCCCAGGCCCCCAGGCCCCAGGGTTCTGTGGTGCTTCTGCACTCTGCAGAGTGACCCATCCTTCGCTCTGGCTTCAGCTGCCCCTCCTCATGAGAGTGGGGTGTGGGGCTAAAATCCCTGAGTTTCTAACCGTGGTTTGGTGTTTCTGGCAACCAGACCCCTTGCAGGAGCCCTCGAGACCCACCTCATCAGAACAAGGGCCTCCGGAGCCAGGTGCCAGGAACGGGGCGGGCCAGCCTGTGCAGGTCCCGTCATCTCGCAGTCACTTCCTTCCTGCACCGGGCTGCAGCTGCGCCTGGGGTGCTCCACATCCCTGCGAGCGCCCACCTGCAGGGTCTCCAGGAGCTGGGACTAGGGTCATTTTCCATTTGCAGCTCTAATGAACAGTGATGCTAAGAGCCTTCTGGAACATTCTTTTGGCAAACACGCCTGCAGTTTTGGAGAGCGGTTGGGTCGTAGGCTGCAGTGGGCGTGTGTCACCTCCATGGCAGGACACTGGGTGTCTGCGCCCCATGTCCTGCCACGGCCTCGTCCCTGGTAACAGAGAGACTATTGGCCATTCGCAACTTCTCAGGGCTTTTGCCGCCTTTTAGGCCTTTCTCTTATTGATTTGGGGGAGTTTCCACACTCTCTGGATATGAATCTATTGAATGTTTGAACCTTGAGTATGTTCTCCCTCTCTGTCTCACTTTTTCACTCTCTTCACGGTGCCTTTGTGTGAACAGAAGCTTGAATCGATAAAATTTAAATTGCATCATAGTCTAAGCTGTCAACAGTTTCCTTTTTGGTTATCACGTGTGCCCTTCCCTGGCACCCTGAGTCCGCCCTGGGATCTCGAAGGGCAGCCCCAGATCGGCCTTTCTCGAGCACATGGGGAGGACAGGGGGAGACTGGCTCTGAGGCTGCGGGAGTGGGGTTGGAGACGGTGGGGCCCTATGAGGACGCAGACGGTCTTTGGAAGACCAGCTGGCACAGGAGTTAATTCCCACCCCAATCACGACTGTCAGGGAGGCCAGCGAAGCCTGGGGCCCGATAAGGAAGGAAACCAGGGAGGGCTCCACCGCAGGCCCACGGGACCCTAGCCCAGACCCTCGGCGGGTGGAGGCGCAGAGTCTGTGGAGACTGGCACCTGGGCCGGGGTGCGACTAGGGGAGCACACGCTCGGGCGGGAGGGCACCCCCCCCCCACGCAGGGGGCGCCCAGACAGTCGCGCAAACAGTGGAAGGACAGCCGCGCAACTTGCTGTACCCCTTGTAGCCACCAGAGGGCACCAGGACCCCACTGGAAGCTGACAGAGCCAGGTCCCTCTGGACACTTCGGGGGGCGGGGCGGGGGGGGCGGTGCCAGGACCCCTTTCCTGAAGTCTTGCGGCTCCTTGATCCCTGGGCCTTGAGACAGCCAGCTCTCAGAGAGAGCCAGCTTTCAACGAGCAGCTGTTACACGTCAGGCAGTCTTAAACGTTTTCCACGCATTACTGGCTTTTTACTTTTTTTAAATCGTTCTAATGAGGTATGACGTACACTGAACGAACTGCACATACTTAAAGTGTAAAATTCGCTAAGTTTCGACAGGTACACACGCAGGAAGCCATCACCACGGCCCAGAAAGCAAACATGCCTGTCACCCCTGAAGGCTCCCCCGCCCCGGGAAATGCCCCTCCCTGCTCCCAGCGGGCCACAACTGGCTTCATCGCTGGGCGGCAGTTAGGTGGCATTGCTTGGAATTTTGTACAAATGGATGAGGATGACAGGACAGTGTGTCTGGTGTCTGCCGCTCAGCATCCACACCACTGTGCATATTAATAGGTTTGGTTTTTTGGTTTTTTTTTTTTGCTTTTAAATGTGGAGTGTTCTTCTTGTTGGATGCACAGTTGGTTTATTCATTCTATACGAAGCTGCTGCAAGCATTTGTCTCTGGTCTCGGTGTGGACGTGTGTTTTCATTTCTCTTGGGGTGGGATGGCTGGGCCACAGGGAGGGAATACGTTTAACTTTCTAAGAAACTGCCCCACTGTTCCCCTGGCTGACATGGTTCAGTGGATTAAGTGGCGCCCTGCAAACTGAAAGGTCGCTGGTTCAGTTCCCAGTCAGGGCACATGCCTGTGTTGTGGGCCAGATCCCTAGTGGGGAGGGGCATGTGAGAGGCAACCACACACTGATGTTGCCCTCCCTCTCTTTCTCCCTCTCTTCCCCTCTCTAAAAAATAAATAAATAAATAAACTCATACAACTCAACACCAGGAATACAAACAATCCAATTTAAAATGGGCAAAGGGCCTGAATAGACACCTCTCCAAGGAGGACATACAGATGGTCCAGAGACATATGAAAGGATGCTCAGCATCACTAGCCATCAGAGAGATGCAAATTAAAATCACAATGACCTAGTGCACTGTTGGTGGGGTTGCAGACTGGTACAACCACTATGGAAAACAGTGTGGAATTTTCTCAGAAAACTAAAAATGGATCTGCCTTTTGACCCACCAACTCCACTGCTGGGATTATATCCTAAGAACCCTGAAACACCAATCCAAAAGAACCTATGCACCCAATGTTCACAGCAGCACAATTTACAATACCCAGGTGCTGGAAGCAACCTAGGTGCCCATCAGTAAATGAATGGATCAAAAAACTACGGTACATTTACACAATGGATTCTATGCAGCAGAGAGAAAGAAGGAGCTCCTACCCTTTGCGACAGCACGGATGGAGCTGGAAAGCATTGTGACAAGCAAAATAAGCCAGGCGGTGAAAGACAAATACCATATGATCTCACCTATAAGTGGAACCTAATCAACAAAACGAACAAGCAAGCAAAATATAACCAAAGACACTGAAATTAAGAACAGGCTGACAGCGACCAGAGGGGAGATGGGAGGGAATTTCAGGGGAAAAGGGGAAGGGTTTGCAGGAACAAGTATAAAGGACACACAGACAATAATGGGGGGGTAGAAATGGGAGGGAGGTAGGGAGGGCTTGGGGGGCTGGGTTGGGATGGGGGCAGAAAAGTGTACTTGAACAATTAAAATTTAAAAAACTTTAAAAAATAAAATAAAATAGCCCTGGCTGGCGTAGCTCAGTGGATTGAGCGCGGGCTGCGAACCAGGCATTGCAGGTTCGATTCCCAGTCAGGGCACATGCCTAGGTTGCAGGCCATGTCCCCCAGCAACCGCACATTGATGTTTCTCTCTCTCTCTCTCCCTCTCCCTTCCCTCTCTAAAAATAAATAAATAAAATCTAAAAAAAAAAGGAAAATATTAAAAAAAATAAATAAAATAATAAAATAAAATAAAATCACAATGAGATATCACCTCACACAGGCCAAAATGGCCATCAGTAACAAATCAACAAACAACAAGTGCTGGCGAGGATGTGGAGAAAAGGGAGCCCTCGTGCACTGTTGGTGGGAATGCAGACTGGTGCAGCCACTGTGGAAAACAGTGTGGAGTTTCCTCAAAAAATTAAAAAGTGCTTTGGCTGGTGTAGCTCAGTGGATTGAGCATGAGCTGCAAACCAAAGAGTCGCTGGTTCGATTCCCAGTCAGGGTACATGCCTGGGTTGCAGGCCAGGTCCCCAGTAGGGGGCATGTGAGAGGCAACCACACATTGATGTATCTCTCCCTCTCCCTCAGTCCCTCCCTTCCCCTCTCTCTAAAAATAAGTAAATAAAATCTTTTAAAAAAATTAAAAATGGAACTGCCTTTTGACCCAGTGATTCCACTGCTGGGAATTTACACTAAGAATCACGAAACACCAGTTCAAGAGAACCTGTGCACCACCATGTTCATAGCAATGCTAATTACAATAGCCCAGATTTGGGAACAGCCTAAGTGCCCATCAGTAAATGAGTGGATAAGAAAACTGTGGTACATTCACACAATGGAATGCTACGCAGCAGAAGGAAAGAAGGAGCTCCTACCTTTTGCGGTAGCACGGATGGAACTGGAAACTATTACACTAAGTGAAAGAGGCCAGTTGGTGAAAGACAAATATTATATTATATTATCTCACTTATACGAGGAATCCAATGAACAGAATAACTAATAAGCAGAATGGAACCAGAGGCGTGGGATCATGGAGCAGACTGACAGCGAGCTGTCAGGGGGGGTAGGTGGGGATTGGCTGAAAGAAGGTGAAGCGACCAGCCAAAGAGCGTACATGAGGCCTGTGGACATGAACCACATATGAAGACTGATTGTGGAAGTGGGGGGTGCTCTGGGTGGGGAGTGGGGAGGGGGGAATGAGACATCTGTAATAGCACAAACAATAAAACATCAAAAATGAAATAAAAAAAACAAAAAACAAAAGTAAATAAATGAAATCTACAAAGATTGGAAAAATTCCAGTCGCTATTTCTTCAAATGTTGTTATTTGTCCCCTCCTTCTGGGACCCTGATTCCATGTAAATCAGGCCCCTCAACACTGTCCCACAGCTCACTGACGCTCTCCCTGTCTTTTTGTTTGTTTGCTTTTTAACCCGTTTTATTTTGAATAGCTTTCATGTTTGCAGTTCCCTGGTCCTTCCCTCTGCAACATCTGGCCTGCCGTCCATACCGTCCAGGGCAGTTGTTCCGTCAGACACTGTGCTGCTCCCCTCCGTGGGTTTCCACCCCTCCCACAGCTCTGGCAAGATTCAGACTCTCCTCCGGCTCCTTGAGCACAGTCAGTGCTGCTGTGGGAACTGTCGCAGTGTCCTCATGCACTAATTCTCTCTTCTGTGACGTTTCCGGGCTGCTGTCCATTGCTTCACTTTTCCCCTTCCTTATGAGTCACATCTCTCTGCTCCCTTGTGAGCCTGTAATTTTTACGGGTGCCAGACCTTGTGAATTCAACATGTCAGGGGCTGGGTATCTTTGGGCTCTCATGAATACACTTGAGCTTTGCAGTGGGTTCAGTTGAATTACTTGGAAGCTTTTAGGCCTTGTTTATGAACTTGTTAGGCAAAGAGAAACTTTTCACTGAAAGTTATAAGCTGGGGTATGACTCCCCTCCAGGACCTGCCCAGTTAGCAATTTATGACCAGATCACTCCATGAGGTTCCTTTTCACGGAACCCCTTTCATCCTCTGAGCTCTGGTTGTACGGGTCCCCCTGACGGACACCTCCCTCCCCTCGAGTCCGGCGGGCTGCCGGGCTCCATCTGGCACCTGGTCTGGAAACCCTCTTTGGGTAGTCAGCTGGGCTGATGGGGCTCACCCCATTGGTCCTTTCTCAGGGACAACTGTCTTTCACGTGTGCTGTTTCCTATAGTTTTGTCCAGTGTTTCAGCTGATGAAGGCAGGAAAGAAAATCTGGTCTCAGCTACTCCATCTTGGCCAGAAGAGACGGTCATAACACAGATCATGCACCTTATCTGATGCTCCCATGTTGAGGGCTGCCCTGCCTGGTCTCAGGAAGCTGTGACCCCCTGTGACTTAGGCTGAATGAGAGACCTCTGGACCAGGAGCCACTAAGGAAACAAAAATGTATTCCCCTGGCATGAACACTATCTGTTCTGTGCTTGGCCTTTAATGCTTGATCAGTTAACCAATGACGGGTAAGACTCCTTAAGGAAGGAGCGACCTAAGACAGGTTCTGATCACATAAAGGCCTCTGGGATGAGACTCACGAAGCTGTGGAAATGAAGGGGCTGTGGAAAGGAAGGGATGATTGACATCAACCCCTGCCCCCTCTTAGCCTGAGTCTTTGTACTTAGATGTGAGAAATCCAAGTCTCCTGGCTGCCTCTGTCTCCTGCCCTTCTCAGGGCTAAGCAAACAGCCAAAGGGGCAGCTCAGACTGGAGACGGCAGAACCCTGGGGTAATCAGACCTGGGACATAGAATATGCAAAATCCTGTGAGATCTGTTTGCTGGAGGATGTTATTAACTTAGAATTCAAAGAAACAGAAAGGAAACCTTTGGAACCGGTAGCCCTTTCATATGATAAAACTCCAATCTCTGCCCAGAATCACAATAGGGACTCTGTTAGCATCTTTGTAAGTTACCTGTTCCCTTTGATCCCTTCTGCCAGACTGTGAATCCACAAACTGTGTCTACTTTCTCAATAAAAACCCACTGGGGTAAAGGTACAGGGCTCTCCGCACTAGACAGTGTAGCCATGTCCTCTGTATCCCCACAGATTCATGGAAGAATTCTGTGTATTATGCATGTTTAATGAACATCTGCAGCTGAGATGAATACCGCAGGATGGCCGGGGCGGTATTTCTTTCACACTCCCAACCACCCGGCACCGAGGCAGGTGCTCTGATGAATCCCACTCTGCACTGGAGACGAGACTCACCCAGGGCCGTGTGGCTGGGTGACGGCACATGTGGAACGCAGCTGCAGGCGACACAGGGAGCCTTCCTGACCACTCCACACTGCGGGGAGGTTGCAAGGCAGTGGGGTGCAGGAGGCAGGTCTGCAGGCTTCCCAGACAGAGCAGACTGAGGGAGGCCGGGGAGGGTGGGCGAACACGCTGAGTCTGAGGGTCTCAGTGGAGCCTCTCTCTGTCCAGCTCTGTGTGTGTCTGCAACGGCAATTGTGCGTCCCCTTCACTTACCTGCCCAGGTGAGCCTAGCTTTGGGCAGGACAGTTCCTGGGAGCCCACACTTCCCCCAACACCACGTCATGGACCCAAGAGAACTGTGCACCTGGGACTCAGGAGGACAGCAGCCAGGACACCCACGGCCTGGTCACATAGTCAGGGCCACGGCCTGTGATCACAGCTGCTGCGCTCTGAGCACCTCTCAGGGACTGGACATTGGAGGCATCATTCCCTTCACTCCACACAGGTGCCCAAGTTCCAGGCCAGGTGGCCTGACTTTCCCAAGGGCTCCAGGCCTGTTCTGGGGGCAGTAGATCTCCCCAACCAGGAGGAAGCTGCCTGCTGAATTTGGGCAGGAGGTCCAATTTGACGCTGAGGAGGCTTGCTGGGGGCGTCATCTGAGGGAACCTGCAGACCTTCAAGCTCCGGCCCCCAGCCAGGTGTGCCTGTGGGCTAGGAGGGACCCCTGTGTGTGGCCCCTAGGAGGGGCCACATATATGAAGGAGCATCAGCCCACACCACTGCCTATGGGAGGCAGGCCTTCTTCTGTGTATTCAGGCCTTACAGCTTCTGAAAGGGTCAGTCGCAGCCTCCTACCCACAGGCTGCTAAGGGTCATTAAGCCCTGGGCCTCAGATTAACACCTGGACCACCCCAGGTCCTGGTGCCTGGTCTGGTTTTGTCTGCCCCCCCCCCCCATCCTGCCTCCCCAGGGAGCTCTCTCCCTTCCACAGGGCACTTCCTGTGGGCTCTACCCTCCAACCTGATCACCTGCCAAAGGCCCACCTCCTCAGGCCACCACCTCAGTGGTGAGGCATTTGAGGGTATATTCCATGTGTCCATGGTACCCAGTCCTGGCTCAGGAGAAGTCCAGCCGAAGTTTGACCACTCCAGGCAGCAGATCAGGGAGCTCAGCTCCTGGAATGTTACCCTCACCCCCGAGTCCAGCAGAGCGGTTCCTCGGCATTCACGGAGCAGAGCTTTTCCTTTCCTGCAGCAGAGCCAACGGAAGGGCCCACACACACACAGCCCAGTGACCCCGTCCCACCAGGCACTTCCCTTGGGGCCTGTCTCGGCCTGGACCCTGTGGGAGAATGGCGGGGCCAAGGCCTGAGTGACAGTTTCCGGGTCTGAGTTGACGGGCAGAGCCCAAGTTCAGGGCCCTGAAGGACGATGGCAGGGTCCGGAGTTGGGGGTCTTCAGGCTGGCCAGCCCCCAGCCTTCTGGGTGGGGGTATTTGGTGCAGACTGAAGTCGGGGGTGGGCGTGGGGACCAAGAAAGGTCGATGGCACCTCCCTACACCAGGGGCTGCTGGGCTCTTCTCCTCGCTGGGACAGGAACAGGGCATGGGGTGCCAGGGGGAGCAATGGAGAAGGTGGGTCAGAGCTGGGGAAGTGCTTTCCCTCCACCAGGGTAAGGTGGGGAGGGCCAGCCAGAGGTGAGAGGCTTCTGCTGGCTCAGGTGTGTGCCCCTCCTTACTGTGAGGTCAGGGGGTGGAGGGGGCAAAGTGCGGGGCTTCAGGCTCCCAACACTGACTTCTGCTCTGCAGAGCCAGCACCCTCACAGATATCAGACCCCTCACTCACAGCAGGGGTCCTGGAGGGGGGCCCCAAGCC
This sequence comes from Tonatia bakeri, assembly GCA_004024845.1. Taxonomy (NCBI): domain Eukaryota; kingdom Metazoa; phylum Chordata; class Mammalia; order Chiroptera; family Phyllostomidae; genus Tonatia; species Tonatia bakeri. The sequence continues at coordinate 102,355 of PVIA01001949.1, forward strand.
ACCAGGAGACCAGGTTGGTGTTGGGGTCAGGGGAGACCCAGGAGGTGGCAGCTTTGAAGTAGCAGCAGCTAAGTGCTTTCTGATAACGCTGGAGACCGGGCTGCAGAAAGGGGCGCTGTGGCCCTGGAGTGTCAGTGCCCATGCTGTGGGCAGCAGGGCCTGCTGAGGCCACGGGCACTGGGTACCCCAGCATGACCACCCCCTCACCTGTCCTCTTGTGAGGCCCGGGGCCTGTGCACCCCCCACCCCTGCTCCGACTCAGGCTGCCCCGTCAGTTATTGCCAGAAGCGACCCAGAGCTACCCAGGTGCCCCGAGAGCGGGCACGGGCTGTGCCCAGTCAGCATATACCCTCAGGGCTCGGGAACTGCTTCCAGGTCAAAGTCAGGCCAAGCCCCTTGGCTGACCCCTCGGCTGCAGGCCTGCTTCGGAGTTTATTCCTGCCATCCAACAGCCTTCGGAACCTGTTTCCGGGGCAGGTGGTGATGACCCTGGGTGGTCGTGGGTGCATTTGTTTACTGCTACTGTTATTTATACTTATCTTAAATTTTACACTAAATTTATTGTCGTTTGCATAACATTAACCTACATTTCAGCAGCTTACAACCACCGGCATTTACTGCTCTGTACAGTGCCTGGGGGATGGGAATTGGGAGCTGCTCCCTGGGGTTCCAGTGCGGGGGCGGGGGGGGGGGCACACCAGGCCACAGCAGGGGCTCATCGGAAGGCTGTTTGGGGCCGGGACCTGCGGCCAAGCACGCCGATGTGGCTGCGACAGCGGTTCCCAGGGCCACTCTGCTGGCTTCTCCACAGCAAAGTGCAGCTGGTCTCCCCCGAGTGAACAATATTACACAGACAGACAGACAGACAGAGAGCAGGCAGCACCTGAAACCTAATCTTTAAGAGACAGGCACCGCTAGCTCACTGTGTTCACTGGCTGAGTAACAGGAGGGTGGGTGGGGCCTTCTGGGAGGATGTCAAGCCAGGCCCTGCTTCCTTGTCCCCGGTGCATCCCGGGAGGGGTGTAACCCCAGAGATGGAGTGGCTTGGCACAACTTGGGGGGTCAGGATGTGCCAGCGGAGGGGAGGGGGCTGTGGCCCCTGAAGAGAATCAGGCCCCTGCAGGAGCCTTGGTGGGGAGTGGGCCCAGCCTTGTCCCACTGTGAGTTTCCTGGGCTGATTCTGTCTCCAGACTTCACACCTATGATTTCCTGGCATTGTCCTGGCCCCAGGCCCTGGCCCCACAGGCAGACAGACTGACCCAGATGATCAGGGCTCTGACACCCAGAGGCAGGCAGATCAGCTGATGGTGCACATGAACTCAGCAAACTTTTATTGACCTTTGGTCCTCGAAGGAACTGCGCTGGAAGGAGGCCGGAGATGAGCAAGCCACTGCGTCACCGAGGGGAAGTGACCAAGAGCCCCACCCCCGTCCTGGTCCCTCCCCACCCTCTCCACAAGCCTGGCCTGGGGAAGGTGTTTCATCATTACTTAGCAGGAAGTGTCTGCAAAATAAAAGCCAAGATAAAAATAGCTGGGGTGGGAATGATCCCACAGGAGACAGAGAAGGAGGGTGGGAAGTGGGGGAGGAAAAAGAGTCCCCCCACGGGGAGAGCACTCCATGGTCTGGGCCCAGCTCTCCACTGGCTGGCCTGGGGAGGGGTGTGCTTCCTTCCACAGCTGGGGGCCAGGGTGCTGTTTCCAAGACCCAGCTGCCCTCAGCTGCTGAGAAGGGGCAGCCCAAGGTGGGGTGGGGAGCATCAAGACAGCCCCTCTCACACTGCCCTGTGCCCAGGGCCCTCACCTTGGCACCCAGCCTCAGCACCCATGCTTCCTTAGACCCTCCTGACGTAACCCAGGGTGATGCCCTCCCAAACCTTCTGGCTCTGACCCGTGTGAAAATGAATTGACTAGGTCAGTGTGGACAGAGTGGTCCCAAGTGCCGGGCCCAGCTCTGAGGGGGCCCTGACTACCCCCTACCCACCCGAAGCTCCACCCCCCATGTCCCAGGCCTCCCCTCCCTTCCACTCTGAGGCCCTCCTGCTTCCCTCCCCCAACCAAGTTTTCAGCTGCCCCAGCACAGACCATCTGCAGCTCCCCTGCTCAGCAGGGCCTCCCTGGCCTAACCAACAGATCCTCCCTTCCAGGGCCGGGCCGAGCCTGCGTGTGTTCAACAGTGCAGCCCCTGGCCCACTGCTGCCACCCTCCACAGCCCCTGACCCAGGCCCTGGACACTCAGGGAGATCTGTGCGCACGGCAGCCTGAGGGCAGGGGAGCACAGGCTTGGGGGGACTTGGAGGTCCCCACCAGGTGAGTATGGCCCCATTGAAGCGGGCCCAGGTGATCCCTGCCCATGGCATAGACCTGGAACCTTGACGGAGGGACACACCAGTCTCAGGCAGCGACTTACCCTCCTCTGCCACGATGGGCCCTGGCCAGACGGATGGCAGGATGACAGGCAACCTGTCTGAACTGTGCTTGGGGAAATGAGTCTTCACTTAGCCTCAGGCAGGCTCAAAATGACACACTCCACTGTGAGCCCTGAGCTGGGAGGGCAGGACGGCGACTCCAGGGCCGATGTCCAACACTGTTGAGCTAGTGTCACAGCTGGGACTACAGGGCTGCTACACAGCAGGTGCTCAGGAAGAAGCATGGACTCGAGGAAACCCCAGTCCCTGCCCACTGCTGGAGGGTATGTGTGCAAGGTCCCTCCCTTCCCTGGCACAGAGCAGAACTGGACTCGGGTGGGAGAGCACTCCCTGCCCCCCGGCAATGAGAGCCCCGTGCAGCCACACCCCAGGCCCCTGCCTCCTTGGGTACTTTCTCCTTTTCTTCTGGCACTCTTCTCCTGGGGAGACACTGGCCTGGGGCAGGCTTGTCCCTGGAGAGCAGGACAGCTGGTTTGGGGAGGGACCTTGAGAACAAAGCGGGATGTGGACCAGGCCAGAACTGAAGCTTCAGGACACAGTCACCCCTCAGCACAACTCAGCAGCTGGGGACCCACCCAGGGTCCTAGGAGCGGGAGCAGGAAAGGTGCTGCTGGCCCAGTGCCCCCCAACACGGGGATGCATCTGGAAAACGTGGTTACTGTCGCTTCCTACACGGGCCTCCTGAGGAACCTCACCACACCCCCCACTTCAAGGCGGGTCTCTAGCTCCTGCTCAGGTGCAGGCAAATGCAACGCCTGGGCGGACCCATGCGTTGGGTCCGGGAGGTGGGGGACAGGCCAGGGACAGAGCCGGGAAGGGGCGGGGCCTAGGGAGGGGGCGGAGCCCCGCGGAGCCCGCGCCTACGAGGGCTGAAACTTCTGGCGCTACCAGACTAGACCTTTCACAGAAAAGACAAAACAAACACAAAATTCTCGTCGCGGTCTCTGGAAATAAATATTCCCTGGTACAGTCCCAGCGACGGCCGCGGCCCTAGAACTGGAGGCTTCACCGCAGCCACGGCCTCCAGGGCTCGCCGGGGCCATGCAGCCCCGCCAAGGGGGCGGCAGGAGACGCCCCCGTCAGCCCTGGCAGCAGCGGCAGCGCGAAGGCTGCCCAGGGCCGAAGCAGCGGGAAGGGACCGTCAGACGCCGGCCGTGGCTGCCTGCCCGAATAGACACCGGACGTGGGAGGCTCCGAGGCGGGGGGCCCCAGCCGGCCCAGGCAGGCCGCCAGGTGGCCGAGCAGGCGAGAACGCACGTCAGCCGGGACGTCCTCGCAGCCGGCCAAGAAGCGATTCACCTCGGCCAGGCACTCGTTGAAGCCGGCGCGGTACTTGCCCAGGACGGCCGGGTCTGCGCTGAGCGCGGCTGCGGAGGCGGCAGGAGGGAGCAGGTGGTCGGCGCCCGCGGCGCTGCTCCGCGCGCCTCTCCCCGCCCCTCTGTCGGGTCTCACCTGTCACTTGGAGGCGCCGCAAGCTCTGCAGGTGCCTCACGGTCATCTCCAGGATGTCCGCCTTCTCCAGCTTCGAGTGGCGGGAGCTCTGCAGGCAAAGCCGACGTGGGCGGCTTACAGTCCAGCAGTGACCCCCGACTCCGGACTCCGCGCCTCGGCCCCTGGATCTCACCTGCCCCCGCCCAGGGCCCCCGACTTACATCTTTCCTAAGGGCGTCCAGGATGAGGGTCTTGAGCTGAGCGAGGCTTTCATTGATGCGCGCTCGGCGCCGCTTCTCCATGACCGGCTTGGAAGACTGCGGGTCGGGCAGCAGCTGAAGCCCGCGTCCTTCCATCCCCAGCCCACATCCCTTAACCCGGACCCGACCAGGTCCCACCTTGCGGTGCTCGGCCGCGCTCCAGGGCTTGTTTGGGGTTCGGTTGGCGCTGGCTGGCGCTCCTGCCAGCGGCGAGGCTCTCGGCTTCCCCGGGGTGTCTGCAGGCATGGTGCGCCCCTGCGCTTCCCGGCGCCGGGCGGAGCGTGACGCCGAGGGCCGAGGGCGGGCCGGCGGGCGCGCGGCACCCGGAGTCCCGCTCCAGCAGGGTCCAGGTCCGCGCGCGCGCAGCCCGCCTCCCCGCTTTTTCAGGAAGAGCCCCGCCAGCGGTGTGAACGCCGCTCCGCATTCTTTCCCACACTCGCGCCAGCCAATCAGCGGCTTCGCCCTCCCTCCGCCCCCGCCCCAGCGCAGCGCCGCCCGCCCCCAACCTCGGCCCCCGACAGCTGCCAGTCACGCGGCGGCGCCGGGCTCGCCAACCCGGCGGGCTGCCTTGGCTGGCCCGCGCACCCCGCCCGCGCCCGCCTCTGGCACCGCTGGGGCCAGGCGGGAAAATCGCCGCACCGCCAGTGGGAGGCCTCTCCGTTAGCGCGGGTCCGGGGGGCTGGGCGGAGTTACGAGGCTCACCTTCACACGGGCGGGAAATCTGAAAGGAAAATTCAAGACGGGAACCGAGTCCCGCCACCCCCCGCGCCCCCCCCCAGGGGTGGGCGAGCCTCGACCAACGCGCCTCCTTCCTCCCGCGCCGTTCCCTTTCCCCGCCAGGGCCTGGGGCCTCTGCACAGTCACCGAAGCTGACCTGCCGCGTGCTCTGGGGACCTCCACGGCCAGCAGCAGCTACCAAAGATCTGCGAGACCGTGGGCGCGGACTCCAGCCGCTGGGCAGGAGAGAGCTCGGTTGGCCAAGGTGATGGAACAGGCAGGATGGCCTCACAGCACATTTACATGATGGCACAGGCCCAGTGAGGGTGATACTGCGGGGCAGGTAGAGGGACATCACCAGTCAGGCACGATGGCGTCACGGGATAGAATGTAAACATGTCACTGGTTAGGCAGACCATGTCACCAGATAATCAGAGGCCATGTCTCAGGGTGAAGGTTGGTGATGACACAGCCAGATAGGGTGACATCATGGGGCGGGTGATGTCACACTCCTCTAGATGACCCGACACCAGGGTCAGCACCAGCAAAGTAGGGCTTAAAAAACTGAGGGACAGAATTCTGTTTCAGGGGCGCTGCAGTCTTGAGCCCTCGGGGTCTCCAGCCCACCACCGCCGTTTTCAGAGGTCACGGACCCTTGGGAAGACCTCTCCTGGGGCTTCTAATTCAGCAAGGAGGCACCGCTGACACAAAATAATTGCCCTGTGTCTGAGTCGGACAGAAATGAGTGGGTTGCTGGGGAAGTGGAAACCCTTCTTTTCACTGGGTGGTCCGGGACTCTTCTGGGAAGAAGGTGGGGGAGGGGTGCTGTGGGATCAAAGGGGTTGCAGGAGCCCATGGACTGAGGGGCTCCTGGTCCCGCCCCCCGGGGAGGGTTCAATAGAGCCTTGGGGGCCTTTCTGACCAAGGGAAAGAGTCAACTGGCAGCTCTGAAGGGTCACCTTGGCTGCTGGGAGTCTACCTAGTGGTGGTGTCCACAGCTGGCCCTGCCCCAACACCCATTTCCCGGGGTCCCCGTCTGGTATCCTGGCACTAAACTGGTGCTGCCCAGGTCCTCCTGGGGCGCTGGGGTGGGTGTGATGAGGCTCAGACCCTCCCCAGCATGCACACGCATCTACACGGGGGTGCACACCATGGGACTGACCTCAAGGCCTAGCTACCAGTCACCGAGGGGAGGCTGCCCCTCACCCTCCCTCTGTCCCTAGAGCAGCGAGTGCAGTTGGGTGGGGCACTGGAAAACCACAGGGGGCTGACAGGATCCCCTCAAGGGACCATGCTGCAGAAAGTCCTGGGAGAGCTGATTGGCCTGGGGCCTGCTGAGACCAGCTCTGCTGTCCAGGGGTCCCCAGGGTTGTGAGCCTCCACTCCATGCCCCAGTGGCCACCCCTGCCTTCTCCTCCTGGTAGACGTCCTGGCTGGAGGCTTGACCAGAACTTCCTGGCCGGCGGGCAGGTGCTGGGCCACCCACAGCCTTGAGGACCAGATAAGCGGGGTGTTCCACGGGAAGGGCAGGCCCAGGGAGCCACACACCTGACAGCTCTTCCCTTGTAGTTGTCAGACGGGTTGACTTCCCGGCCCACCCCGCCCCATCCCTGCCTCCTCACCAGTACGATGGGCTATCTCTTCGTTTATCCCAGTGTTATTGGGAAGGCGAACAGAATCCTCCGTTGGAAGTACCGGGCAGGGAGAACTGGGAACATGCCTGCTGCAGTTGTTACGGCCCCCAGAAGCAGGCAGGAAAGGACTGAGCAGAGGGGTCAGCAGGGGCGCCCTGACTGGGCCAGCCCTCCCCCCGAAGCCAGGAACCCAGAGCAGCTCAGCGTCCCCAGTGTCTTCCCACAGAGCTGCACCTCCGCCACCCATGGTTGTCTGCCTGGGCCCCGCCCCTCCGACTGTCCCCTCCCTCTCTTTCACACGTGGACTTGGTCCCTGATAGGGCCTTCGGAGCTCCCTTGCTCAGAGTAGGAGGGTCCTGGCTGCAGTGCAGAAATGGTTCTGAGACCCTAGTCTGGCAGCCAGGTGCTTTCCAAAGATAAACATGGCAATACCTCCCATCCCGCGTGCTCTGTGGGGTGTCCTGGGTAGACTGTGATGACGTGGACTGGGAAGGACAGGGGTCGTGAGATGTGGCTTCTGGGTCTGGACATTAAAAATGCCACGTGTGCCCCCCTGGCCCTCTCAGGACTCCCACTCTCAGAACCAGATGCTGCGCAGAAGCCCAAAGTGGCCCTGAAGAGAGGCCCCCACAGAGGCCTGTGTGAGTGTCGCAGCTGCGCCCCAGTGGAGGTCTCAGAAGTGAGACACCTCCCAACGCCCCCAGCCTGCGGCTGCCGAGCTGCTCACTCCATACCACCCCACTGCCCCTGCACAGCACTCAGTTCCAACTCTCAGGTCACCAAATGGGACTGACTCCCCTGGGACGTTTGGGTCTGTCGGTTGCAGCAGTAACTGGGCAGCCAGGATGGACCAGGCTCTGGACCCTGAGAGAGTAGCCTCTCCTTCCCATGGCCCCATCCTCCCTGCCTTTACTCCCTTCTTCCTCCAGCATCTACAGAGGCTCCGTGACTTTGAGACCTGCCTTTCTGTCTGACAGGGTGCTTTTGGGGAGCCACTGAAGCCAGCTGTCCCTGGGGGCCGAGTCCCAGGGCAGTCAGAGTAGCTGAACCCCCGCACCTCTTCTTCTCCCCTGGAAAGGGGGTGGGACCTGCCCCTAGCTTGCTCTGTTTTGGGTCCTCCCTTGAGTCTGTCATGCGCCTGTGCCGCCCTGCTGAGTCTGGGGTGGGGTCCAGAAGTCATTTAGTGGTGAGGGGTATCAGGACGCTGGAGGCCCCAGTACAGCTGGCCCTGCGTGTCCTCACTGCAGACCCAGGGCCGGGGCTTGTGTGGGTCCGAACTCAGAGAAGACAGGCTTGGAGGTGCCCTGCTCCTGACGTCTGCTTGGATGACCGCACAGAACTGCGGGATGTGCCCGGCAGCTCTAGCACAGGGGCCGCATGGGTCAGTGTCCAGCTGCGTCCAGCTGGCTGTGGGGCCTGCTGGGTTCCCTCCCTGTGCCTCCCTCGCTTGCCCTCACCAGGGTCTGTGGGTTTGAACTAATCCAGCGCCCCCACACTCTGCTCCTGCCACATCCCCACTCCAGCTCACTCCCTGCCCGCCTTGTCTTGGGTCTTCCTTCCACCTTCCTCCCTCCCTGCCAGGCAATCCTGATGCAGCTAAAGGGATCCTGCTCATCTCTAGACCTCACCCCACCCTCCCCGAGGGCCAGGCCCCCACCCAGGGTCTGCTTTGGTGGGAACCAGGCACCATGCTGTTGGAGGGACCCACTGGTCCTGCTGGTCAGTGTGAAACCAGCAGCCTCCTTTGCACGCTCTGCCCTTCACAGGGTCTTGCTCCCCATAGACAGGGGTTATAGGGCGCTGTGGCCAGGAGGGAGACATGTCCACCAAATGGAGGGTAAGGCTCTGGCAAGGGAAGGGGGCTCCAGGGGGGAAGACTGTGGCTGAGGTCAGGAGGTGGCAGCTGCTGGGCCTTCCTGGTTCCGGGTGGAGAGAGAGGTGGGTCCCGCTATGTGACTATTGCAGCTCAAAATTGCCCTTTCTTAAGAAATGTGACCTGCCCAGGTCTCTGAGGACACCTGTCCTGGTGGGTCACAGGCTGCTTTCTCAGCCAGCCACGAAGCAGCCGGGGCCCCTGCAGGGCAGCCCCAGCCCTGTCTGTCACCAGGGCGACAGCCCAGGGTGACCATGGGCCTCCGGACAACAGGATGTGGTCCAGGAAGACGGGCTTGGGAGTCCTGACAGCCAGGTGGAAAGGCAGGGGAAGGATTTGGATTTGAGTGGGAGCAGAGAGGTGCTACATCTTGTTAAGGTGCGAGAGGTTTGGGGGCTGGGAGGCAGAATGGTCAAGAGTTATAGTCGAAACACTTTGGTTTTGCCACTTTTATTTTTAGCTAAGCTATGCTTGTTACATGCTGTTTGTAATATCATAGTAAGAATTCGGGACATAAATATTCAACAGCATGGGCTGAGTAACTAACTCAGGTCCCATACAGCACAACACGCCAGTCACAGGAGGGACGCAGGCAGCCGCTCACACAGCCACGCCCTTGTGTTTCAGACGTCATGAAGGACCCACTCAGATGGGGAGACATTCACGGGACACTGTTCCACAGGCGGCAGGTTTGTTGCGGTGGTTGTGCTTTTTACCGAGGTGAAATTCACAGAACGTAAGCTTAACCAGTTCAAGCACATAACTCAGTAGCATTTAGTGTGTTTACAAGGCTGTGCGACTTCACCACCATCCGGTTCCACACATCTCATCCTCCCCGAAGGAGGCCTTGTGTTCTAAGGTGGCCGCTCCCCTGCACCCCTGCACCCCCCAGCACCAGCCCCTGGCAGTCACTGATCTATCTTCAGGTCTCTGTGGACCTGCCCGGTGTGGACTTGGTACCGCCAAGCCCCGAGGCACTCCCTGCCCATCCTGGGTTCTTGTCTTGCTCTCAAGAGATTAATTCAATCCAGAGACAACGCAGGAGGTGGAAATGAGATAGCAAGCTTGCTTATGAAACTCACGAGCACGAAACCACAGGCAGGCACCTGGCTTGTCTGAAGGTATGAAGGCCCCAGGTAGGGATGACATGAAGTTGTTAGTAAGTTTCTTTTATCCACTCCAGCCTAGGCTACAAGTGGCCCTCTGCTTAATCTGAGTGCCGACTACAGGGGTTCAGGGTTACATATGCTAGTCAGTGTCTATGCTCCCTCCTTCTCCCTTTCTAAACCTTGGGAATAATGTGCAGCTACAAAGGCTTTCCTTCTCAGCTAGTAAAGGCTCTTTGTCTTAGTGAAAAAGGCTCCCTTTCCCAGTGCAGAGTCTCAAGGACTCCCCTCCTGCGCTGTCCCTGCTCTGATGTTTGGACAGCTGGCCATCTTATCCAACTGGGCTCAGGACTGCTGACTCAACTGGCGAGACGTGTCCCCGTCCCCCTCCCTGCCTTACCTGTCCTACACCTAATAGATATTCCTGGTACATAGAATCACTACAGTTGCAGTGCCTTTCACACCTGGCTTCTGTCACTTGGCACAGCATTTCCACAGCTCACTCTCACTGCAGTATGTGTCAGTGCTCTGTCCCTGTCTGTGGCTGAGTGACAGTCCCCTGTGGCAGTGGACCACGTTGCGTTCTCACAGCCTCCGCTGATGGATCTGGCTATTCCCACAGTTTCCTCCATTTTTCTGTTGTAAATAGTGCTGCTGTGGATATTTGTGTACAAGTATTTGTTTGAACACCCATTTTCAATTCTTTTGGGCATGTACCTAAGAGTGGGGTTGCTGGCTCATGTGAAATTCTGTGTAACCCTCAGAGGAACGCCCCAAACTGTCCTCCACAGGGGCTGCCCCATTCCACATCCCCATCAGCAACGTGTGAGGTCCCAGTCTCTGCATCCTCGTCAGTACTTGCTCTACTACTACTACTACTACTACTGCTACTATTATTATTATTATTATTTATTATTACTGTTAAGGTCTCACATCTACTTGGCGTGAGCTCTCTCGCTGTGGTTTTGATCTGCATCCCCGAACAATGCTGAGCATCTTCTCATGAGCTTGCCGGCCACTTGCATATTTTCTACAGAGAAATGCCTATGCAAGTCCTTGGACCAGTGTGTGATTGAGTTACGCTTTTGTTGTTGGGTTGTAAGACTTCCTTATATATTACGGACACCAGATCCCTATCTGACGTATGGTTTGCAAATATCTTTTCCCATTTTTGTGGGTAGTCATTTCATGTTCTCTATAATGTCTGTGAGGTCCTTATAGATACGGGAAATAAAAGATACATCTCTTTCATAAAGAAAAGACAAGTTGAACAAATATTGCACTAGACCAATGGTGATCATGTCCAGGTAGTTTGGATTGTCACTATTTTGTTATATCTGAAGTAACCATTTCAAAGTTTCCTAAGTTTCCTAAATTTGTAAGTTGGTAAATGGAAAGTGAAACTTTTCAGTTGTTACTTCATGTTAGTATGACTTTAGTGCACCTTGTATGGACCCCAATGCATGCTCCCCGGAGAGGGTGCGGACCTGTCTCCTGGGCCTGGCCGGATGGGTAGAAAATCCTTCCGTTCCTCACTGTTTTGTTTCTGCTGCTGGCTCTGACACCACCCTTCGGGAAACGGAAACTGAAACCGAAGCTGCGTTCCATTCCGCGGCTGGGGAAGGTGGCCCTAGACACGCCCCCTGACGTGCGCGGCACAGGCTTTGAAAAGGGCTGCACGCCCTGGCTCGGCTGTGGCTGCGGCAGGACCTGGGACGCAGCTGGAGCTGGGACGCAGCTGGAGCTGAGACACAACAAGCTCATCACTGCCACGGAGGACCTGGCTGCAGAGCCCACAGACATGGTGAGGCGGGTTGACAAGTGGGGCAGGTCGGGCAGCACCAGTCCATTTTCCTACCCCTCCCCTTGTGGGTCAGGCAAGCAGAGCTGCTCAGAACGCCCAGCTTCTGAAGTGCGAATGGAGGGACAGGACTCCTTCCAAGGTCACAGTGTGGGTCTTGAAAGGTGATTCTGAGATCCCTTGAGGGGACATCTTTTTAAAAATATGTATACCTATTTATATACTTTTAGAGAGATGGGAAAGAGAGGGGGAGAAACTAGACGGAATAAGAGGGGGGACTCTCATATGCCCCCAACTGGGGACATGGCCCACAACCCAGGCATGTGCCCTGACTGGGAATTGAACCAGTGACCCTTTGGTTCACAGGCTAGTGCTCAGTCCACAGAGCTACACCAGCCAGAGTCGTTGCAGGGGCAGGGGGAGCATTTTAGCTGGTGAAAAGGAGTCAAGTGATTATCGTGGGCAGCTGGCCATTCCTTGAGAAATGCCCCCTCGTGCGTCTCCCATACTTGGGGTCCCTCTCCTGGTGATGGAAAGAACCCAGAGGAGAGAGCTGGGCCCCTGACACTAGGAGCCTGCCCTGTGCCAACGCTATGTGTGTAGTGCCCCAGGAGTAGTGCCCAGGTCTCTGAGCTCCATGTGATGCCCACAGGAGAAGAACCTGAAGGTGAAGCTGCTGTCGGGCGAGGAGATCCAGGTGCCCTGGATCCATGAGTCCATGATGGCTGCAGACCTGAGGCAGCTGATTTCCCAGAAGATCGACGCGCCTGGCTTCCTGCAGCGCCTGTTCACCGAGCACAGCCGCGAAGTGCTACAGGACAGCGTGCCTCTGGCCAGGCAGGGCCTGGGCCCCGGAAGCACGGTGCTGCTGCTGCTGCAGAGCTTCAGCACCCCCCTGAGCATCCTGGTGAGGAATGATAAAGGTTGTTCCAGCAGCTATGAGGTCCAGCTGACACAGAAGGTAGCTGATCTCAAGCAGCAGGTTTGCCGGAAGGAGGGTGTGCAGGCCAACCAGTTCTGGCTGAGTTTCCAGGGGAGGCCCATGGAGGACAACGTGCAGCTGAAGGAATACAAGCTCACACCTGAGTGCACTGTGCAGATGAACTTGTACCTTCGGGGTGGCAGGGTGGGGCCAGGAGAGCAGCAGTGAGGGCCACTTGTGAGTCCCTGACCAAGGGTACAAATAAAAGTTGATGCACAGCTAACTAGCTGCCTTTGTGTCTGTCCTCACCTCTCCCTCAGCACCCTCGCCTCTGTCAGCTCTTCATTCAGCACCTCTGGTGATGAACTTGTGGGAGGGGTGGAAGAGGGCATAGGGCAAGGGGACCCAGGGCTCCTGGGTGGTCACCAGGCTGGTTTTGCCAAGTTAAGGGACAGCCTAGTGGGATCAAAATAGTAACACCCCCACCTGCCACTGAGAAATTGAAGATGTTCCCATACCTTTGGGAAATTAACTTCTGGAGAAAGAAAAAAGAGAACTCACTGGAGCCCACCTCTGCCTCCAGATGAAGCATAGTCAGCCTCTGAACAATTGGTTCCCACCTGACATCCTGGTCGGCAGATAGCACACCTGGGGGGGGGGGGGCGCAGGTCAGGTCCCAGAGGCCACAAGGGGAGGTCCCAGCTGGGCCAGCACCCCTGGAAGAGGTAAGGGAATGAGTCCTAGGGCCTGTCTGGGTGGGTTGGGAGGTGGGGCCTCTCTGCCCCCCAGGACCCACCAGCTGCCTTGCCCAGCCTGCATTGGTCTGGGTAGGCTTAGGGGCAGAGCCTGGACATGTGTCACCACCCAGTGAGCTGCTGAGTGGAAACTGTTCATAACAAATACATCTGCCTTCAGAGTTTCACTGAATGGAGAGGCCATGGCCAGCAGGGGCGGGGCACTTGGATGGGGGTTCCTCCAGCTGGCGGAAGTTTGTGGAGAGCACCATTTGGCACAAACTACACATGCTTCCACGGCAGATGCTTCCTCCTAGCCCAGTTTCCCAAGTGAACCCAGGGGAGCTGGCCTGATCAGCCCTGGATGCAAACGAGACAGGGCTGACAGAACAGACACCTCCCTGGGCAAAAGTCCAAGATTCTGGGGACGCTCAGATCTCACTTTCCAGACTCTTCAGGGGGATTTATTTTCCTGGAGACCCAGAAGCCCCCTCTGTGGTCTGTGGGAGTCTGTGTTTGGGCTGGGTGTTTCCAGGTCTGCTTTGCCCATCATGGATATGCGGACGTGTATAGACCTACAGGTGTGCTTCTTGGGAGGGTGGCCTGGTCCCAGCCATTTCCTGGGTCCCACTCTCACCTCTTGGTCCTACTGCAACTCAGCAAGTGTAAGTACATGCCCTTGAGGCGGCCTCCTTTCCTGAACCTCCCAGGAGGGTCTGGGGAAGTAGGGTACTCCAAGAGGGGTCTCAGCAGAGCTGCCCCTTCATCGCTTCTCGGTTCGAGCTCTGCGGCTGGCTTGGGGTGAGGGGTGAACCTCAGACCCAGCCCTGGAGCAACGGGAGGGGTCTCCCCGTCCCGTCCCGCCCTCCCCATCTACAGCTAGGCCAAACTCTAATTTGGACCCTCTGGATCGCAGTTTACCCCACTTAGCCAGGCTGGAGAAGCGCCCTTCTGGGAGCCTGGAGGGGGCGTGTCCGGTCGCCCCACCGCTGAACCGAGATCGCGGCCGCTGGCCTGCAGGGGGAGCCCTCGGCCCTACTACGAGGCCCTAGCCGACCCGGGAACAGAGGTGGGCGGACCTGCACTGTTCTGACCAATGGCCGCAGCGCCGGTCCCGCATTGGCCCGAACCAGCGGGGGGCGCGGCCCGCTGGAGCAGCCTCCTCACCGTGACCCGCTGGGGGTCCCGGCCCGCTGAGCTTCCGTCCCCCGTTGTGGCTGGGGGCTGGGGTCCCGAATCAGGTTCCAACCATAGGGGGAGGGGCGCTGTTCTGCAGCGCTAGAGGGACGGCGGGGTTCCAGGATCTGGCAGGCGCTTCCCAAGGCCGGGGAGCCCCTGCCACTTCGGCCCCGGCGCAGCCTGGAGCCCCTTGGAAGTCCCGTCACGTCGCCTCCAGATTATGCATTAACCCGATTTCAGCCGCATTTCCTGGGGGCGAGAGACCGCCGTGCGGACGGGGGAGGGGAGTCTGTGGGGGGCCGCAGCAGCAGCAGCAGCAAAGAGAACACCCCGGGCCGCCCTCCGCCCTAGCCAGTCCCACCACCCACCTCCGCCCGGTCCAACCCAGTCCCCTCCCTCCCCCAACCCGGCCTCCGCCCGGCGCTTTGTTCGCGGGGCAGGCGCTGGGCGTCGGGCGCCGGGCGGGCCGGAGGCGGTGCAGGCGGTTGGGGGGGCGGTGCTGCCCGGGTGCCGCCCTCGCCCCGCCTCCGTGCCGCCCGTGCTCCCACTCTCCGCCTGGGAGCTGCGTCCCGTCCTGTCCATTCCGGTCCCCGGCGCGGCCCGGCCCGTGCGCTTGCTCCAGCCGCCTTCCGCCTTCCGCCCCCGCCATGGCCAGCCTGTGGCTGTCCGGCCCGGCCCCGCTGCGGCCGCTGCTGCTGCTCCTGGTGGTGACTGCGCGCGCCCTGCACGGCGCCGACGGGACGTGCCCAGAGCGCGCGCTGGAGCGGCGGGAGGAGGAGGCGAACGTGGTGCTCACAGGCACCGTGGAGGAGATCCTCAACGTGGACCCTGTGCAGCACACGTACTCGTGCAAGGTGGGCCCCCGCCGGGACCCCCGGGGCCCTGAGACCCCCTTCGAACCCTCCTGGAACCCTGCAGGGGGCCTCTTTCCCCGAGATCACGGCCCCCAGTCAGGAGGCCCGCCCCTCGCGGTGCTGGCGGCCCCGCAGAGACCCTTGTCCCAGGCCGTGGGAACGAGCCCCAGACGCTCCGCAGCTCCTGCTCCCGCTCCCTTGGCGACCACCGAGCCGCTGGGTGGGGCGCCGGGTCTGGGAAAACTCGCGAGCGCCGAAGGGAAAGTTCCTACGGTACCGCTGCAGTCCCACCTGGAGGTGCCCAGGCCCAGGGGACCGAATCCCGTCGGCCTCTCCACCCCAAGCCCACTCCCTTGTTGGAAACAACTAGTCGCCCCCCAGGGAGAGTGTGTGGTTACCGCACCGGCTCCCCAGCAGCCAAAAAAAAAAAAAGGAGTAAGGGACCAAGGGAGGTGACGGTTCTGTCTGGGGGCGAGGTGTGGGTTCCGCCTGTGGTCAGTGCTGTCGCCTTCCCCAGAGGGCTTTATCAGGGTGAGAGGGGGTGCTCAGAAGAAAGGGGTTCACAGCTAATCTCCCGACCTCGGGGATCCTGGTGGGGGGTACTGCAGTGCCTGGGAGTGGGGGCTGGAGCAGAAAAGTGGGTGGGGTGTTGCTGAGCCTCAAGTGCTGGCGGTGGGGGTGGGAGGCAGGGGCAGGTGCCCCATCCGCTCCTGGGAGACCTGCATTTGCCCTCGCCCGGGACAGGGGTGGGGGTTGGGGGGTTGCTGGGTGTCATCCAAAGTGGGACTCTGCAGCCTCCTGGGGTAGGTATGATGGGTTTTAAACCACAATGTAGTCCTAGGATGGGCTCAGGGCACCCAGGCCCGTCCTTGCCCCCACTTCTAGCCCCTAAAACTATCTCCTGGACCAGAAATCAGATCATTCCTCTTCCTTGGAGATGGGGAGAGTGGCAGCTTCTTTCAGATGGGCCTGTGAGGGCTACAGCTGGGATCCCCCGCAGGACCCCCTCCCCTCCACCTCAGGGCACTTTGCCAAGTCCCTGCAGGATTTTCCCGACTTCCTCCCTGCTGCTCCTGGGTGTGGCTGGGGTGGGGGGAGGTGATGAAAGCTGCCCAGCCCTCCCTGCTGGTTACCCTCCTTCCGAGCCTACTGTGTGTTTGGAGGTTGGAGGGAGAGGGCTGGACGAGGCTCCACCCAGGCCACTGGAGGGTGGAGGGGTCTCTGCAGATGCTTCAGTCCCCAGGTTCCCAGCAGTGGGAGGGAGGCCGGTGGACTTGCCACCGTTGTCTTTCATTCCTCCCTTTGGAAGCCGCAGCTCCCCAGAGCTCCTGCAGATGGGGTGCTGGGCTCCCCTGGGCACATGTCCTGTGGAAGGGACCTGTTTCCTTGAGGGCAGCCTGCTGTTCAGCCTGCAGTTCCTGAGATCCTCCAAGCCTGCCCCCTGCCCCCCAACCCCAGGCTGCAGGCATCCCAGGGCCCAGTGTGTCAGAGCAGGCGCCCTCAGGGCTCCAGGAGCAGGAGTGGAGGGTGCGGCCAGCGGTGCTGCCCAAACTTGATTTTGTGGTTCCTAGGCAGCCTGGGCTGCTCACTGTAGGAGCCCGACTGGAGGAGGGGGCTTTTACCTTCTGGGGGTAAGGAATGTCTTTGCCCACCCACAGGGCTGCAGGGAAACCCTGCTGGATCAGAGCCCTGAGCTCAGAGCCTGTTGCCCTGAAATGCTACCATCCATTCAGCTGCTCCTGGCTCTACCCAGGGTGGGCAGGTTGGGGAGAGTGGGATAAGAGAGATAGGCAAGCCAGGCCAGGTGGGGTCCCCCTCCCACATCCAGCCTGGGCTGACTTGGTCGGTATTGGAATCGGGTGGCAGGGGCTGGTTAGACCTGGGGGAAGGGGGTGTTCACAGACCTTGTGCCTCTGTCCTCGTGTGTGACACCCATGGTCGGCAGCATCCATCCTGTGTGTGCTTCCCTGCATCCTCCTCTGGGGGCTGACCCGAGGTCTCCTTCCTCTGCCTAGGTCTACTCTGGATATCTGGCCTGAGCAACAGAGGTGGGAAGGGAGCCAAAGGCCCCGGCACCCAGTCTGGTATTTGCTTCTGGCCTCTGTGGCCCCTCTCTCCGGTGGGAAGAGGATCACTGATTATACCCCCCCCCCACAATCTACCCCAGGTTCGAGTCTGGCGGTACTTGAAGGGCAAAGATGTGGTGACTCAGGAGAGCCTACTGGATGGTGGCAACAAGGTGGTGATCGGTGGCTTTGGAGACCCCCTCATCTGTGACAACCAGGTGTCCACTGGGGACACAAGGATCTTCTTTGTGAACCCTGCACCCCCGTACCTGTGGCCAGCCCACAAGAACGAGCTGATGCTGAACTCCAGCCTCATGCGCATCACCCTGCGGAACCTGGAGGAGGTGGAGCACTGTGTAGAAGGTGCGTGGTGGGGGGCAACCGGGATGAGGGCCTGAGGCTGGAGATCACTGTACCTCACAGGCGGGAGTCTGACTTCCTCAGTGCCCTGGCTTTCCATCTGTCTCTGCTGTGTCAAGGTCAGCTCCAATCTCTGATGTCAGCAGTGGCCCCCCAAGCCCCCAGGATGCCACCATCTTTTGTCCTAAAGCTGAGCAAGTCCCTAGCCCTGTAAAGGGGCAGGCCTTCTCTCCCTCTCCCCTCTCTTCCCCCTCCCCGCCTCTGCTCCTCCTGGAGGGTCCGTTTCTAGGGGAGAGGCTGGGACCAGGTGAATGAACACCAGCTGTTCAAGTTTCTGCAGAGGCCCAAACATCTGTCTAGACAGGGCCCAGATGTTGAGCAACTGCCTGGGGGTGGGACGTATGGATGGGGGGCTGCCCCTTTGTGTGCTCAAGGCCTGTCACTTCTGGGAAGGGGCAGTTCTGTGGGGTGGGGGGTTTGAAAGAGGCAAAGGACTTTTGTTGATGTATCCTTGAGCCCATCCAATGGCCTGAGAGTGCCTCCCCCCCTCACCCAGCCGCTGGGAGCAGGAATCAACAGGACCAGGGCTCCCCATCCCCACCCTCCCCGTTGCCCCAGGACAGTCCTGGTTAAGGGTTGAGATCCTTGGCTGGCAAATGTATCAGGGAGAGTGTAGGAACTGCCTGTTGTCCCCATATCCTGTCTGTCTCCTCAGGGCTGCCTGGGAAGGGATGTATGGGGGGTGGCGTGGGAGAATGCTTCCTCCCCAGGGGAGCTGGAGGGGTCTCTGACTTCCTGTCTTAGGAAGGTGACCATGTCCCTCAGGTTTGCTCTCCTGGACAGCAGGGAAGTCCCACCTTCCATCTAACTTGGTGCTGAGGTGCTGGCCTGGCTTTCGTGGGGTCCTGGATGGCGGACTCGTCTGGCCCCAGGAGACTGCAGGGGTGGGGGCAGGCCCGAGTGTCTTGCCCAGCCTGTGGTCAGCTGCCTCTGGGGCTGCCCAGGGTCCCCGGCTACAGCATCACAGAGAAGCCAGCCAGCAGGGCTGGGTGTCCCTGGTCCCTTGCCAGTACTGGCTCGGCAGAGGGACCTCAGCCTGGCTGTCCCACCAGGCTAGAATATGAGGCCCTGGCCCCACTCTGGAAGCCTCTGGTCTAGGGAGGAGATGGGAGGGAGAAGTGCAGGTGGGCTTCTGGGTGATTTTGATGCCCAATTTGGGGATGCATGGGGGCTAAGGAGAGGCTGGAGCCGAGGGGTCAGGATGGATAGTTCCCTGTTCGTGATGGGGGATGGAGAGGGCGTACCACCGAGTGCACTGCCGGGTGGGCCCCGCTGGAGGGTCCATAATTCAGTAACTTCGGTTCAGAAGTGAGGCTCCGTCGATCAGAGCTCATGTGGCGTGAGACCCACCTCCCGGAGAACAAGAATGGCCACTCAGGCAGAGTCCTGCTCTGGCCACGCCAGGCTAGGAGAAGGGACAGCCGAGCAGGAGGATCCATAGGGAGAGCCCCCCAGCAAGGACTGAGGCAGACTTGACCTACTGTGTGTGCTGCCTGCCTTGGCAGCCAACCCTCGGGGGCCAGTCTAGGGCTCAAGCTCCAGCTGCAGGTGGGTGCTGGGACCCCTAGGCCTGTGTGCAGCAATGGACTGAGCACTCCGCAGGGGCAGAGGCCACCGAACTCTCCTGAGGTCAGCCCGCCAGTGAGGAGAGTCCTGGGGAAAGTTCATGGAGAGGAAGGGAAAGGACATGGTCTGGAGCCTTGTGGGTGGAGGGGCCCAGAATGAGGAGCTTGGGCCGCACTGGACGGTTTTGAGCTGGGCCGCATGGATCTCTGCTTTGGAAGCAGGTCAGGGCGCTGAGGGGGTGGGCTGGGTGCTTGGACAGGGTGGAGACACATCACTGGGGGCTGGAGTGAAAGTGGGGCGCTCCGAAGCCTGAGGGACAAGGTCCCTTGCAGCTAGGGCCAGGTTCCTGGAGGACCAGCCTTGGGCCCGTGTCCCTCAGGCTAGCAGGGTGGGAGGAGGGGCCCCCTCTGGTTCTGTAGGAGATGAGGGCCTCAGACCCCAGCCGGGCTCTCTAGGACCCCAGCCTCACCCTGGTGAGGACAGGGCCTGAGATCAGCTGACCCTTCTTCCCCATCTGACTTGGACCCCATTTTGTTCCCAGGGGCCCCGAAGGCCCCAGTGTGAAGTCTGGCAGCCACTAATCTGTGGCAGTCACCCCAAGACCTGTATCAGGTCTCACCTCGTCCCTAGCACGCCTCACCCCCTACAAGGCCCAGAGCAGCCAAAGGGGGACCATGTCCTCTGAGGCCCACCTCCTAAGGTGCACCCTCTCCTCATCCTGGCTGGGGTCTGAAGGGGCAGCTGCTGCTGTCGGCACACCTGGTCCCCAGCCCTGCTAGGACCTGCCTCCCTCAGTTTCTCCCCAGGACCTGCAGGGTCTCCCTGGCTCTGCTGGCCAGGCCCCTTCCCCAGCCTCCAGCCCCTAGGCACGCCCCTCCCCTAGCCCTGACCTGGGGAGCCACATTCCTGGCATAGCTGAAGACAGGTATGTGTCCCTCCCTCTGCACCACCTTTGGGTGAGGGAGGCCTGCTGCCCTTCTGGAAGGAGACATCCCCCCTTTGTCAGGGATGTGGCCTGGCCACCCACACTCTCAGAGTCTGCCCAGGCTGCCAGCCAGCAGGCATCTCGTCCAGCCCTCAGCCACCTTGTCATGGTCATCTGGACACGGCCCCTTCACTGCCCCCATACTCCCTGCTCCACCGCATGGAGGCAAGTCCTGGGCCTCCCCTGCATCACCCAGGAGGACATAGGCCTAGGTGGGCCGGCCAGCCTGGGGCCCTCCCCTGCCAGTAGGAGCCGGAGCAGAGAAAGGAAGTGTTGTTTGCCCCCGCCAGGCCTGGCACGGGGACAGGGTCAGAGTGAGTCTGGCGCTGGCCCAGCCTGGCCCTGCCCAACTCTGAAGCCCGGGTCCTGTCTGGCTAGCCGATGTCGGCTCCCCTGGCCAGGCCTGCAGTCCAGGGCCTCTGGGAGGGCCTTGCTAGGGCTCAGGCTGCAGGGATGTGGGCCCTGCGGGGGGTTGAGCTGGCTCTCCACCCTGCGGAGGCAGGGAGATGTCCAGGGGAGTTTTCTGGGCTGCCTCCCTCGGGCTGGGCATTTAGCCTCTGTACCCTCACGATTCCGTGGCCTGTCCCACCCCCTCCACATTCCTCCCTGCTGACGTGGGAAGTGGCTTCTTCCTGTTCACGTTTCCCTCTCCTGCCCTGTCTGGACTGTAGGTTCTCACCCCGCCCCCCCCCACCCAGCCCTCTGCCTGGCCCCTCCCCCAGGCCGGCCTAGAGGAGGCAGGTCCAGGCTGGCGGCTGCCCGCCCGCCAGTCTTGCTCCTGCCCTAGGGCCGCCGGGGGTGGTGTCTTCCCAGGTGGGGCGTGTTCGCGCACCTGAGGTGCCTGGTGGGAAGTCAGTGCGCAGGGCTCGGCTTCTGCGGGCTTGGACTCTACCTGCGTTCGCATACTGGGTGCCGCGGGTGTTCACGTGGCAGCAGGGGCTGCAATCTCTTGGCTTCCCTTTCGGCTGAGCTGGTGGAAACGACGCTTGGCTTTTTCCATACCCCACCCCTGCCCTCACTCTCCACCCAGAAGGGAGCCCGGCCTCATTCTCCCCACGGACGGGCATGGTGAAAACATGGGTTTCGAGATCGCCCGTCCCTCTCCCTCCATCTGTAGCTCAGGGTGCTGGACAGAGCACTCAGGCGGGGCCTGCCTGTGCCCTCTCGGCCTCCGTGGGTGCCAGGACCACACTGCACAGGTGAGGGAGCCACAGGTCCCCTGGCCAAGGCTAGCTGTCCTAGGTCTGGGGCTACAGGCCCCACCCCCTGACCGGCCTCCCGGGCAGGGGCAGGAAGTGGCAGGGACTGCCCCAGGGAGGGTTCTGGGAGCAGCTGGCACAGACACGAGCGTGGGTCTAGACAGAGTCATCCCACCACCCCTCGCAGTTGGCCATCTCCGTGTCTGCGTGGTTTCCTCCCTGCAGGGTCAGGCCCCCGTCCCTGCAGGGGGTGGCAAACAGCTGCAGAAACAATCTCTGTGCTCCCCAGCCTTTGCCTCCACCTGTGGGGCCCCGGCCAGCTGCTGCCCCGCCCCCTGCCAAGTTCAGCCCTTGCCCCCAGGCCTGGGTGGAGCGGGATGGACTTCCTTCCCCCCCAGGCCTGCTGGCCCTGGCACCCCCACCCCATTGGGATCGAAGAACCCTGGCTCCCCACACCCACATAGGCCACTGGGGCCAGGCCAGCAGGCACAGTGGCACCTGGCCCCCCAGAGTCCCAGGGGGTGCCTGCCTCTCACACAGAGACATGACACAGCACCCCAGTGACAATTACTGGATTACAGTGACACAGCTCAACTGGGAAGGGGGCTATGCCCCCCTGCAGGTCCTCACTGGGAGGGCCATGTTGGAGCCCAGGCTGTGGCTGGGATCTTGGCCTGTGGTGGGGGTGGGAGGGGGACCTCCCCTCCAGGGGCCTCTCCCCCCTCCAGCAGACCCTGAGAACTTCCTCTGAGGAAGGCCCCCTGCCAGGGGCGGCTGACAGCTGGACCTGGGAAAGGGAAGAGGCCCCTCCTAGCCAGGCCCCCCGCTGCCCCCCATGGAGAGAGGCTGGGAGAGGGAACTCTGTCCAGTCCGGCTGTGTGGCCTGCACGTGTGCATCTGCGTGCATGCACACACACCCTCAGCCTTAGATGCTGTGATCTGTGCACAGGAGAGTTCTCGTCAGAGCCCCAGCAGGTGGCCTGTGGCTCTGCCACACTGTCTCCCCAGGCTCCGTCGAGGGCCAGGGCCCTGTTGGTGCCTGACAGCAGGCTGGTGAGGGTGGCCTGTGTATGTGTGCCAGGGCCTCGGGGACAGGCCTCCAGCCTCTGTCCTCTGTGGGTCCCAACCCAGCCTCTGCTGGCTGCAGGCGATCCTGTCTCCTGCCTGCTGCCCTGTGTCCAGTCCTGCCCCAGGCCCAGAAGAGGGCTGAAGACCAGGGGCTGTGGTGAGGACCTGAGAGAGCCCTGGGGGCCACTTGGATTCACAGTCACCCTGTGGCCTGCCGGACTCCGAGTCTGGCCCAAGGCTCTGGGGGAGTCTGTCGCTAGACTGGGTGCAAGCTGTTCCAGCTGCTCCCCCAGAAGCCCCCTTTGTCGCCTCATGCTGGGCCCTGGTGCGGCTGCCCACAGGTGGGAGGCCCCAGTGCACACCTGGGTCCGAATGTGGCCCTCCCTGACCTCTGTGGGGTGGGGGTGTGG
Organism: Tonatia bakeri; assembly: GCA_004024845.1. Taxonomy (NCBI): domain Eukaryota; kingdom Metazoa; phylum Chordata; class Mammalia; order Chiroptera; family Phyllostomidae; genus Tonatia; species Tonatia bakeri. The sequence goes on from PVIA01001949.1 coordinate 125,007, forward strand.
GCCCACTCCTCTTCCTGGAGGGGCAGGGGTGAGGCTCAGTACGTCCTTCATTAGCTCATTTATTAATTCCTTCCTCATCCACACCCCCATCCACCACCCTCGGCAGATCCTCCAAAGGCCACTGGGAGGGGCTGCTGCCGCTGCCACCTGCCAGCTGCATTGGCCCCTGCTGCTTTCTGGGTGTGCCTCCCCAGGAGGCCAGGCGTGTGTGTGCCTGCAGGGGTGAAGGCTCCGGGGGCAGGGCCTTCTGGGCAGAGGTACAGCGGGGATGAGGTGAGTGGCAGGTGGTCCTGTAGCTTGAATGACAGGTGAAGGGTGGGAGAGAGCCGCTGGGGACCCACACGGCCCGCTGCCACCGTCACCCCTGGGTGGGAGTGGGGCTGGTTCTCCGGCTGAGCTGCAGCCCTCTGCCTGGCAGGTGGCACTGGAATGCTCCCATCTGCACCCTGGCAGCCACCAGAGTCCCTGTCCTATGTCTGCCTGTCTTTTTATCTCTCCAGCTCACTCCTCTCTGGGTCTGTCTTTCTGCCTCCTTATTCCCTGTGTCCGTCTGCCACATCTCTGCACCCTAACACCCAGCCGGCTGCTGCCTCGAGGAAGCACTCCCCACTCTCAGACCTGGGCACTGGGCTGCGTGTCCCCTGTTGCCTCTTGTGGTGCCCAGCTCAGCCCAGCTGGGTCCTCGGCAGGAACACAGGGCCTCCCGACTCACCACTGACTCACCGACCACACCTGGGCACCTCCCAGGCTGCCCTGACTTTCTCTTTCCTCCTGGAGACGTGCAGGACTCGGTGGGCTCTGGCTGTCCTGGAGCTGAGGGACAGAGGCAGGGATCAGCCCCACCTCATCCCTGCCTTTTCTCCAGGTGCCTACTCTCCCCCTCCTCTGTTCCACAGGCGCCCTCTCGTGGCTGTGACCCAGGTCCTGGCTGGGTCCAGGCTCCCTCCCCCGGAGGACTGCCCACAAGCTCCTCGCTTTCACCTGGGGTCCTCGCCACACTGGCTCTGCCTGGCCTCCTGCAGCCTCCTGTTGGCATCTGGGCCTCTGTAGTTGCCTGTCTGAGGGCTCTTCCTGCAGACCTGTGCCAGCCTCCATCCCCACCATTGAAGTCTCGCAGACAGCACCCCGAGGACCCTCCCATCTAGCGTGCCCCCTGCCGCAGGCAGCCTCCCCAGTGCAGAAAGCTTATCTGACTCCTGACACACCTCCCGCATTTAGCCCTTCAGGGGCGGGGCTCAGAGGGCTGGGTGGGGAGGGAGGCTGGAGCTCCAATGAGTAAGGACTGCAGTGAGGGAGGAGTGCCCAGGCCGCTGGTCCAGCACCTGCTTTTGGAGCCTCCAGCCTGAGGAGCTTGAGCTCCGAGTAGCCTTCCCGAAACTCATTTATCTCGCTGCCCTACTGTGCCCTACCGTGCGGGCTTACTGCGGCGGGAGCGGGAGCGTGCTGTCAAAGTGGGGTGGGGGGCGGGGGGGACGTCTCCTGGCCTCACCTGAGGCTGTGATCTGGAGCCTGGGCCTCACGCCATCTCCTTCCCAGAGTCTGGCCTGGGTCCAGCGGCGACGTCCTGCTGTGAGACGCCAATTGTCTGCTGAGGCTGGGGGAGGGGACTGCTGTGCCTGAGACCGGACGCCAGGAGGGGGTAGGGGAGGGGGCTGTCCTGCTCGTCCTGTTCCCCTCCCATACCTGTGACAGGTGCTCACTCCGTTAGAGGTGCCTGCGCTGAAGCAGTGTGCCCCACAGGGCCGCTCTGCCCCACCACCCCCATCCTTTAGGAAGGGGCTGGGCCCCAGCCCCTTCTGATGGAGCCAGGGGTCATCTGCATGAGAAAGGGGCCAGCAGGTGGCCAGTGGGCCGGACTCCGGCTGGCCCCTACATTCCTTCCTGTGGCTGGAGAATTGGAGGTGCCCCAGCAGAGCCTGCGTGAGCACAGGGCACACGAGTTGTTCGGAGGAGGAGTGAGCCGTGACGCATGAGGGTGAATGTGTCAGTGACGCCACTGTGCTCGCGAGCCGGTGACTTCAGTGCCCGTGCGGCACCTGGACCCCCGAGAGTGTGCCCATGTGGAGTGCACGTTGCTGTGTGTGAGCCCAGAGAGTGGGGGGGGGGCTGACTCCCAGCTCAGAGGGCCCTCCGTTCCTTCCTGGGGCAGGAGCCTGCCTGGGCTGCTCAGGGCTGAACAATTTTGAGTCTGAAGATCCCAAAATAGCTCTGGTAGCCTGTGTCCCCTCCCCCAGCTGGGTCTGGGGCCTCAATGGCCCTTTGTCTCTGAAGGCGGCCAGCCCCTGTGGGGGGCTCGGACTGGGGCTGGGAGGGACCAGGATGCTTGCCGGTTCCCTTTCCCTCAGGCCAGCCCTGTAGGCCCTGAGCCCCTCCCCTGCTAGCCTCACCCCAGGCTCCCACTGATCCCCAGGCTTACTCCTCCCGCACCCTGGCCCCTTCTGCTCCCTCTCCATGGAGCCCCCAGCTGCAGTGGTGTCCACAGACAGGGTTCCTGGGTGCGTGTGCCCGGTGGGCTCTGGGCACCACCTGCGGTTTGACACTGGTGCTGTCTGAGGGGTCCCCCCTGAGCCGAGGATGCGGACCCAGCCCTGGCAGGGGGGCTGCAGCCAGAAGTAGATGGGAGAGCGTGGGACCACCTGGGCTCTGGGCCAAACAAATGAAGAGTCAGACCCTGCCCTGGGTGCTCCCAGTCCAGGGTGGTGCCCAGGGAGCCACCGGCACTACCAGTGACGTGTGGGCCATGTTCAGGTCCCGAGCTGTGAGCGGGGCTGGGAGGTCCCTAGGAGAGCAAGGTGGCCAAGGGTCAGGCCTCCAGGTGGCCTGATGGACTTGTGGCTCTGGGCCCATCTCCGCATGGGGTGTGGGAACCACTTTGTTTATTGGCTTTCCCTGCAAGGCTTTATTAGACCCTCAGTTTCCAGGGCCCTGAGAGATCTGAGGCCCTCTGCTGTGTGTGTGACGGGGGACCCCAACGGAGGGCTGACCCCATATGGGATGTGGCACTGGTGTGCCTGCTGAGGAACAGCAAGGAGTGGAGAGAAATGGGCCTGGCAGACTGGGCACAGGCTCTCAGGGAGCTGCCCGGCCCAGGAAGGCTGGGGATGTGTGCAGAGGAGCCTGCCTGACCAGGAGGTGGTGACCAGAGTGGGACTCCAGGGCCCATTTGTGAGGCAGCTGGACACCTGGGAGGGTGGAACAACTTGGGGGGTCCAGCCAGAGGTACAGAGATGGCTGTGGGTGCTATGTGGTGTGGTCACAGAGGGCAGAGAGCTGGGATGAGGCCAGGAAGGGTCTGTTCCTGGGGCCAGGGCAGAGGGCACTCCAGGGAGCTGGGTGTGGTCAGTGCTCCCTCCCAAGACGGACTGAGATGGGGTTGGAGAGTGACCTGGGTGGCACTGGTGGCCATGGCAACAGTGTGGCTAGAAGAAGACCTGCAGACACCAAATGCAGATGCCCCGCCCAAGGCCTGCGTGCAGTGTCTGCGGACATGTGAGTGTGGCTTCGAGTGTGATAAGGTGGCTGTGACTGAGTGTGTGTGTGTGGGAGGGCAGCCAGGATGCAGTTAAGTCTTCGACTGGAGTGGTCGGTAGCCATTGGAGAGAACCCACCCAGAGGGATACTGGTATGGGGTGGGGTGTGGCCTGACCCTAAGAACAAGAGAGACCCTTCTACTTTGTAGATGTAAGAAACTTCCAGACCTGTAGGGAATTTTTATGAGTTTATTTGAGCCAAATTGACAATGCTGGGGGGCAAAATCTCACTGGATTGAGAACATGCTCCAGAGAAAGGCATCTTTGCAGCTCGTTTTATGCACCAGAATTGACTTGTAGGAGGAGACGGGAGGAGGGCTCGCAGAAGATGCAGGCAGCAGGGGAAGGGGTGGGAGAAAGCAGAGCGGGGAACTCTGGGATTGGATGGAGAGTGGAGGGAGAGCCACTGACCTCTGGGGCCTTGTACCAGCTGTGTCCTCCAGGGTCTGGAAAGGACATGACTGACATTTCAAAGGTCTGTTGTCGCCTTAGACTCAGAGGCCACAGACAGACTCCCTTCCGGTTCAGCGCTGACCCTTGTCAAGGAACCTGCAGGCCTCCCTGTGAGCTTGGTGGGTTTAAGGGTTTAGTATGTGGCCCCATTTTTCTTCTGCCCACAGCTTCCTCTTTGTCCCCTGAAAGGGCTGGCAGACTCTAGGAGGGCAGGTGGTGGTCTTTGGGGGCACAGGGCTGTGACCAGGTCTAGGATGCAAGGGGCCAGTCTCAGTGGGGGTGGCCACCAGTGCTTAGGGGCCGTCCTGAAAGTGCGCGAAGTGGAGGGATAGGCATGTGACGGAGTGAACTTGGCCATAGAAAGGGTCGCCTTTGGGGTCCTGGCCGCGGGGGTTGAGCTGGGACTCGCGTGGACGTCCCGCCTCTCAAGCAGGCAGAGAACTGAGGACCTGACTTCCGGGCAGGGGCTGGGAAAGGCCATCCTCGGGGCAGATGTGGACCCGACTACAGCCCCGCCGTGACGTCATGGTCCTGAAGTTCTCTGAGCGGCCTCTGGGGGGCGCCGCGAACTCGCCGGGATGCTATGGACAGGCACTCATTTGCATGTTCTTTCAGCTCGGGAAAGGTGGGGGCGCGCGCGGGTGGTTTGAAGCGTTGCTGTCCGTTCCACGGGAGAGGTGGGCTCACTGAGCCACTTTCACCCTCCGGGTTGAACTCCGCACGCTTTCCTCCATGTCTGTACCTGCGGACCTCCCCCTCCCCCACCACGCTACAGGGCGGGCCGCACACAGTGACGCGTAGACCGCAGCCTGGAACAGGGTCTCCCTCGGGGACCGGGGCGCAGACCTCAGATCGTGCGCCCAGCCTAGCCGGGTGGGAGCAGAAGGGGACCCGCCCCTGACCCCGCCCCACTGTCGCCCCCTCACCCACCCCGCGCCCCAACACCTGCCTCCTTTCCACTCTGCCCCGGCCCCGGCTCCCACCTCTGCCCCGGCCCTGGCTCCACCCCGGCCCCCTTTCCAGCCCCAGCACCCCGCCGCCTCCTCTGCCTCCTGCCCCAGCCCCTGTTCCCCAGCCCCGCTGCTGCTGGCCTGCCCCCGCAGTCCCCTTTGTGCCGCCGCCTTCCGTGGTTCCATCCTCATCCTCCCGATCTCTTTGCACTACAAACCACGACTCCCCGCCGCGCGGTCCCTGGAGGCGGCTTCCTTTGTCTCAACTCTCCGCCTTCCCTCAGCGGCGATCTTGGCCCCTCACTCACCGCCTCACCAGCAACGCGGGCGCGGGGAGCCTGGTGTCCGGAGGTGGGAGCTGGGCTCCGCTGTGAGCAACGGCTCTTTATTCTCGGCCTTGCTGACGCGCGGGCTCCTCCTGCTCGCTGCCATCGTGGCCCCGCCTCTGCCCGACCTGGAGCTGCCAAGGGTCCCCTTCTGCATCCTGCCCGGGCCCACCTCCCCACCAGGGGCGCCTCGCTAGGGAGGGGCCGCCCCGCCACGGAAGGGCCACCCGCTGTCAGCCCCCTCCGACCAGACCAGCCTCTCCAGGGTGGCCAGCCAGCCCAGGACTGGGGCTTCGGGGGCTTTGGGGGCTCCAAGGACTCCAGGAAGACAGCTGTCAAGCTGCTGGTGACTTTGGCCTGCCCGGACAGCTTGTGGACAGCAGGGGTGACCGCTGGCTCCCCGTTCCTCCTGCGCCTCGCTCTGAGCCCAGATTTAGGATTTCTACTCCCGGAGGATTCTGCACACTTCCCATCATGAGCCTGGAGGGTGTGGAGGGGACCTGGCACCCTCCGACTGTGACTGGAGCTGAACTTTGAGAACACAGCTTCTGCCAGCTGTCACAGGGTTTCCAGAATGGGGCAAGTAGCCTCAAGACGGCCCGAAGGTACCCTGTGAGGACCTCCGCACCCCAAAGTGGAGGCCATGCCCCCACTGCCGCTGGAGCGGGACCCCCGGCAGCAGCGCGGGGTCTCCCTGCTGGTGCGCTGCGTCATGGTCCCCTGCAACGTGTGCCTGCTCCTGCTGGCCACTGCCACGCTGGGCTTCGCGGTGCTGCTCTTCCTCAACAACTGTACGTGGCTGCGGGCGTGGCCACCCTGGGCTGCAGTGACCCTGCCTCTGCCTACAAGCTCCCCAGCCTTGGCCCCCAAGGACTGGGGGACAAACGGGTCACAGAGAGGCCACTGGCTGGAGTACAGCTCAGATGGGCCACCTGCACATTCTGAGGACAGGATGGGCCTTTCTGTGGGTTCCTGGGCTCTTGGGGCCGGCCATCACTCTGAGCTGCAGAAACGATCCTCTTTGGGAGCTAAGGAGGAAGGGGCAGCTGGCTTTGGCCAGGCCTGCGCTGGGCTGACCTAGGGAGCAGGTGGCTGGCTGCTCACAGGCCTGCAGCCCGGCCCCTGTGACCAGAGTCAGGCTGACTGTACAGCGGGAGGACCAGAGACAAGCAAGGGCCTCTGCCTTTGTCCATCCCTAGGCCTCGGGGCTCAGGGTGGGGCCAGGGAAGGGATGTGGGTGGGCAGGTGCGACCCCTCCGGTCTGGGTGAAGGGACGGCTACGGGAGGGCCTAACTTGGAGGTCTGTTTCTTCCCAGACAAACCCGGGACCCACTTCACACCGGTGCCCCCAACCCCTCCGGACGGTGAGTGGAAGCATTGGTTGGTGACAGGTCGAGCTTGGGGATCTGTTCCTGGAGGGGCAATGGCACTTTTGGGGGTCAGAGGCTATTCCTGGGGTGTGTCTGGAGCAGGAACGAGACTGGGTGGGGGTCTGGAGTCCCTGGGCCTGGCAGCGTCTGGATGCCGGCCTTTACACACTGTGAGGCTCTGATGCCTCGCAGAGTGAGTCCCGAGCCCGCAGCTTGTGAGACGGGCCAACAAGTGCAGAGGGTGAGGGACTGGGCTGGGGCCTCAGCAGGACCAAGCCAGCTGTTTGAGGAGGCGCTGGAGGGCCTGTCCCTGGGACTAAACAGGCTGGGAGCCTGCAGATGTGATGTGGGGGAGAGAAAGCTGTTAGAGGGCAGGGGGCACCTGGGGCCCATTTGCAGGAAAGGGGGCTCCCTGGTTGCCCAGGTTCACGGAAGTCACACAGGGGCCAGCCATCTGTACATGGGAGGAGGCAGGGCTGGGCTGGGCAGGGGAAGGGGCCTGGGACTGTCCCCTAGAGACTGGGCCAGAGGCCGAGGGCCACCAGGGTTCAAAGACGGGGCTGGGTGGGCAGACACTCTTCCCTCTCCTTGTGTCTTCAACTTCTCTCCTTAAACTGGAAGGGCTGGAGTGCCTGCCCTTGCACACACTGGCCCCACATCTGCATTGCACAGTCGGGGACAGCTGCACACCATGGCCATCGTCATCCCTTCCAGGCACACACACTGCACATTAGTGACCACAGGCAGGGCTTGGGGTGCCTGAGACCTGGAGGGGAGAAGTGCAGCACACCTGCTGCAGCAGGTGCTGACAGAAGGCCACTGGCTTCTCCAGCATTGCATGGTGGAGGAGCCGGCGTGACCTGAGGGACTCCTGCAGGAGGCTGGGCGGGGCAGGCTCACAGGGCCCAGAGGGGACCCGGCCAGAACAGAGACCTCAGTGTGTGCTTGCTCCCCAGCAACACAACGGGCTGTGCCTACGGGCAGGAGCGCGCCCATGTAACATCACACCTGTGGTCTCTGTGCTTGTGCGTCTTTTACATCCAACCGAGAAACCAGCCCTGAGGCTTCCAGATCCCCTAGTCCCTGGGGGTGCGGGTGCGTAAATGGGCAGTCATGGGGGTGCACAGGAGCACCCCTTGCCTGGCTGAGCGTGGCCTGGGGAGGGGAGCTATTTCATCCTGGAGAGGAGACAAGTCCTTTATGCACCAAACCTCAGCTTCGCCCAAATTGACTCACCAAATGCCATGGCTGCCCTGGGAGCCAGGAGATGAGACTGCCCCTCAGGAGCTGTTGTTCTGGGGGGCAGGTGGAGAGACTGGGACCTGGGTGTCAGTGCTAGGGCCTAAGCTTGATGGCACCCTGGCCCCTCCTCTGCCCTCAGCTAGGCCCAAGGCACCTGTGGGTGGCCTCTGGTCTCCGGCCCTTCCACCTGTCCCTTGTGTGCCCACCCCAGGCCCCAGCTCTGTATATCCACTCCCTTCCCAGTGTCTGAAGGACAAAGCAGACCCCTGGGCTGTGGAGGAAGGTGTGGATCTTGGTGGATGAGGAGCATGCTGGTCACCCAGAAGTAGGTGTCCTTGGCAGGGGTCTGGCTCCACCCAGGTGGCCAGAGGGAGACCTGAACCCAAGGGCACAGACACAGCAGCTGGCGGGGACCCTCAGGTACAGTGAGGTGACTGGGTCCTTGGCCATGGAGTCAGGACCCTGGGAGAGACCCTGATCTGCAGGTCCAGTCAAGGCCAAAGAGAACAGCCAGCTGGACATCAGCAAGTGCCAGTGGTTTTGGCTGGGGGTGCAAGGGGCCTTGGGTGAGAGAGACATGCTGGGGGCACCAAGGAGGCCAGAAAGTGAAGAGGGGCTGCGGGTGGGCCCTGTCAGAGCGGGGAGGCCCCAGTAGTGACGGTAGTTGTCCCAGTCACTGGTGGTCCCCACAGCGCAGTGCCCTGGGCAACCTGCAAGATTTTGCTGCCCCGAGGCAGGTTCCACAGCCCAGGTGTCCTCGGGTGCCCCTTTCCCTGGAGGAGATGCTAAGGCATGACAGGTGGATGCAGAGCTGGGGACAACCAGGCTCCAGGGTCTAATGAGGGACTCGAGGGGGTGGGGCAGACAAGGATGAGGTGGCAGGGAGGAGGCATAGGTGGATTGTCGGGACTTCTAGCTGAGTGTCCACGCCGGCCTCTGGCTCTGGCTCTGGCTCAGGCAGCCCGTGCGGGATGGGGGTGGGGACACGCAAGCAGACAGCAGGAGCCTGGGGTGGCCTGTTGCCATGGCAACAGTGAGCTCCAGCTCCTGAGCTCCGTAGACTGGAGGGTGCTTCCTCCCACCCAACTTCCTGAGTCTGGTGGGAGGTGATGGGGGTGCCTCCCAGGTCCCTATAACTTATTAATGCTAATCAGACCCAACCGCACATGCATTAGTTCCTGACAGCTGCGCCTGGAATGCCCACCCCCACCCCAGCCTGTGGGTGTGCAGTCCACTGGCAGGGTCCTGAGGAACCAGCCACCTGCCCCCTGCACGCTGGGCACAGGCAGCTCCCAACCACAAAGTCAAGAACACCCCTGTGCTGGCCTCTCTGAGTGTGAGGAGGAAGGCTGTGGCTGAGGTGGTGGGCTCAGGATGACAGGTGGGGGAGGACAGGCACGTGGGGCCCGGAGAGAGAAGCCCACAAGGCTGCGGAGGCCTGGGGAGCAGGAGACCAGGAGAGCTAGCCACACAGAGCGAGGGCCTGGGGGAGGGTTGGTGCAGGCAGGGCCCATGTGGGGACAGGTCTGAGGGGTGGGAGAGCGAGGTGTGGGAAGGTGGGGGCCAGGGCAGCGGGGTTCCTGACCTGAGCCAGAGGGTGGAGCATGTGACCTGACCTCTGATTTCCCCACACCCTCCCCCAGCTGTGTGACCTCAGGTATCCCGGAAGGGTGGGGGCAGCTGGTCCATGGGGAGGCAGATGGGTCAGGTGTGTGGGTGGGCACTGCAGGGTCGGGGCTGTGAGTGGTCAGTAGCCTGTCAGGGGATGTGGAGGCCCCCCCAAGCAGCGTGAGGGGGCCAATACTTGCAGCCGAGCTGGCAGGGGGGCTGGCTGTCCACCAAGGCAGGCAGGAGGCATCCTCTCTGCAGTAGGCACAGGGGTGCAGGCAGAGAGGGTTCCCCACAAGGGAAGGCACAGGAAAGGCCGGGACTGGTGGGAGCCCTGCATTGGGCCGGGTTTGATTGGGGAGGGCCTGGGTCTGTGACTGTGCCCATAGCGTGTATATGTGGGTGTGATGGGCACACACGTATGCCTGTGTGAGCATGTGTGGGCACACATACATGTGTGAATGTGTCTATGGGGTTTAATGGGTGAATGGTGGCCCATGTGTGCAGACGGCTGCAGGGCGAGGGGCTAGCAGGGGTGGGCTCTGACCCTCCCCCGTCCCACGCCAGCCTGCCGGGGGATGCTGTGTGGCTTTGGTGCCCTGTGTGAGCCCAGTGTGGAGGATCCTGGCCGAGCCTCCTGCGTGTGCAAGAAGCGGCCCTGTCCCGCAGTGGTGGCACCCGTGTGCGGCTCTGATGCCTCCACCTACAGCAATGAGTGCGAGCTGCAGCGGGCGCAGTGCAGCCAGCAGCGGCGCATCCGCCTGCTCTCCCATGGGCCCTGCGGTGAGTGCAGCCCGCACAGTGGGGGGGCGATGGTGCCTGGGGGGCGGCCAGCCTGACCCCACCCCGCCCCGCCCACAGGGCCCCGAGACCCCTGCTCCAACGTGACCTGCAGCTTCGGCAGCACCTGCACGCGCTCTGCGGATGGACAGACAGCCAAGTGCCTGTGCCCTGCCTCCTGCCGGGGGGCTCCTGGGGGCCCCGTGTGCGGCAGCGATGGCACCGACTATCCCAGCGAGTGCCAGCTCCTGCGCCAGGCCTGCGCCCGCCAGGAGAACATCTTCAAGAAGTTCGACGGCCCTTGTGGTGAGCTATGCCGGCACGTCACGTGACCTCCTCACGTGACCTCCGTGCGAGTGCCTGTGCACACGCCCTGACCTCCGCCCTCCCACCCCAGACCCCTGCCAGGGTGCCCTCAGCGACCCAAGCCGCGTCTGCCGCGTGAACCCTCGAACCCGACGGCCAGAGATGCTGCTCCGGCCCGAGAGCTGCCCGCCCCGGCAGGCGCCTGTGTGTGGGGATGACGGGGTCACCTACGACAGCGAGTGCGTCCTGGGCCGCACAGGGGCCGCCCGCGGCGTCCTCCTCCAGAAAGTGCGCTCTGGACAGTGCCAGCCTCGAGGTGGGCGGCTCCCCGGGGAGGGCCGCCCTGCCTGTCTGTGCTCACTGTCCCCTGCTCGCCACCCCGTGGGCCCTTGGATCCCCTGCATGTCCTGCAGTGGAGACTGGTGTAGCTCTCTGGCCTCCGACCTCCTTGCCTTCTCCCCCCACCCCCAGACCAGTGCCCAGACACCTGCAGGTTCAATGCCATGTGTCTGGTCCGCCGAGGCCGGCCCCGCTGCTCCTGTGACCGCATCGTCTGCGATGGGGCCTACAGACCCGTGTGCGCCCAAGACGGGCACACGTATGACAACGACTGCTGGCGCCAGCAGGCCGAGTGCCGGCAGCAGCATGCCGTCCCCATCAAGCACCAGGGCCCCTGTGGTGAGCACTGTGGGGGGCCGTGCCTGGAGCAGGCCGTGCCTGTGTCGGTCCTTGCCGCCACCATCACACGCCATCTCCATCCCGAGTCACACTCACCCTGGGGTTGTGGGCGCCAGCGGGTCCCTGGGGGTCCTGGCGCGGCTCTTGCCTGTTGGGCTCTGGAGTGGAGGGCTCCATCAGCAGGGTGCCTGTAGCACCTGGGGTCAGGGAGGCAGGGGTGGGGCCTGTGCTGCACCCGCAGCCCCCTGGGTCCCTCAGGGCTCTGGGGGCGACAGAGGTGGGGGCTGCTGTGCCCTGCCCACCCCCAGCTGTGTCTCTGGGCGTCTCTGCGGTCTCTCCGTGCCTGTCTCCTCTCCCCGTCCTTCCTTCCCTCTCGGCTGCGCCTCTTGTGTCTTCCAGCCTGACCTACGGGCAGGATGAGGTGCCGTGCCTGCCGCCAGGAGCCCGCAGCCTGAGGTCTGCCCCCAGTGCCGCGGGGGGGTGGCTCGCTGCTGCCTGGCCTTGTGGTCCTCAGAGCAAGTGGACAGACACCCCCTCCCCCATGTGGCCCTGGGTCTGACTCCAGGTTGCAGACTCTTCCTACCCACAGAGAGAGCCCCCCCACGTGCACACGTGTCCCAGGGTGGCTGGGGGTCGAGTCAGTGGCCTGGGCAGGCCTGGCCCTCACGCGGCCCATGTGAGCCTTCGGGACGTTCCTGAGGACAGCCCATACCGCCATCCTGCGGGGGCTGGGGCTATTGGCTCTGTGTCCCTGTCTGTGTCTGTCGTGTGTCTGTCCCTTTCTCTGCTGTGTCCTGTGCCTTCGACCCTTCTCCTGGTACACTCCTCCTGCGCCACCCCCACCCCAGGAGAGGGTCTGCTGCGCGGAGCTGGGGGCTTGTGCTGGAGCCTGGGGGAGGCGGCCTGCTGAGAGCTGTGTCATCCACAGACCAGCCCCGGTCCCCGTGCCTCGGGGTGCAGTGCCTGTTCGGGGCAGTGTGTGTCGTGAAGAATGGGGGAGCCGAATGCGTGTGCCAGCAGGTGTGTCCAGGTGTCTACGACCCCGTGTGCGGCAGTGACGGCGTCACATACGGCAGCGCCTGCGAGCTGGAGGCCACGGCCTGCACCCTTGGGCGGGAGATCCGGGTGGCTCGAAGAGGACCCTGTGGTCAGTGTGGGCAAGTGGGTCTTGCCGGGGGGAGGGCGTCCTGGGCACCGAGGTGATGGCACCTCCTCCCCAGACCGCTGTGGGCAGTGCCGCTTTGGAGCCCTGTGTGAGGCCGAGACTGGACGCTGCGTGTGCCCCTCCGGGTGTGTGGCCCTGGCCGAGCCCGTGTGTGGCTCAGACGGGCACACATACGCCAGCGAGTGTGAGCTGCACGTCCATGCCTGCACACACCAGATCAGCCTGCACGTGGCCTCACCAGGACCCTGCCGTGAGTGGGGTGGGCTGGGGGGCTGTGGTCCCTGCACTTCCCAACCAGGACCTGCTGACCAGGCCCGGCTCCGCCTCTGCAGAGAGCTGCGGAGATGCAGTGTGTGCCTTCGGGGCCGTGTGCTTGGCGGGGCGGTGTGTGTGTCCCCGGTGCGAGCGCCCCCCACCCAGCCCCGTGTGCGGCAGCGACGGCATCACCTACAGCAGCACCTGCGAACTCCGTGAGGCCGCCTGCCAGCAGCAGACCCAGATCGAGGAGGCCCGGGCAGGGCCCTGCGAGCAGGGTAGGCTCAGAAACCGGCGTGGGGTGTGGGGTGCTCACTCTGACCGGTGGCCCTCGGGTGACCGCCCCCTTTTCACAGCCGAGTGCGGCTCCGGAGGCTCTGGGTCCGGGGATGATGGCGAGTGTGAGCAGGAGCTGTGCCGGCAGCGCGGCGGCGTCTGGGACGAGGACTCGGAGGACGGGCCGTGCGTCTGCGGCTTCCGCTGCCAGGGCATCCCTCGGAGCCCGGTGAGGCCCTCGCCCGCTCTGTCTGTGGGCGGGAGCGAGGCAGGGGCCTCTGCCGCCCCACTGACACCACCCCTCCAGGTCTGTGGCTCCGACGGGGTCACCTATGGCACGGAGTGCGCGCTGAAGAAGGCCCGGTGCGAGTCCCAGCAAGAGCTGCACGTGGTAGCTCTGGGAGCCTGCCGAGGTGTGTGGACACACGTGTTCTCGTGCATACTCGCTGTTTTCTGTGTATGCGTGCACACAGGTGTGAGGCAGGTGAGAGTGTGTGTCTTGTTCATGGGTGTTGTCTGGCAGGCGTGTATGAACACATGTGTTGTGTCATGTTGGTGGGCACTTATACCCGTGCAGCTGCAGGTGTGGAGTGGCATGTCACTGTGAGCCGACAAGTGTGCACTGAGCATCTACTGTGTGCTGGGCTGGACTTCAGTGCAGAGAGGCAACAGGGAGTCAGCAAGGCCCCTCTGGGCAGTTTCTCTTTCACAGGAAATATTATGGGTGCGCAAGTGACATTTCTGCGCAGGTGTGTGAGCATATGTGGTTGGAGGTGTGTGGGTGAACGTGTGTACCCATATCTTCGTGTGCATGTGTGTGTGTGCACACACCAGGTCGCAAGGACACACTGACCCAAGCCTGTGTGTCTCTGGATGTACAGTGCACCCAGGGCTGCGTGTACTTGACCTGCAGGTGCTCCGTGTGTCCTGGTCCTGCGTGGACAGATGTTCTGTGTGTGGTGTGGGGTCCTCCCCTGTGGCCTGAGTCCAGCCTCCAGCCCTGACGGCAGCTGGCCTTAGGAGGGTGATGGCGAGGACTGGGGGAGGGTGTCGGACACTGTCTGGTGTCTCTCTGCAGGCCCCACTGCGGCCCCGAGGCCACCGGCAGTCCCCCTGCACTGCACCCAGACCCCCTTCGGCTGCTGCCAGGATAACATCACTGCTGCCCGAGGTGTGGGCCTGGCTGGCTGCCCCGGTGAGTGCCTGAGCCCAGCCCCGACCACAGCCAGGCAGAGCCTTGCCACTGTGGTGACCCCGTCCTGCCCTGGCCTTGCAGGTGTGTGCCAGTGCAACCCACATGGCTCCTATGGTGGCACCTGTGACCCAGGCACGGGCCAATGCTCCTGCCGCCCGGGTGTGGGGGGCCTCAAGTGTGACCGCTGTGAGCCTGGCTACTGGAACTTCCGTGGCATCGTCACCGATGGCCGGAGTGGCTGCACCCGTGAGTGACAGGACCCGCAGCTGGCACTCAGCTGAACTCTCCCGCCTGCCCGTGCTGCTGCCGGGCCCCGTGTCCCCTATTTGGGCTCCAGCCTGGCTCACACCAGGTGGGGACAGGGCTCTGGGGCCAGTGGGGAAACCAGGCACAGGCCTCAGGTGTCCCCTCCTGTCCTGTCCCCTCAGCTTGCAGCTGCGACCCCCGGGGGGCTGTGCGGGACGACTGTGAGCAGATGACCGGGCTGTGCTCCTGTAAGCCAGGGGTGGCTGGGCCCAAGTGCGGGCAGTGTCCAGGCGGCCGTGCCCTGGGCCCCTCTGGCTGTGAGACAGGTGAGGGCCTGGCCTGTGCTGGGGGGGTGGCTGTCCTGGCAGCCGGTCTCCTGAGCCAGCAGGGTCTCCTCTCTGCCCCAGACCCCTCGGCGCCCAAGACCTGTGCTGAGATGCGCTGTGAGTTCGGGGCGTCCTGCGTAGAGGAGGCTGGCTCCGCCCACTGCATGTGCCCAACACCCACTTGTCCTGGGGTGAATGCAACCAAGGTGAGGGGTGGGGCATGTGGGGGGTGGCAGGAGTAGGGAAGGGCTCCCCCACAGCATCCTTGTCCTTGTCCCCCAGGTCTGTGGGTCGGATGGAGTCACCTATGGCAACGAGTGTCAGCTGAGGACCATTGCCTGCCGCCAGGGCCTGGACATCTCCATCCAGAGCCTTGGCCCCTGCCAGGGTGAGGCCTGACTCACTGCCCTGGACGTGACCAGGAAGGCCTGGCCTTGCCCTGATGCGGTGGCCCACCGGACTCTCCTCTCCCTGCAGACGCTGTCGCTCCTGGTGCCCGCCCAACACCCCTGTCGGTGGCCACCTCAGGGCACCGCCTGAGTGAGGCGCTCCTGCCCAGTGCCCGTGCTCCGGCTCCCAGCAGCACCCCACACAGCCGGCCCACCCTTCAGCCCTCATCGCAACCTCAGACCACCGCCAGCATCCCTCGGACCACCTGGAGGCCTGCACTGACCGTGCCCCCCACAGCACCCCCCGTGGCAGCCAGCCTCGCCACATCTGCCTTCAGCGAGTCTGGCAGTGCCGACGGGAGCGGCGACGAGGAGCTGAGTGGGGACCTGGAGGCCAGTGGGGCCGGCTCGGGGGGTGAGCATGGGGTCAGGATGCGGGGGACAGGGCCCAGGAAGGCCTGGCCTGCCGCTGGGCTCAGACTGCACCTCCCTAGGACTTGAGCCTCCCGGGGGCGGCAGCGCTGTGACCCCGGGGCCACCCATCGAGAAGGCTTCATGCTACAACTCACCTTTGGGCTGCTGCTCGGATGGCAAGACGCCCTCGCTGGACGCAGAAGGCTCCAACTGCCCCGGTGAGTGGGTGGCCAGGGCTGGGGTGCAGTGTGAGGAGTGGCCTGGACCCCGCCAGGGATGCTGTCTCTCCTCTCAGGAAGCAGGCCTGCCCCGTAGGTGGGCACCCGAGGCATATGGTGTTCTGATCTCAGTACGCACGTGCGTGGTCTTGGGATTCAGCACACACACAGGCACACACAAGGTCTGGGCCCCCGAACACATGTGAGTGCCGTGGCCCCTGTGGCTAACCTGTCTTTCCTGTTGCAAGCTGGCCCGGGGCCTGGCCCCCAGGAGTCTGCCTGGTAACTGACACCAGCCCTGCCCCCAGCTCCCCACTAACCTCATGACCATCTGACTAACTGCACCTGTGGGGCTTGCTGCCGGGGCCTGCATCCACGGCTGGCTCAGAGGCTGCGCCAGGGCCAGGCGGGACCTCACTGCCCCCTCTCCCACAGCCACCAAGGCATTCCAGGGTGTGCTGGAGCTTGAGGGGGTTGACGGGCAGGAGCTGTTCTACACCCCAGAGATGGCCGACCCCAAGTCGGAGCTGTTCGGAGAGACGGCCAGGAGCATCGAGAGTGCGGTGAGCCTGGGGCCCGTGGGGCTGGGCTGCGGACCCTGCCTCACTCCCAGGACTGACCCAGGACTTGAGTCCCCCGGGGGCGGCAGCACTGGGTGGGAGGGCCTGACTGCCGAGTTGGGGCGGCCCCAGTGCCCTCACTCACTCCTCACCCACAGCTGGACGACCTTTTCCGGAACTCGGACGTTAAGAAGGACTTCTGGAGTGTCCACCTGAGGGACTTGGGGCCCGGCAACACTGTCCGGGCCATTGTGGATGTGCACTTTGACCCCAGTGAGCCCCCAACCTGCTCCCCCCAGAAGGTGGGGGGGCTGCACAGCGCTCCACCATGCTCACTGTGCCCCCTCCCCAGCCACGAGCTTCAAGGCACCTGATGTGGCCCGGGCCCTGCTCCGGGAGATCCAGGCATCCCGGCGCCGGTCCCTCAGGGTACGCCGGCCCCCACAGGAGCACGCACGCTTCATGGACTTCGGTGAGTGCCCACCGGGCCTGGGCCGCGGCCAAGCGGCCCCTCCCCAACTCCGCCAGCGCCCCGCTCGCTGGCCATGCCTGGGGGCCCTGACTGTCTTCCCCATCCTCAGACTGGTTTCCTGCTTTCTTCACGGGAGCCACCCCTGCTGCGGCCACGGCCAGGGCCACCACCTCCGCTTTTCCTGCAGCGACCCCTCGGGCACTCTACCCCAGTCACACGAGCAGGCCCGTCAGCAGGACCACAGCATCCCCCACCACACGACGGCCCCCGACCACGGCCCCCCACCGCACGCAGCAGCCCCTGAGGCCCTGCGACTCCCAGCCCTGCCTCCACGGGGGCACCTGCCAGGACCGAGACTTGGGTGGAACCTTCACCTGCAGCTGCCCAGCTGGCAGGGGGGGCACCATCTGTGAGGAGGGTAAGGGTCACCCTTGCTGGAGAGGGGCAGGGAGGCAAGTGGGGGGCAGATTTGAGCCACCATCAGCAACAGGGTGGGGCGCCAGGTTGGGGTAGGGGGCAGAGAGCCAGAGCCTGGGGGGTTCGGGCTAGAGGACAGGGCCACTGGGGCCCTGGTCCTCTGTGCCCTCTAGCTGGTGCCCCTCTCGCAGCACTGCGCCCCTCAGTGCCGTCCTTTGGGGGCCGCTCCTTCCTGGCCTTCCCGACCCTCCGAGCCTACCACACGTTGCGCCTGGAGTTGGAGTTCCGCGCATTGGAGCCGCAGGGGCTGCTGCTGTACAACGGAGGGGCCCGGGGCAAGGACTTCTTGGCACTGGCCCTGGTGGGCAGCCGCGTGCAGCTCAGGTGGGCGGGGCCCATGCAGCGGCGGGGTGGGGCCGGGATGGGCCGGGCAGTAGTCCTGGCTCCTTGTGGCTGATTTGAGGACCTCCTCCTTCCTCCCCCCAGATTTGACACAGGTTCAGGACCCTTGGTGCTGACCAGCACAGTGCCTGTGGAGCCCGGCCGGTGGCACCGCCTGGAGCTGTCCCGGCACTGGCGCCAGGGGAATCTCTCAGTGGATGGCGAGCCCCCTGTCCTGGGCCAGAGCCCCAGTGGCACGGATGGCCTCAACCTGGACACAGAGCTCTTTGTGGGTGGTGTCCCAGAGGACCAGGCATCCGTGTGAGCATCAGGGCGGGTGGGGGTGGCCCTGGCCCCAATCCTAATGTCTGACCCTGGTCCCGATCTCTGACTCGTTGGCTACACCCAGGAAGCCCAAGCTACCCAAATAGCAAAGGGGGTGGAGAGACACGTGTGAACCATGGCTGTGACCCCAACCTCAACCCTAGCTCTTGGTCCAGGTCCTGATCCTGCCCCATCTGTGGGTGGCATTCCTGAGGACAAGTGTGACCACCAAGGAGGGACTGGGCTGATGTTCAGTCCTGAGACCCTCAGCCCATGCCCTGTTGTGGGAACTGGCCATCTGTGAGCACCAAAAAGGGGAGGTGGGGAGCAGCCCTGACCCCTGACCCTCATCCTGGCGCAGGGTGCTGGAGCGGACCTCTGTCAGCGTTGGCCTCAGGGGCTGCGTCCGCCTGCTGGATGTCAACAACCAGCGCTTGGAGCTCAGCAACTGGCCAGGGGCTGCTACCAGAAGCTCCGGTGTGGGCGAGTGTGGGGCCCACCCCTGCCTGCCCAGCCCCTGCCTCGGGGGCGCCCTGTGCCAGGCCCTGGAGGCCAGCATGTTCCACTGTCAGTGCCCTCCGGGCCGCTTCGGTGAGGACAGGGCCTGGGCTGGGTGCTAGAGGGACACCTGTGCTACTGGGACCAGGGACTCCAGCCTCCTGGGACCCCATCCCGTCTCTCTCCAGGCCCAACCTGTGCGGAGGAGAAGAACCCCTGTGAGCCGAACCCCTGCCACGGGGCAGCCCCCTGCCGTGTGCTGCCAGGGGGTGAGGCCGAGTGCAAGTGCCCCCTGGGCCGAGGGGGCACTCTCTGCCAGACAGGTGGGGGCACCAGGCCTCAGGACAGGGAGGAGGGCTGAGTTGAATGTTTGGGTTTGGATTCTGCTGAGGGTTAAGGTGGGGCTTCAGGCCAGGGGATCACAGCATGGTGGGGGTGCAGGGGACCCCACATCAGAGCCCAGCACCCCATGTGACCCGTCCCATCCTCCACAGTCTCGGCACGGAGCGATCCCCGGCCCTTCCTGGCTGACTTCAGTGGCTTCTCCTACCTGGAGCTGAGAGGCTTGCACACTTTCGAGAGGGACCTGGGGTCAGTGGGGCGGAAGGGGTGCAGGAGAGGAGGCAACCCCAGGCGTCGCACGCCCCCACACCCCCCCACCCCAGCCCCTGCCTGACCCCACCTGACCCTAGAGAGAAGATGGCACTGGAGGTGGTATTCTTGGCCCGGGGTGCCAGTGGCCTGCTCCTGTACAACGGGCAGAAGACGGACGGCACGGGGGACTTCGTGTCACTGGCACTACGAGACGGCCACCTGGAGTTCCGTTATGACCTGGGCAAGGGGGCGGCAGTCATCAGGTGCGCAGGGGTGGGCGGGGACAAGGCTTGGGAACCTAGGCAGAATCACTGGGGTGCCTGGCGGGACAAGCGTTAGGGCTCATGGTGGACCCTCTTCACCAGGAGCAAGGAGCCAGTGGCCCTGGGCACCTGGACCAGGGTTTCCCTGGAGCGAAACGGCCGCAAGGGCGCCATGCGCGTGAGCGACGGGCCCCGAGTGCAGGGCGAGTCCCCGGTGAGTGTCCCCGGGCCGTGGGCCTCCTCCTCCCCCTCCTCCTCCTCCTCCTCCTCCTCCTCCTCCTCGTCCTCATCCTTGTCCTCGTCCTGGATGGTGTGGCGGCCCCACCGCCAGGCTCTCACTGAACTGTTTTCTCTCTCGTCTTTCCTGTGCCTCTGTCTGCTCTCTGCTCTCTGGCCTCGCTCTGCAATCCTACCCCACTCCTCGGATGTCAGAAATCCCGAAAGGTACCCGTCTCCCTGCTCCTCCTGCATATCATCTTCTACCGCCCCCATCCCTAGAGTAGCCCCCTCCCAGCCACTAAGCCCCCCGTCAGCCATGTGCGTGTGATTAACTCTGCCTCATAGATAGGCCGGAGGGCGAGGGGGGCCCTGGTGGGCACAGCATCCTGTGCCTGCCCAGTGGGCAGCTCCACAGAGGCTCACCTGGCACCTCCCCCCAGGTGTCGCACACCGTCCTCAACCTGAAGGAGCCGCTCTACCTGGGCGGGGCTCCGGACTTCAGCAAGCTGGCCCGGGCCGCCGCAGTGTCCTCTGGCTTCGATGGCATCATCCAGCTGGTACGGACGTGGTGGAGGGGGCGTTCTGGGGGGAACTGTGGTGGCAGGGAGGGCGGAAGGCAGGGCTGTGGCTCTCATTCCTCCATCCCCCCAGGTTTCTCTGAAAGGCCACCAGCTGCTGACCCAGGAGCACGTGGTGCGGGCGGTGGATGTCTCCTCCTTCACGGACCACCCATGTACCCAGGCCTCGGGACACCCCTGCCTCAACGGGGCCTCCTGTCTGCCCCGGGGGGCCTCCTACGAGTGCCTGTGCCCCGGGGGCTTCTCAGGGCCGCACTGCGAGATGGGTGAGCACCACTGGCCAGGCCGAGGCTGCATGAGGCCCTCGAGCCCTCCCTCACCCCGGCTCTCTCTCTCAGGGCTGATGGAGAAGTCGGCAGGGGACCTCGACACGCTCGCCTTTGATGGACAGACCTACGTTGAGTACCTCAACGCCGTGACAGAGAGGTAACACACCCCTCTGCCCTCGGCTGTCCATCTGGTCCCAGCCACACGCATGTGGGCGAGAGCCTGGCCGAGCCCCATCCACACTCCGCTCCATGGCCAGCAAGGGCAGGCCCCGCTGTGCCTGCCCTCTGTCCTCCTGCACTCTCCTTCTTCTCACCATCTCTGTCTCTTTGTTTCCAAGCGAACTGACCAATGAGATCCCAGCGTAAGTAGCCTGGGCCCCATTCCACCTTCTCTCTCACTCACTCCCCATTCTCTGCTCCTTGCCAGCCCAGGCAAAGGCCGAACTTCCCTCCCAGATGCAGGACAGGGCTGGGGCTGTTTGGGCTGCATGAGGCCCCGGGTGTGTGCTGAGGGTGGTCCCCCATCCACCCCCTCAGCCACCACCCTCACTGCGTGAGCATCTGTGTCCACGTGCACGTGTGTTTGGTTGCACGTGTGTGCTGGGACATCCAGGGCCTCTTGTAGCAAGGAGCCCTCGGTCTCCATTCTTACCACCTGTGTCTCACCTCTTGAAAGCTGGCCCTAGGCCGTGCCCACCAGCTCTGTGTCTGCACATGCGTGTTGCACATGTGTCATCGCCGGGGCTCTGCGGTGGGTGGAGCGGATGGCCCGGGGTCCTCCGTGTCTCACAAGGATGCTTGCTGCTCCTGCCTCCCACATGCGGGAAGGGGACGTGGGGAGGGCTGCTGCAGGCCCCGCCCTGCACTGCCACCTGTCTGTCCCCTGCTCACCTGCCTCCCTCTCTTCCTGCTTCTAAGCCCCGAAGCGCCGGGTTCCGGGGCCCTTCATAGGTAAGCACCTGCCTCCCTGGCCCTGCTGTCTGCCTGCCCATTGCCCCCTGCTCCGTCTCTGCCAAGCTGTCCTTCTGTCTGTGCACCTCTCTTGTGTCTGCTAATCTGGTCCTGACTCCCACCATCCATCTGCCCCGCTGTTGGTGTCTGCCCACCCCCCCCCAACCCCGTTCCCCACTGCCCTCCGGAGGCCCTGACCAGCCCTCTGCCCCACAGTGAGAAGGCGCTGCAGAGCGACCACTTCGAGCTGAGCCTGCGCACCGAGGCCACGCAGGGGCTGGTGCTGTGGAGCGGCAAGGCCACGGAGCGGGCCGACTACATCGCCCTGGCCATCGTGGATGGGCGTCTGCAGCTGGCCTACGACCTGGGCTCCCGGCCCGTGGTGCTGCACTCCACTGTGCCGGTCAACACCAACCGCTGGCTGCGGGTCCGGGCACACAGGTCAGCTGGGAGCCCGGGCATACCTGGACCTGCCCCGCTAGGGTGTGCGGGGTCACTGGTGGCTGGTGGGGGCAGGGCCCACTGTCTGACCTTAGGTCACGGCTGGGATGGGGAGGGACAAGAGGACACAGTCGTTACGGTCAGGGAACCTCCGATCTGAAAAGGGGGCCCTTGCTGTTAGGGGACATGTTGCTCTGGTCTGAGCGTGCCATCCCTTCCAGCAAAATTGAACCCATGTGACACCCCCCTGCCCTGGCCCCCAAGCACTCTCCTAAGAGTCAGTGCCACCTTGTCTCAGCCCTGGGTGACACTGAATGGGGCTCAGGGCCTGGAGGCGGCAGGATGGGCTCTCAGGAGTCACCCAAGGGCTTCACCCTGTCTACCCCTCCAGGGAGCAAAGGGAAGGCTCCCTTCAGGTGGGCAATGAGGCCCCTGTGACCGGCTCCTCCCCGCTGGGCTCCACGCAGCTGGACACAGACGGAGCCCTGTGGCTGGGTGAGTGAGGGGAGGGGGCGGGGGAGGGTCTCAGAATCTCTGGGGGACAGACCCCATCCGCTGGGGCCAGCACTGAGGGCGGCACCTGAGTCAACCCCACTCAGCAGCAGACAGGCCAGCCAGGGTTAGGGCCCTGTCCCCTGCTCTCTCAGTCCCTGCAGTCAGCTGCCAGGGAGGGGCAGGTCCAGGAGGCCACAGCCTGTCTGTCTGCAGTCACCTGGTTCACCCTGGGTGCTGACGGGCCCCAGGTAACTCACCTTGCCTGTCCTTCATGTGCTGGTGGGTTCCTCCACCCGCCAGGTCTGGCCTGCCCGTCAGAGTGACAGGGTGGCCTTCTGTGTTTGTCCTGCAGGGGGCTTGGCGAGGCTACCCGTGGGCCCCGCCCTGCCCAAGGCCTATGGTGCTGGCTTCGTGGGCTGCTTGCGGGACGTGGTGGTGGGGCAGCGAGCCCTGCACCTGCTGGAGGACGCCGTCACCAAGCCCGAGCTGCGGCCCTGTCCCGCCGAGTGAGCCGCCACAGCCTCCGCTGCCTGTTGCAGTCTTTTTATATTTTTGTACACTTGTTGCTTTTTTGATATGATTTTCTTGCCCATGTTTTGGTTGGAAGGACTCTGGGCTGGGCCTCCCTCCCGTCCAGGCAGGCGAACTGCAGAGACACGCACTCGGGGTGACGGGGCAGCACGGGGCGCATGGCTCCACCTCGGGACGCACTGCCACCTCCTCCCAGCCCCGCCCGAGTGTTCCCCACCCATGGGCAGACCCACTCACCGCACTCTGCTGGCACGGCTCCACCTGGCGAGGCACCAGACGGGGAAGCTGCTGCCGGGGTTGGAGGGGATCCTCCCAGGCCTACGCTGAGCTCGTCCTTGTCCCGCTGTGAGTGGGCCAGGCCCCCAGGACTAGCCCCCCGCCTGGCCGGCCCCTCCTGGGCCTCCTGTGCCAATACTGTGACTTAGAAATGACGTTACCGTTGGGGCCACACAGCACTGCCCCGCCACCCTAGCTGTGTCTACCAGTCCCAGGGTGCTGGAGAGCAGAGGCCAGGCCCAGGCCTGTTCCAGAGCCCTAACCCTCAGCTGGCCCTGCCCACCCACCCAGCCACCTTGGACATGGCTGTGTCCCCTGCCCAACACCTCAGGCCCCAGGAGGAACCCTGAGAGGCAGTGGGCCACTGTGGTGTGGGTGATGTCCGTCACCTGCTTGCCTGGGCAGCCAGCGTCCCGCTCTACAGGACAGACGTCCAGGTGACCACCAACTGCAGAGTTCTTAATGCCGTTGCTTTTATTTGGCATCTGGGGTGGTGGGCTGTCACCTTGGCCCGAGAGTAGCTGAGGATGCTGCATGGCAATCCCTCACTCTGGCTCTGGGGTGAGGGGCCGTTGTCCTCATTCAAGGATGACCAGAGGTTGCTGGGGTGTCGGACCGAGGCCAGGAGGCAGGTGCAGGGATGGCAGGATGGCAGGGATGGCTGTGAGGCCAGAAATGCCTTAAACTGCAACACTGCGCCACGCCCCACCCCCTCTGAGCAGCCCGCACCTGCCCACTGGTGGGGTGCCGTCCCTGCTCACCCAGCTGGGAGCTGGGCTGGGCTGTTTGGCCCAAGGGCTGAAGGGCCCGAACATCACACTACTAACTCCAGTCTGTGTCTGTGTCGATCACCGTGAAATAAAGTCTGAACACGTCACAAGGTGCTTGTGTCCACCCCGCCGCTGGCTTTTCAGCTTCCCGATGGAGTGCAGGCCTTGAGGTCCCTTTTGCGGCTCTGGGTGGAGGCCGCTTCTGGCGAGGAGACCCCCTGCTGTGAACTCTTGAGTTGGCGGGGCAGGACCTGTGGAGGTGGCACCCCTAGTAGCCTCCTTGGGGGTAGCCTTGCAGCATTCCCCCCACTCTGCACTGCCTGGGGGTGGCAGGGGACCCTTCCCACTGGCTCAGGTTGGTCTACCTTCAGCCCTGTTGGGAGACCCTCAGCAGAAGGCCCGAGCGGTGGCCTTAGGAAGCACAGCTGTGAGCCTCAAGCCAGAAGCAGGAAAGGAGAGTTGTGTGGCCCCCTCTCTGGAATCCCTGACCCCTGTAAGAGACATGTCTCTCCCTGGGCTCCCCAAGCCACCCTGTGGAACCCAGGGGGAGCTGTCACAGGCCCTGTCCCCAGTCACCTGCAGCCCCAGGCAGGTGCTGGAGATGACGCTCAGCCTGTCACAGAGGGCTGAGGGCACATTGAGGGGTGCCCACCATGTAGTGTACACACTGGCTGGACAGGGGTCTAGGCTTGGCCTTGGCCATTCCTGGCAGAGACCAGGGGCTTGGGTGGGAAAAGCCCAGGGACATTTTGGAAGCTGAGGGTGGTGACAGTGGGAGTGGCTACCCCACTTACCAGGCGCCACAAGGAGTTGACCCACAGCAAGAGCCAGAGCACCGGCAACTATTATAACCTGTGTGGACACTGGCCAAGCTGGTGCAGCTCCACATGGGCCAGAACAGGGGGCAGGAGGGTTGTGCATGGGGGTCCTGCAGCTGGCCTCACCCGTGCCTCCTCTCTGCTGGTGTGGGGTGACTCAGTTCTTCCAGCCTTGGTTTCCCCACTGAGGCCTGAGGGTCTTTCTGCAGGGGAGTGGGGGTGGGGCTGGTCTGGGGAGGCTCCCTCTCCTCTTTGCTGAGGACCAGGCTGCCACCTGGTGGCTGCCCCAGGCCCTACAGAGCCTGCCTGCTCTTACACCTCTGGAGTAGGGGAGGCTCAGAGAGGTGGGCGGGGCAGAGGGTGGCTGGCCTGGGTGGGCGGCTGCCGGCTGCCTGGGAACTTTGTGGCTACATGTGGGTCTGTGCCACTCACCTGGCCAGGCTGTGATCCTCAGTCTCACCTATGCACCCACCTCCTGTCCCTGGTCAGGTGGTTTCAGGGGCAGTTTCCTGGTGCGGGGGAGTCAGGACACACTGGGGACTTTATACTGTGTGCTCACACAGCAGCCACACCAAGCAGACCACTGGCCACCTGTCACTCACTTTATGATCCACTCCCAGATAGGAGGCGGCAGCCAGGGTGTGGGTGACTCCGGGAGGCAGTGGTGGCCCAGCCCCACACCACTGCCTCCACAACCGGACAGGAAGTACCATATCAGAGGCAGGAGAGTTTCCATGCACTCAGCAGACGGGTCAGGCTCTACAAGGAGAACCCCGTGGTGGGGAAGGCAGGGCCTGTGGTGACCCTGAAACAAGTGCGCCCGCCCCCCCCCACATGAACCTGGGGATCCAGAGTGGGCTGCTCCCCTGGGGGCTCAAGGGACACCAGCACAGCCCCGCCCAGGGAAAGGGGGCAAGGCAGCCAAGGGGCAGGGGGTGGGCCCCGGCTGCTGTCCCAAGAGGATGCTGTGGGACCCTCCGAAGCTTGGACATAGGCCTCTCCCTGCCAGCCCCTCAAGGCCACAAAGATGGGCATCCACAGACATGTGGGAGAGCTCAGCCAGGCCACGGATGTCAAGAGAAGGCCAAGCTGGGCTTCTGGGAGGAGTTTGAGGGGCAGGACGGTGGGGAGGTATTGTGGACTCTGGGGAAGGGTCAGCGTCATCCTGCCAAGTGCTGCAGCCACAGGGATACCAGCTTCTGTGTCCAAGGGAGGGGCAGTGGCCAGAGAACAAGCCCAGGAGTCCATACAACACCCTCACGGCACCATTCCCTGGCAGGGCCTCAGGGTGGGGGTCCTTTCCCATCACAGGTGTGAGGCTCCCTCTTGCACAGTAGGGGCCCCTTGCTCACCTGGAGACCCAAGTGACACCTGACCCTCCCAGTTGACGCCACCCGTGCAGTCCTGTGTGGTGTGGACAGCAGCATGCCGGGAGCCGACTACATGAGTGCCAGCTACCTGGGCATGGGTGTGCATGAGGCAGCTGGGCCTGGCCCTCTGCCAGTAGGAGAGCCAGGGCCCCAGGCTGTGGACCTCAGCAGGACAGTAGGTATTTGGGGGCAGGGGATGTGGCAGTCCCCAAGGCAGGTGTCCTCAGAGGGGATTGGACTAGACGGACATTGGTTCTAAGCACCCCCTAGCCTACGGTGGGACTGTGTGTGAGCCACCTGGGGCTTCTTTGCATGTCATTTGCACTGACTTGCATTTGTGTTCTCTTCCTGGAAACAGCAGGCAGCTGACCCCACCCCATTCCAGAGTGACCCAGAGGAGAAGCCAGGCTAAGGACTGGGCAAGGTGGACGCTGCCACCCAGGGCTGTCTGCAGATCACAGTGCCTGCCATCTAGACCACGGTGCACCGAGAACACACGTGTCATCATCATGGCCACCAGGAAGTGGAGCGAGGCCGGATGGGAAGGCAGGCTTGTCCTGTGTACTGATCTGGACTTGTGATGGCAGCTGGCCCAGCCTCGCTTCTTCCATCTTCAGGAAGCTCTGGGGAGTGGGGAAGGTCCTCGAGAGCCCCTGTGTATTCACGGGTATGTGTGTCCCCACAGAGTACAAGGACAAGGGTGCTGGTGGTCTTCTAGCATTGTTGATACAATGAACCCCCTGCCTCCAGAAGAAGTGTTTCACATACTGGCCAGGGCTGAGGGCAGCCCAGAGGATGACTGGACACATGTGAGTGCGGTACGGCTGACTGCCAGGCCTCAGGCTGCTGTGAGGGAGTGTCAGGTGTGATGGCCAGACGAGGTGAGCCTTGAGGGCAGCAGGATGTTCAGAGCTAGAGTGGTCAGTAGCCCCAGGTCTGCCCTGGGGTGAGGAGGTTCCTACCTGGCTCCATCAACCCAACTGGCCTTGCTGGCTTCCCTGTCCCTCAGCTCAGTGTGCACAATCCTGGCCGTGGCTCTGCTGGGCAGAGGTCACAGGTGGGTCATTCTCAGCCCCAGGCCCTGGACACCTGACTCCAGGGTGGCCTCACACACACGTGGCCTCCACAGTCTCTTCTTGGGCCATCTCAGCAGCTTCGGTCTCCTTGGTTTACCAGTGGTGCCCCTGTCTGTCCCTGGAACGGAGCCTTCCTCTATGGGGCTGGAGGTCCTGCAGACCCCTCACTTTTGGCTCTTCCCAAATAGCACTCACTGTCCCCAAAACCTGCTCACTCTTCCTTTCCTCAGGCAGCTGGGCCACGGGGAACCATCTGTGGCCCCCACCCCCAAGCCTCACCCCATCTCTTCCTTCCAACCCCTCCAGCTCAGCCTTGGCCCTGCCGACCACTCCTGGCCTCAGTTTGCCTCCTCCCGATTTACCCCCTGCACCTCTCCCACCCCGGGGTCACTGCAGCACCCGCTCTGACTCGGTGGCCCGCTTCACCTGGGAACTGCCCAGAAAGGCCTGGATGGACGCTCACCAGCCCGGCCCTGCCCAGGAGCCGCCGCCACGCAGAGGGAAGCAAGCATTACCAGTACTTAGGCTGGCCCGACTACGGGGTCCCCACAGGGCCCGCTGGGGTCCTCGGCTTCCTGGAAGAAGTGAACTGAGCCCAGAGAAGCGCGCCAGTAGTCACTGCAGGTGCAACCGGGGGCCAGGCGGCGCGGGGCGGGGCCACGCGGCGCAGGTGAGACCGTAGGCGGGGCAGGGCCACTCGGGCATTGGAGGTGTAACCCGGTACAGGGCCACGGCTTCGTCCTGTGAATCGCCACGGGCATCCCGGTAGGTCCGCACAGCGCCAGCATAGGATACGGAGGCACGGTGGTTGTGACTGACATCCTAGTGGGCGTCATCAGAAGGCAAGGTGAGCTCCCCCTCCAACAGAGCTCCGCCCCGCGCCTCCGCCCCACTCCTCCCATTGGCTCCGCCTCTCCTGCCTAACCCCCCCCCCCACCTCGTTGGTTCCCAGGGCTGGACGGCGACATCGACGTTCCCAAGACGATCCAGCGGATGCGGCGGCAGCGCTCGCGGATGGCGCAGACAGAAGCGCAGTACGAGTTCGTGCATCTGGCGTTGCCCCGGTACTTCCAGGGCGAGCAGCTGCGCCTGCGCGAGTAGCCGGGGGCGGGGCCAGTCCCGGGCGAGCCCCGCGGGGCGTCACCACGTGACCAGAGGCCCCACCCACTCCCCAGTCTAAGCCCTCGGAATAGCGAGATTTCTGGGCCCTTGCGGCGTGAGTGGGAGCGTCAGGGAGCAGGACCAGGCCGGGGTCCCGCGTGGGGGCCGGGCGGTGTCCCTGCCCGGGCCAGGAGGCCGCGGGGGTGTGGCCGGGGCATGTGTGCGCAGACCAAGGGAACCGGGTCTCGGCCCGCAGGACCCCAGAGACTGCTGGCGGCGGGGGCGAGGACCTGCTGAGTCTCACGACGTGCGGGGCCCGTGCGCCCGCGCCAGGCGCGGCTGGAGCCGCTTGAAGAGTCCCAGAGCCCAGGAAGGCTGGCCTCCACATACTTGGAAAGCGCTGTGTGTAGAACAGTAGCCTGGAGCTTGTCGGGGAGCCTACCCGCCTGACTCCCTACGCGGCCTGGGCGCCTGGAAATGCGGAGCGGCGGTTGGGAGACCCTGGTGTCCCAGTCCCTTCTGGGGCTCCCAGGTGGGGGGGGGGTAGGGCTTCCGGGCTGTGGTGTGTCTGTCAGTATGGGAGGCCACCAGTGACCACCCACACAACAGTGACCACGTGTGACCCCATATGCCATGTTTGAGCGTCAGCCTGTATGTGTGACACAAGTACCCAGTGAGCTGGTGGCTAGTCCGTACTTGTCACCCCCACCCCCAGAGCTGCCCCTCAGCCCTATCCACAGCGTTGTGGTCCGTGATGGCTCAGTCCCTGCCAGGCCCAGGCCACGACATTGCGGTCACAGATGTGTAAATGCTTGTTGAATGAGGGAATGTTTGAGTTGCTCATGTGACTGCATGTCAGCCTCATGTGCCTGGCTCTGCTGGTGATGAGGGCGAGGCTCCCTGTGTGCATCACGGCTGTGTGATGGGTGCGGAGTCACTGTCATGCGCTCCATGGGTGCATGCACTGGTGCTGTGGCTTTGTGGTGTCCTCAGTAAAGTGCCGTGTTCCCAATTCTGTGTCATTGCTGGGGCTTGGGACAGGGTGCATTTGGGTCCCCACAGCAGCCCAGCTTCTCCAGTGCCTCCCCACCCCAGCAGAGGCCAGGCTGGGTGGAGCAGGAAGTCCAGGGCTTTGGGGTGAGGGGTGAGGAGGCTGAGAGCCAGAACTGGCCTGGCCTCTCTCAGCCATGCCAGCCCAGTGGCACAGGGTTCCTGGGGCTGATAGCAACACTGTGTGCGGTTGGGGTGGGGCTGACAGGACACTGCTGCTTCACCAGCCAGGCCCAGGGAGGGTCTGCTGGAGGGACCTGTTGTCTGTGGGTTGTCAGGACACACTGACTGTCACCACCTCTGTTTCTGTTCTCAGTTCCTGGGGAGCCGTGGGGTTCTGCAGCTCTCCAGTCCGGGCCTCCAGTAGGACCATGGCTGAGGACAGGAGAGGGCGCTGGACTAGGCCAAGGCCTCCGTATCTGAGGTGCTCTGGGCCCTCCCCTCCTCCCTGGGGGAGCCTCAAGGACCTAGGGGGCAGCCAAGTCCTGAACTGCTCCCACCCACCCACAGCCCGGAGGAGATGGGAGTTGGACCCCCTGGCACCTGGGGCCCACCTGCCCTTGGGGCTGCTGGGAGTCAGCTCTAGTAGGGGCATGCTCTGGATTGAGGCTCTCTGGGGGAGGGGTAGACGGTGGGCTTTTCTGGAGGGAAGGACTTGGTGGTGCAGGGGAGAGGGTGCACAAGGTGAGGACCCCTTACCAAGTGTGGATAGAAAACCATTTATTTTAAAATGTACAATTGAGGAGGGTGGGATGGGCACTGGGAGGCTTGGCTCTCAGCCACTGTCCTCTGTGTCCCTGTTGGAGGGCACGGTCAGCCCCCCGCCGACGGAAGGGGCCAGCCCTGCCTGGGCTAGGAGCCATGGGTGAGAGGTGAAAGTGAGGGTGACGTGCCCCCTCCCTTCTCAGCAAGGGGCTGCCCTGTGGGCAATTCACAGTGTGTGCAGGGCGGGGTCTGGCCCGGCCATCTCTTCTGGACTGTTTCCCCAGCTGCACAATGGCAGTGAGGAGGGTGCTCCCTGGGGCTCACAGAAGCCTGTGATTCTTGGAGGCTTTGGGGAGCCTTTCATTCACCCCATCAGGACCCAGGCCCATAGAATGGGGGCAGTGAGCCAAATGGGGTCCTCAGAGATCTTGGTGCTCCTCTGGGGTCCTGGGGAGCTGACTCCCAGCAGCTGCTGCACCCGTGACTCCAGCTGGGGGCTGGGAACCCACGTATGGGCCATGGGACAGCTCTAGTTGTCAGCCAGGGGCCCGAACGAGAAGGTGGTTGCATAGGTGATAGTGGCCGGGGCAGTGCTGGCTGGAGGCCGGGACAGGCAGTGCAGGTTCCCGGTCCTGAGCGCACAGTGCACAGGCCAGAGCACCACGCAGAAGAGCACCAGCAGCAGGGCTGTGACAAGTGCCATGCGCCTCCAGTCCCTGCAGCGTGCCCAGCAGCGGGCCAGGCGGCCCCGGCGGCTGGCAGGGTCCGGGATGGGAGTGGGTGCGGCGGGCTCGGCGGGCTTGCTGAGGCCCACATCCACGCACACGAAGCCAGGGGCCGAGAGGCCAGGTGCAGAGGGCTGGGGGCAGCAGCACAGCTTGGTGCCCTCCAACCAGACAGGCTCCTCCAGCCGCAGGTGGGCCGGCATCCTGGCCTGCAGCTGACGACTGGTGCGGAGCCCAGGGGCCCCAGTGGCGGGCACAGCTGTGGGTTGTCGGCAGAATGGGCAGGGCACAGCCTCACTGCCGGGTCGGCCTGTTGGCTGGGCAGCAGCCAGCCGTGCCAGGCACTCCAGGCAGAAGACATGAGTGCAGGACAGCTCCTTGGGTGTCTTGAAGATGTTGTCATAGCCCGAGAAGCAGATGGAGCACTCCAGTGGGGAGGCCAACTTCTCTGAGCCAGGGGTGCTGGGGGACCTGGGGCTGCACACTGAGCTGGGGGACCTGGGGCTGCTGGCCGAGCTGGGGGACCTGGGGCCACTGGCCGAGCTGAGGGACCTGGGCACTGTTGCCATGGCGCTGCTCCGGCTGGGGGGTGGCACGGCTGTATGCCACACCTGCTCGTCTGATGCCATGGCTCTGAGCTGTGGGACAAACAGAGACAACTGTGAGTGAGCACGGGCTGCCCTTGCCTACAAGGGCAGCCTGTCACTCTCTCTTTTGTCCGGCACCAGTCCCGAAGACCCTGGGAAGGACACTGCCTGTCTGTGGGCACCTCCAGGGAGTCCCACCTACATCCTGTCCCCCCCCCCTCCAGCTCCTCCCACACTGAGACTGGGCAGCACCCCGAGTGCTCAGGCTGACCAGCCCAGATGGGGCCCTGGGCACAGGGGTGTTGTGCTGACTGTGGACCCCTCTTGCTGACCCTACCCTACCTGGCTGTGCCCCCTGGCAGAGGTAACAGTGATGATGACAATGGCCCACAACAGTTAACCATTTACACGTGGGCTCTGACAGGCTGGGCCAGGTCCTGTGACAGAAAAGGCAGCGTGGGGAGGGGAGACTCGGCCGGGTCGTCCAGCTGACAGACTCCGGGCTCTCCCAGGCGGGTACAGCTCTGGGTCAGGGGAGTGGGTTTGCACACAGATCCCAGTGCTGGCGGCCAGTTGTCAGGCAGCTGGATGAGGACCAGGTGCTAGGCCTGGCTGGGTCAAGCCATCAGTCCTCAGGAGACAGGGCAGAGGGGGGTGCCTGAGCAGGGGTGGGGGCTGGTGGCCTGAGGAGGGTTTGTCTTCCAGCCGTGCCCTGAACCTGAAGAGCCAGCTCATCTGGCTGGTGATGAGGGCCCCATGCCAGCCCTCAGCCCACTGAGGGAATGGGACATGGATGGCCCTCTGTCCTCTCTCAGCCGAGCACACAGCTGCGCCCTCCTGACCCACCCCCGTTTCCGTGGGAGACCCTGTCTCTGTCTCCCTGGCCAGGCTCAGGTGACCATCCTGCTGACCAGGGCCCTGCCCAGCCATCAAGCCCAGGTCTCCACCCCAGGCAGCCACAAAGTGGGCAGAGGAGACCAGGTTCTTGGGAAGACCCTGACCACGTGACCCCAAGGAGCTCAGGAGGGCCCCAGAGGGGACCTGGCGCCAACTTCCTGGTTAGTCCAGGTGGGCCAGTGGGGTGACTTCTCGGTGGCGTGCCATAAGAGACGGGTGTTGCTGCATCATGACTGACTGTCATGAGCCATGGTGACATCACTGTGAGGTCATGAGTGTCCCTCACATCGTGACATGAGATGTCACCGCATCCGGGTGACAGCAGTGGTGGCAGGTTAGGAGGCAGGCTCGGGAGGGTCGAGGGGACTGGGCTGTCCTCGCCCAGGCCGGTGTGCCCCACATAACCGGTTCCTTGGTCTGAGGCCCCACCCCCGAGGAGCTGCCCCACCCTGAGCCTGTACAGGTGAGAGGTGAGTACCAGCTGGGCAGGCCTTACCTGGTGGGCAGGGGTCAGTGGGGTCGGGGCATGGTCCTCCCGGTCAGCCACAGCTGGGCTCTGAGGCTCCAAGCTCTCCTGTTCCAGCAGCACTTGCTCCCGCCTCCAAGGCAGTCCCAGCCTCTGCTCACCTAGCAGGTGTTCCTCCTCGGGTGGGTCGACAGCAGCTGTCTTGGTGGCCCTGGCTTGGCAGGTGTGTTCTGGGCAGGTGGGGTTCAGGGGTTTGCGTGGGCTCTTCCAGGTGTCAAGTGCTGAGGCAGGTGTGAGTTCTCTGGCTGTGAGTCCTGGCAGGTGTATTTATACGCTCAGGTCATGCTGGCCAGGGGTGTGGCCTTGGCTTTGGGATTGGCTGGCCTCCTGTCCTCTCCCTGGCAAGCTGGGCAGCTGAGGGCGGGGAGTCAGAGGTGAGAAGTGAGAGCCTGGGTGGAACTACGAGGTGCGGTCAGTGCAGGCCTCCATAGTCTGGGCAGGTTCACGGGGGGCTGGGTAAAACTGCCCCCTGCGATGCCCGAGTGGTACCCCAGAAACAGATCAGCTCACCCCATTTGGGCCCCTGGTGGCACCTAAGCCCCTAGGGGGCTGCCAATCCCTCACTCACAATCTCAGCCCAGCTTATCACACCCTGTAGTTCACTGATGCCCTCCTCACGGCCCCCTCTCCAGCCCCCCGACCTCGTGCACATGGCCCACTGACGTGTGTGTCCACACACGTGTCACCCCAGTGTGCACATGCATGGGACTCCCAAACCTGCGATTCTGCTGCCCCTGCCTCTGCCTGCTGAAGCCTTTGGGGGCAAGGAGGGATCTCCTTGCTCTGGGCCCAGGGAATAGGGTGAGAGGTCAAGCACCCCCAAGGGGTGGAGTCAGAGGTGAGGATGCAGCAGGGACCAGGAGGGCCACCAGGACTTGTCAGGGGTCAGTGTCTGCTGTGGGACCCTGGAACCCAACGCAGCCCTGCCTAGCTGGGGGCGGGGGGGGGGAGGGGTTTGCTGGAAATCTTCCTGGGGGAGGAAAGAGGTTTCAGCCAGTCAGCATGGGGTCCTGGCTGTGCTGGAGGGGCCTGGACCGCACCCCTCACACCCACCCTGTGTCAGAGATGGCCCCACACCTGATGCCCCGCCCTCCCTGCAGTCGGGTCAGGCTGCCCACCCCCTGGTCACACGCAGCACCTCAGTGCCTGTCTGAGCTATCTCAGAGCAGTGGCCCCTGCCACTGAGACATGCCCCCGATGTTGAGCCTGTGGGGAGGTGGTGTTGAGCTCAGTGACGTGGGGAGTGGTATCCAGCCTAGGTGGTAAGGGTGGCCTGCCTTACACCCACAGGCTGCCCCCACCCACCTGGCAAGTGCCCACCGACCACCCCGGCTGGTGGCCTGGAACCCCCAGAGACCCCCAGCCCCAAAAGCACTAGAAGAAGCACTGAGAGACCAGAGGTCAGAGGTCAGCAAGAGGAAGACCAGCTTCAGGAGGTGACTGAGGGCACAGGAGGAGCCAGCCGTGGGGAGATGGGGTAGGTGGATGGCTAAGGCCGTCATGTGGAGGCAGAGATGCCAGGTGACTGCAGGAGGCAAGGGACAGTGGCCTCTCCCTGCAGGCAGAGAAGGTGGTGCCTGGGCTCAGGAAGGGACCCCAGCTCCTCTGTGTGCCCAAGAGGGGGCTCTCAGAGAGCTGCCTGATGAGGACGGTGGGAGCCCAGAGAAGGGGGATGGGGATGCAGAGAGAAGGGGGGTTGCTGGGGGGGGTAGGAACTCAGTCAGAGGGGGTGGGCTCCTGGGTGGGGAGCGTGGCCTGGCCCAGCTGTGTGCCACGGGGCCAAGTTCCCATGAGGACTTCCAGGAAGTGTCCTCAGTCGTCCTGCTCTGAGGACACCATCCTGAAGGCTCCTGGGAATGTCCCAGCTCTGACATCACTCCAGCTCCTCAGGGGACAGTGTCCAGAGTCAAAGGGACAGGAAGACCTGAGGATTGTGCCCCCTGGGGGGTGACCAGGCCTCACTGGACACAAGGCAGGGCCAGACCCCAGTCCCCACACCCGCTCGCCCTCCTGCCTGCTGGGGAGCAGCTGTGCCCATGCACCCATGGCGGGGGCGGGTGGGCATGTACACACCAGCACATCCCCTGGGCTGAGTGTGACAGTGCACGTGCCCCTGCATGTGCAGGTATGTGCACACATGTAGCCCCATAGCCCTGGGACTCAGTGGGTGGGGGGGAGGACAATGCCCTTGCTGATACCACTATCCGGTGTGGCTCGTAGATGGGGGTCCTCAGCCACGTGGGCAGAGAGGACTGTCCTCTAAGGCCTGCCCTGGCCCCTCCCCAGGACTGGGTGCCACCTGGCACAGGGTGTGGCTGCATGTGCGGGGCACTGCAGGGCTCGTCTGGGGCTCGAGGGGCCAGGACCGTGTCCCCTGTTTGCCCAGCACTGGCCGACTTGTTGACTGCTCTGCTGCCCCGTCCCCACCGGCCAGGAACACTGGCGCTGAGGCTCTGGGACACAGCCACACTGCCCGCGAGGCCCTGGCCCCCAACATGGGAGGCGGAGGCTGGACCAAAGCTTGGGATCTGGGTGGGCTGTACACCTGAGTCCAGCCTCTGCCCCACCCCTGGGCACTGGGCTCTGGACCAGGTGGCCCCACTGGGTGGTCAGGTGCGCCCAGCAGTCCTGCTCCTCCCTGCCCACAGTGAGAGCTAGGTCCCCAAAGGTCAGTCTGGCCACCCCTCCCCAGCCTTGCTGTGGCCAGCTCTTTCTGGGGTCCATGCCCAGGACCCCACCAGCACCTCTCAGTCCTGTCCCATGCACCCAACTCCCAATGCTACTGACCTCTGATCTCTGCTGGCTGTCAGGGCTTCTCCCAGTGCTGAGGATGAAGGAAGGAATGAGCTGCGGCTGTGACCCGGGGCTGCACCCCTGAACCGTGCTCACCTCCTGGGGTATAGTGGTGAGTGCATCCCCTGCTGACCTCCGTAGTGGTCGACATGGTGCCCCACCTGTCTGCTTCGGCCTGAGCTATGACCCCACAAACTGGCTTCACTTTTGCTGCTTCTGTGAGGGCCTGGAGCCCAGATGAGGGGCTCTGGATGGAGACCGCACCCCCACTGCTGACCACTTGCCCCTGATGGTGTCCCCATCCCAACCTCAGGCACACCCACCACCTGCATTCTGGCCTGGGTGCCCAGCTCATGGGGATGGTGAGTCCAGTGATCCCATCCCTGCTCCCTGGGCCTGAGACAGTGCACCAGGCCCAGTGGCACAGGACAGACTGGTGTGGCCAAGGGCACAAGGGCCCAGGCCACAGTCTCAAAGGTCAGGGGAAGGGCATCCCAAGTGTGAGGCTGGGGGCGGGGGGAGGAGACAAACTCCAAGAGAGTTGGTGGGACCTGCGAGGTTGTGGGAGGGATGTGGCTGAAGGGACCCTGGGTTTCAGGGTGGAGGGGAGATGGAGAGGGTGGAGGGGAGATGGAGAGGGTGGAGGGCGCCCTCTAGGCTTGCATGGCTATACCTGCTGTCCCAGTCAAACATGGCTGTTTCCTGTTTCATCCCCGAGTTCGGAGCGCAGCTTGGTGCTGACCTGGGAGCACCGGGTGTGAGTTTCCTCCCGCCAGGGGCTGGATGGGCCCCCTTGATGGGCAGGGGCATGTGGGGCCATGCACAGACTGGCTCTAGGTCCTCTCCCTTGGTCCCTGTGGTCCCTGGCCCTGATCTCCCTACCTGCTGTGCCCCTTCCCAGGCAGAGAGGACTGAGAGAAAGAGCAGCCAGGCCCACGGGCACAGCCCAAGCCCGTGACATTGAAAAGCCCACATCGGACCTCTGTGAGCACAAAGGTGGGTGCTGCTCCTCTCAACACCCCTTTCTTCCTGCCTCCACCGGGGCTCGTCCTAGGGCCCCACCCTGTGTCCAATTCCATCTGGCCAGGCTGCCCTCCCAGCTGAGGGCGCTGCAGGAGCAGGTGCCTACCCCCTGCCCAGGCCTGGTCCCGGGGAGGCTGGTGGTCACAGGCAGGCAGGCAGTGCCCAGAGCGCTGTGCCCAGAACACAGGACGGAGCTTAGGGAGCCATCCTGCAGCCCCCGGGGTGGGCACATGCTCCATGCCCACTTCAGCCCAGCAGATGCTCCCCCAGCTGCCCAATGGCCATAACCTCAGACCAGGGTTCCCAGGGACAGGTGAGCAGGCAGCGAGGTGAGGACAGCCAGCAGCCAGGCCTGGGAGTGGCTCTCTGCTGCCCCCACCAGGGCAGGGCTGTGCTATAGCAGCTCAGTCAGTCCTGGCTGGCTCTAGGGGTGAAACCCTGGACCCTCTTTGGCCAGGCTGCCCACTGCAAGTCAGCAACCGTCCCCACGCTCAGTGGCCCCTCCAGCTGGCACTCCGCCCATCTGTCATTTCCTCCTGGGGCCCATGGGCATCCTGTCTGCAGGGGCCTGAGGCCACCCCTAAGCTCCACATTCCCCAGCAGGCCTGCTCCGGCTGCAAAAGAGCCCCTCTGAGAAGCAGCCACACCTCCCACCTCAGGTTTGACGGACTGGGGGCCGCTGGGTTGTACTGTCTGCTTGAGGCAGGCAGGGACAAGCCCCCTTCTCCCAGGACTGGAGTTCCACAAGGTGGGGGCTGTGTGTGGGCACCTGCCCTGGCCTCTGCGCCGGCTTTTGGGCGGGGGTCCCGGTCCTTGTCGAGGGCTCTCCATGCCCCCACCCCCATCCTAGTGAAGGCTGCTCTGGATGCTGGGGCCACTCCCGCTCAGGGGTAGACGAAGCCGGAGCTGTGAGGACAGGAAGGGGAAGCCCAGGAGTTTATTGGACGCGGTGTCAGGGCGGCTGCCCTCTGCTGCTGGACGGGAGGACGCACGCACATGTGCACACCAGAGCTGCCTGAGCTGGCACTGCCACACGGAGGGCACGGGCAGCCGACTGTGCAAGCCCCACCTTGGGCTCCTCAGACGTGGACCAGACACTGAAGGAGCGAGTGTAAGCCTCGGCTGAGGGTCTGGGAAGGTCAGCCGCACTGGGCGCAGTGCTGGGAGGTGGCCACAAACACGCCTTCCTCAGGAGCCATGGTCCTTGCAGGTCAGGCTGGACGATCAGGGCCACGCCCCAAGGAAGTGGGCCCCAGGCAGATGTGCCCTCGGGACCTGGCAGCTGCAGGCCGCGCCGTCCTAGGTGGGCAAAGCCTGCCATGCGTGGGGCCCAGGCTCTTCTACAAATGCATTTCACTCAGAGAGAAACCCACAGGACCCCAGTGACTTGCTCCCGCAGCTCCTGGAAACGAGGGGTCACAGGCTTAGGGGTCTCAGCCTCGAGGGCTGGTGCTGAGTCCCTGTCCTCCATCCCAGTCTGGGCACCGGCTGGGACACCCAAAGGCCTCCGCCTCACTGCCCTTAGGAAGGTGTCTGCCCACTGGGTTCCTGGTGGGCAGTGGCCGGCCCTCACTGTCTGTCCCTGGGCCGGGCCCTCATGGCCTCCCTTGCAGCCTGGCCCAGGAACGCAGCATCTTCAGGAGCCACTGGTTCCCGCTCAGCAGCGCCCGTCGC
Source organism: Tonatia bakeri (assembly GCA_004024845.1). Taxonomy (NCBI): domain Eukaryota; kingdom Metazoa; phylum Chordata; class Mammalia; order Chiroptera; family Phyllostomidae; genus Tonatia; species Tonatia bakeri. The sequence goes on from PVIA01001949.1 coordinate 163,118, forward strand.
TGGGAGACAAGAGCTGGGCCAGGGGCAAGTCCAGGACTGTCCAGAAGCCTCCTGGGACAGAGCCTGGCCCTGTCCTCAGGGCCTCCCCCTCGGCGATGTGCAGAGCTGCAGGTGAGCCTCAGGGTCAGACGTTGCTGACCCGGGCCTCCACCAAGGAGATGGCAGCGGGGCCCATGCCCCTGTCCGAGGGCCTCTCCCGCCTGACGTAGCGTGGCTTCCGCACTGAAACAGGGTGGGAGACGGGAGTGAGTGCAGGGCCTGGGACAGGGAGCACACCCCACTCGGTCTGCCCACGAACGGGATCACTGCAGTGAAGAGTTTCATGATGGACGCAAGCTGCCCCTGTGCCCCCCGCCCCGGCACACCCCCAGCACCATGGCCTCGGCAGCTCCTGTCATACCCAGAACCCAGAGCCACAGGTCACATGGTGCATCACAGGGTGCATGGCGGCCCCCAAATGTGTCCAGTCTCAGCCCCAGAACCTGTGACATGACCTCACTTGGGAACAGGGTCAGCGCAGTTGTGATGAAGTTAGGGGGCATGAGCTGAGGTCCTCCGGGGAACCATAACTCCAGGGGCTAGTGTCCTCACAAGGGGCCACAAGCCCAGGGACGCCTGAGCCACTGGGGCTGGGATGACAGGAAGGACCCTCTGCTGGGAGCCTCAGGGGGGGGCACCCCCAGCTCTGTTCCCGACTCTGCCCGGGGAGCCGTGCGCTGCAGCCGCCCTGGGAGACACACGCGGGGGCCTCGGGAAATGGGAGATGCTGCAGGCTGGCCACTTCAGGGGCTGTAGACGAGTGCTCCAGGGAACACAGCCAGTCTGGCCTGGACCCAGGGCTTCTCTGTCCCTCAGAGTGATGTGGCCTCTCCTTTCCCCACCACAACCCTCGCAACAGTGGTGCGAACAGGGGCGGGCAAAGGCTCATGGCCAAGGCTGGGTGACCACGGTGCTCGCGGCACCGCCTGCTGAGGCTGAACACACCTGACACAGTAAAATGAAGCCCCAGCCCTCAGGGGGGCCACAGGAGGCCTGGCACCTGCCGCTCAGGTAGGACTGGGCTTGGTGAAGGGGCCAAGTGAGGGTGGCAGGGTGACCCCTGACCCCATTCTGGGGATCCTCTTCCTGCAGCCGTGGACCCAGCATCCCAGGAATGAAAGGGAAAAGGCACATGAGCTGTGGCTGACGAAGGGGACTGGCTGGCATCCTGAGCAACTGGGGTGGGGGACGTGGGGCCAGACATCACCGAGCCCACGTCCCCGGCAGTCCCAGCTGCGGCCCCATGGGGGCAGCTGATGCCCGGCATTTTGAAATTCTCCCCCAGAGACAAGGGACCCCAACAGGTGAGGGCAGTAAGAGCCAACGTACCCGAGGACTGTGGTGGGGGGATCATCGCGGCCTTGAAAGGAAAGGAGGACAATGAGAGGGCAGGGCCCCGCAGGGCACAGGGCACCCAGCCCACCCCGGTTACTTACGGCTTCGCCAGGCTGCAGGGCTGAGGCTGTAGGGGAGAGCACAGGTGTCATTTGGGACAGTGCAGCCACCTCAGCCCGGGGCTCGGGCAGGTGGGGGTCCCTCCACACCGCTGCCCAGCAGTGCCCTAGGCCTAGTGGTCAGCCTGGCCACACGTCCCGCCCCAGCCCCTGGATGAGCACCCCCGCCCCCAGGCCCCAGCTTCCCGCCCTCAGCAGAGACCAACCGGCCCCCGGGGCGCTCCTCTAAGTCACCAGGCTGCCACGCCCTGCGAGCTGCCCTTTTGGGCTTCCCACTAGGGGCCTCAGGGGGGACCCCCCCTGCCACCCTGGCCTCTCCCAGGACTGTGGCTACTGGGGCTGAGCAAACACTGCTGTGACAGCAGGGAGGAGGCACCGAGCGGCCCCTGCATGGCTCACACACTGAAACCTGTGCCCCCCACGGCCAGCAGGCTCCTAGCACGGACCCCAGAGCCCTGTCCTGGGAGGTGGGGGAGGGCCAGCTCAGGACAGGGAGCTGCAGCAGCTCCACGGAAGTGCCCAGTGGCAAAGCAGATGGCGACGGGTGACGCCCACTGGCACTGTCTGCTGAGGAGTCCGGTCTGCTGGCCGCCCACCTGCCGGGCACCCTGAAGGGCACAGCAGGAGTGACACCCCTGTCCTCCAGAAGCAGGGCCTGTCTCCAGGCCCAGGGTGTGGAGTCACAACAGTACCCTTTCTGCAGAGACCCTAAGAGATCTGCACCCCTGGGCCAGGACAGCCCCTCTCCCCCCGGCCCCCTGCACCACTCCCAGCCTTTGCAGCTGGACACCAGAACGGCCCCACCCCCTGTGTCTGCCAGGCAGCACTGGGGCCTCACAGGGGCTGCTGCCCAGGAGGGAGTGGCCGGGACAAGCACCTTTGTTTCCTCCGTAGCAGAGCCTGGGCAGTTTGCTGGCACGCTTGAGGTAGAAGAAACCAGCCACGGAGAGGATGAGGCTGGAGCTGAGGAAGAAGGTCCCCAGGAAGAGGGAAGCTGCCACTTGAGGGCCCCCTGCAGGCAAGGGCAGCACATCAGCCCTCCCTGCACACCCCTGAGCCAAGCAGCCAGGAGGAGGAGGAGTCCCAGCAGGTCAGCAGGTATGTCTGCTCCAAATCTGCAGCACCCGAGCCAGGTGTGTGCAGTCCTTCCTGCAGCCACCGCCCCTGCTGCTGGCCTGGCCTGGGGGCAGGAGGCTGGGCTGTGTGGGCAGACCCCACCCCAAACTCAGCTGCTCCATGCCACTGGCCTCTGCAGTCTGGGTCAGCGCAGGGCCCTCAGTCCAGGTGCCCAGGAAGCAGGTCCTAGGGGACACGACCCTCCTAACCAGGCACCGTCACACCTGCCTGCAGTGGCCCCACTGAGCATCTCAGGCAGGACGGATGCCAGGCAGCCAGCCCAGGAGGTGAGAGCACTTGTCTGGGGCAGTATCTGCAGCCCCTCCGGGCCCCACACCCTAGAAGAGCCCTAGGGGCGGGTAGGGGGGCCTGCCCCTGGATCTTTGGAGAACCACATGCCCCGGGCCCCAGGGACTGAGGGCTGGGTGTGCTGGAAGGGAGGCAGGTGACGACGCACAGCTCTAAGGTCTTCTGCCTGCGAGACTGTCCAGAGCTCCCCTGGGGCAGCGCTCATGGCGGGGTGGTCTGGCCCCGGCGTGAACATGGCCCTGCCAGGGCAGCACTGGTGGTCTGTCTGCACTGGGCACAGCTCCGAGGATGCCCTGCCCCCGCCCTCACGACCTGCACAGACACCCCGCTCTGGTCTGGGGAGCAGGAACACTTACCGAGACTCGGCTGCTCGGGCGTCCCTGTGTTCCTGTTCACGGGGGGCTGTGTGCCTTGGCCAGCAGCTGCAGGGAACACACCTGTTAGTGCTGGGCCACATGTGAGGATCCCACGAGGACCCCCAGGGAGCCAGAGCAGCCCTCAGCTGTCCCAACTGGACACAAGACTCAGGGAGAGAGGGGTGTACAGTATGGTGGGTACCCCGCTGCCCTGGGGACAGGAAGGGTGACCCCCACCCGTCCCTCCAGAACCGGGAGATGTGGACTTTGCAGGCTGGGTGGGTGTGTGGGGGGTGGACAGCGACCTACGGCTTCTGCACTCAGAGCTGTTGTAGGGCCCACTCCTGCACCGGACACAGCTGGCACTCCCATCCTCATTCCGGCGCCGGAAGCAGCCTGGATGGCAGAAGCAGTGAGAGACGGCTCAGCTCGCCACCCGCTGGCTGGGCGTCTGCAGTTTCCGTGTGTACAAGTTTTCATTCCAGGGTGCTGATTAAACCGTTCTGGAGTGACGACCTCAGAAACGTCTCACACTCAAGACAGGGCCTCCCGCCTCCCCATGGCCTTGACCGCTGGGCTCAGCGCCTCCCCCTGGGGCTTGCTGTCCTCACTCAGCCAGGTGTGACCTAGTTCTGCAGCCCGCCCCTTCCTCGGGGTCCCAGCACACTCAAACCCACTTCCCGCTCACACTGCCCCTGCCACCAGCGCTGCCTGTCCCAGGGCTGGAAGCAGACCAGCTCTCCCTGGCCCATGACTGACAGACAGTCCGTCTTGCCAGCTGCACCCTCCCAGGGCAGGAGTTTTGTCCCATTCCATTATTATTATTTTTAGAGAGGAGAAGGGAAGGAGGAAGAGAGGGAGAGAAACATCAATGTGTGGTTGCTTCTCACACATCCCCCACTGGGGACCTGGCCCGCAATCCAGGCATGTGCCCTGACTGGGAATCGAACCAACAATCCTTTGGGTTGCACCCCACACTCAGTCTACTGAGCCACACCAGCCAGGCCCATTATTATTTCTCAACGTCCCCAACACTCGGCACAGAGGTGAAGCAAGCATGCCCGGCCCATTCTGGGTGCGGGTGCCGAACTCCAGTGCTGGCTGTGGCTGTGTCTGGGAGGAGGCCGCAGGCTCTCACAGAGGACTTCAGAAGTTTAGCCCATGCAGACGGCCAGTGTGAGAGGAAGGCCTTTCTGCCATGACACCAAGCAGTGGCAGGGCCTGGAGGGTAATGGCACAGCCACGCCCCAGGGAGCCCCCGCAAGGCCATGCCCTTACAGGCCCCATGGGACCCCAGGTGGAGTCAGGCTTCTGCTTCCTGTGCGGACACAGCTTCTCTTCTAAAGCAGTGAGTTTGGCTCCTTCCCCTGACGGTCCTCGGGAGGGGCGGGGCAGGGCGGGCTGCGGGAGGCACCTGGTGTCGGCTCCAGGAGGCCCAGGATGGGCCTGGTGATGAGGCAGCGCCCCCCCCCACAGAAGCCCCAGCTGCACTGAGTGCAAGGATAAGGCACAGTCAGAGAGCCAGGGCCAGATGTGCTTCAGGCGCCAAGGCTGATGCTGGAGCCAGTGGGGCGAGTTGAAAACCCCACGGTACCTACTTGGCTGGTGAGGACGCTCACCTCCTAGCAGGTCAGGAACCTACAGACACCTGGGGACCTGCAGGCCAGGGGGTTCACCCAGATCCACAATACTGCCCGTGACATCTGAGGATGAGTCCTCAGTTGGTTTTTAAGAGTCTACTGCGGGACTCCTGTGAAAAGGCCCCGCCTCACAGACAGAGAGGAACACACCTGGCTCCTGCCGCGCTCACGAGTGCGCAGTCCAAGGCCCAGCCAGACTGCCTCCGGGAGCAGGTCAGTCCTCCAGGGCTGCCTGTGGCAGCCGGGTATGGGGGGAAACTGCCGCAGCAGGAGCCCCACTGTGCCCGTGTACACACGGGAGACCGGGCCTGCTCACGTCGGAGGCGTACCCGCCTGCGGGCTGGAGCAGATGGGCCTCGATAGCCACACACCCCCTCCCCACACCGACACCTGCCTCCCATCCTCCGGCTGGGAATCACTGAGAACTGAGCTGCCCTTCACCTGAAGCCCTGCACACCGAGGCTGGACAACCTGGAGTCACCATGGCAGGTCACATGGGACACCCTTTGCACTGGCTGCCAGGTGCGCCGCTCACAAAGGACACGAGGACCCCAGGGCCACCACCAGACAGCTGAGCGACCGACCAGCAGTCCGTTGCAGATGGCCACCCCTGTCCTCACTCCAGCTGCATCTGCACGTTGCCCCAGCTGGCCGCCCTCGGATCCTGCTCTGGGTCCGCGTTTGCTCCGACCACCAGCCTTCGTCCTCCCTTTGTTCCTACGAGGGTGCCTCCTACTGGGCGCCTGTCGCCTGCTGGCAGAGACACAGCTGCCTGTGGACCGAGGCTGCCCTGTGCGCGTGGGGCAGTGCCCCTGCATGGCTCCTGTTGGCTTGTGCCTCTACGGCTGCCGACTCCTGGTTCCAAGTGTGGGGCAGAAGCCAGAATACATTGCTGCAAAACGTGCCTCTTTGACGTAAACATTATCTTTAGCACAAGACACATAAAAACACAGGTGCAGGTGCAGGAAGGGCGCTCTCACCCCCTTCCTCCTCACATGGGCTCTGTGTCGGGCACAGGTGTTCACGTTGCTCTGACTGCTTCCCCCATCAGTCCCCCCATCAGCCCGTCTGAGGGCCCAGCTGGGGCTCCCTGGGAGCAGAGCCAGGTCCTGCCCAAGCACCGCTCGCCCCCGCCCCCTTGCTTGGCCCCAGTCTCCTCACAGGGTGCTGCCCGCACCACCCGGGATGAGGTGGCCAGGAGGGAGGCTTGCATGGGGCCTGCCCCTCCCACTCCCCTCCCAGCACCCTCCTGGCCCCCACTGGACATGGGGAGCTTGACAGAGCCACCCCTGAGGTTGGCCTCTGCCAGCTCATGCCAAAGTGCCTACCTGGGCCACACAGGCTCGTGCCTGGGCAGGTGGTATTGGCGTCCACCACGTCCACACAACACTCGGGCCGCTGGCCCTAGAGGGAGATGGCAGTCAGTATCCAGGCCCTGCGGGTGGGCGGCTCATGCAGGACCTAGGGGTGAGACCACAGGGGGAGGGCCCCACCTCCACAAGGGGCTGGGACTGGATGGTTCCAACCTGCCTTCCTGGCACCGCAGTATGACCAGGCGATGGGGCACCTACCACGCTCTCTGAGGATTTGCTGGCAACTTCCACCAGGAGGCCGGCCAGGAGGACGGCTCGCTGGAGCGCCATGTCCCGGAGTCAGGGTCTGCAACAGAGAGAGGCGCTGCGGGGCCACGGGGCTAGGGGGCGGAGGGCCTCCCCCACCCTCCTGGACGCCGGTGGCGGACATCCAGCTCCCGCCTGCCCAGCGCTCAGCGACCAGGACTGCTGAGCTGCCAGGAGTCCTGCAGCCTGAGTCCTGCTGGTGCAAGGCTTGGGAGTTAAGGTACCCGGCGGGGCCCCTGAGGGTCACTATGCACCCAAACCAGGCGGGGCCAAACCAGGCAGGGCGGTTCCCCTAGGGAGCCCGCTGGCAGGGGGACATCTGACCTGGGCTCTGGACCGCACCCCCCGCAGCTCCCCGGAGGAGGGCCTGAGCAGAGGGGGCGGGTGGGCGGGCGGATGAGCAGTCCCTGCACGTGAGCTCAGACAGGCCTGGCCACCGTCACCTCATTACCTCGTCCCGTACCCCACTGGCTGGGGCCTGAACTGTCATGTTGCTACGTAAGCCGACCTGTACGTCCCTGAGGCAAACTGTCAGTCTTAGCAAATCGCTGTCAACTTGCAGTGGTGACCACAGTCACATCCACCTCTGACACGCCCAATGAGCATACATGATATATGATGTGTTTTCACATATCACAATCATCTCTGAGAAGATCCTGCACTTGACAAAAACAGCTGAGGGGCAGCCAGGCGGGGCATTTCGGTCCCGAGAGTCAGAGCCTACAGTAGCAACCCCCGGGGAGCTGCCCGTGCCTCCCTCCCAGGGGCCAAAGACAGCACATTAGGGGCCAGGCGAGGGACCAAGGGTTCCTGCCAAGAGGGCCCTGGGGGAGGGCCCACTGCCCAGGGCCCGGGCCAGCTTCTTGGGGGGGAGGGGTGGGACACATGCACACACCAGGAAGCCGGTCCTGAAGCTGAGCAGCAACAGAACCACCTCCTCTCTGGCCTGTTAAGCGCCGCCCCCTCACCCCTCCCTGAGGGACCCCCTTTCTGCAGTGAGACCCTTCTCTTCACCTAGCAGCTGCTGACATCACGCACACAGTGGCCCCTCTGCTGCAGGGCAGGAACCAAACCGTCCACTTAGAGACCGCCTTTCCTGCCTCCTAGGAAAGCCCAGAGGTCGGGGCCCTTCTGTGCACTCTCTGGTGAGAGGCACCCCGAAGGTCACACTGAGTCACAAAACACCATTTTTGCTCAGCGCTCAAGGCCAGCAGGATGGTGGTGTGTCCCAGGGATGCAGAGGCCAAGGCTGGGCACTGAGAGCAGCAGCATGAGCAGCGGGGACAACACCCGCGAGTCCACAGGGACAGATGTGGGGGGGGGGGCAGGGGGCTCCCCACAGACCTCCACACGGGACACAGGGTCCGGTCCCTCAGTGACAGGAGGGGCAGGACTCGGAGCACCTCCACTGGTGACGCCACCTGACCCAGGTGACCCAGGAGACACCCCCGGAATGTCGTGCAGATGTCAGGTGCCCCTGATATCGTGCAGTGAGGGGCCACCTCACCTGTGGGGTGCTGTGCCCACACACCCACAACTCCGGTGTCATCGGAGAATACACATGAGACACGAAACAGGCCCAATGTGAGGGACACTCTACAAAACACTCGAGCAGTCTCCGCAGAGCAGTCACGGCCAGACCGACCCAGGAGGGGCTGAGACGCTGCCACAGAGCAGGGGTGGGGGGATGAAGGAGACATGTGGCATCCTGCACGGGCTGGGCAGAGGGAGGGGCAGGCAGCACGGGAAGTCTGGCGTCCGGGCTGCAGGCGGGGGCAGACGCTGCCCCTGAGTGTCATGTGTGCACCAGCGTTCGAACGGTGTCCCTGTCCAGAAACCCAGGGTTGCCTGCAGCTTTCCTGAAATCTGGAACTACTCTGAGATTTCTAGAGGTCATTTAAAAATACTGCAGACCATTAACGAAATGAACAGGCAGCTCAGAGAATGGGAGGTGACACTCGTGACACACCTGTCGAGCCTCACGGCTCAGTAGTTTGGGAAAAGGCGAAGGCTGGTTTGGGCACTCCTGAGAAGGGCTGCCCAGGCCACGAAGCAGCCGGGAGGGCTCAGGCCAGTGAGCTCCAGGAAGTGCAGGTGGGAGCCCTGTGCGGCCCCTCCACTGGGCATCTGCCGTGAGACCCCACCACAGGAAACAGGCGCAGGAATGTGCACCACCTCCATGGCAGGAGCCAAACCGGAGAAACCCCCTGCTCTGTCAGAGGCCCTCGGCGTGTCCCCAGGAAGGGAGGTGACGCAGGAACCCGAGCAGGAAGGCAGGTGCAGCTCAGCCCAGTCACACCAAGGGTGCACGAGGTAAATCTAAGGAGGGGTGGCGGGAACCAGGGCACTTGCTTCTGGGGATCGGGTCTGGAGAGGCTTACGAGTTTTCTGCCTGCTCTAGCAGCGGTGACAAGTCAGCAGAAACCATGCCTGTTTCCCACAGTTCGGGGCGGGAGGTCCAAGACCCCAGCCGGGAGGTTCGGGGCCGAGGCCCCTCCTGATGCACAGACAGCGTCCCCTCGCTGTCTGCTCACATGGTTTCTCCGGGGGCCTGAGCCAGGACAGGGGTCCCTCCCCTCTGAGCAGGGCACTGCCCCACCGGGACCCACCCTTCGGGCCTCGTGTCACTCTAGGCACCTCCCATGGCCCCACCTCCACCCCCATACAGGGTTGGGGCTCCGACTCATGGACTTGGGTACACAAGCCTTCAGCCCACACAAGGGGACCTTCAGGGGCGACAGGAATGTTTTCCAACGTGATGGGGGTGCAGGTAACACGAGCTGGGCGCATCCGTCAAAACCCATCAGATTGGACTGTGCTCGTCACTGATGGGAATTACACCTCCAAACCAACTGAATAAATACAGTTCACTTTCTGTTCCTAAAACCTTAGTGAGGCCAAACAGCTACACAACTGTATGAAACCATTCCTACAAGGTCGTGGGGAATCTGAGAATTTAAATTGGACTATTGGTGCATGTTCTTTCAAGCGCCTATTTTTCCTGTGAAGAGCTGCTTTCAATGAAGCATCCTCAGGTCACAGGGATTCTAATCAAGTCACACGTGAAGGTAACTGGGGGGAGGGGGTGACCCTCAGTCAGCCGGTCAGGGGTTAGGTGCTGGCAGGACAACCATGTGCACAGGCTCCCCGGCAGGAAGGCCCACCAGGCGACCACCAGGACCGCGTGGGGGATGGCAGTCTGACAGTTGGTAGCAGGTGCGCGGACCTTTCCGCTTCTCCCACCGTTAAGTCGTCCATTTGCTCTGCCTTCGGGAGGAATGGGTGGAGGCGGAACGAGGTGGGGTGTGCACGTGCCAGGAAAAGAAGCTTTCTGCACGATCCAGACTATTTTCTTCTAGGAACAAGCTTCTGAAAACAACCCGGCACTAGGACCCTGGCTGGACCCCGAAGCCCGACAGGGACAGACCAAGGATGCCTCCTCCGTTCGCAGCGGCGACACTGCGAACAACGCGAACAAACGCGAATTCGCTGGGACACGCCGGTTAAGAGTTGTCACAAAACAGCTTTGGGGGCAGAAGCTGTATTTGCCAAAACGCTGTTCCTTGATATGCTCTAAAAACCGTACCCAAACCATTTGGTCTTAAATCACACCGGAACTAAAACATCTATTACATCGTTACGGTGACATCGCTCAAATGAGACTGAGACACCTGCGCTACGGCTAAACCCGCATTATTTCGGGGCGATGAAGGCGCTAACCTCTGAGAAGAGGCCCGTCAGGTCCCGGAAAGTCCAGAGCGGACGGACGCGTGGGGAGGCAGTTCGGGGACGGGGTTCCCGGTCCGGGTACGGGGGCTCCCTCAGGCCACGACGCCCGGGAATCCGGTCGTTCTGGGGTCCCCGTGGATTTTTGTCTGGCCTCCGCGCCCCGCCCCCCACCGAGACTGCCCCGCCCGGGCGTCAGCGCTCCTAGGGCCTCTCCGAATCCCCCAGTCCCCGCGGTCCCCGTACCCCGCGCCCCTGGCCCCTCACTCACCCCCGCGCCCTTTGGGTTCCTCTTTCGTACCCCCCGCCCTCCAGGTGGTCGCGCCGTAACCCCTGGGACTTGTAGTCTCTCCGCTGCCGCAGTCCAGGTTCTAGGGCGCGAGACTCCCAGCCTAAAACTACACATCCCGGCGGTCCATGCGAGAGCTAACTCTCGCCAGGTGTGTTCCGGCACTGAGTGCTCGCGAGGCCCTAGAAGGCGCGCGCGGAGCGATCTGGGAAGTGTAGTCTAGGGAGCCTCAGTCCTAGGCTCCGGGCCCTGGAGTGGACTAAGGAGTTAGGAGAGGGACTACACTGCCCAGGATCCCTCGCGCGCGGGCCATCTTGGGAGTTGCTAGGAAACCGGAAAGGGTGGCTGCAACAGGCAATTGGAGGCGCCGGAAGGCCGCGTTCTGGGCTGCGCTGTGTCCGCCCAGACAAACCCGGCTGTTGGTTCTGGTCCCCCTGCAGTCCACGCGGCGCTCCTCGCGAGAGGAAGCCCCGGATCTCTTGTCTCGGCCCGTCTCTCGCTTAGTGGAGGCTGCTGCGAAATGCTGACAGCAGGTCCACCCGCGGGGCGACGGCGTTGGTGTTGTCTGTCTGTGATCTTAAGCGGGGATGGAGAGCTCCGGCCTCTGGCCTACACGACCCTGGGCGCCTCTGCCCCTTGGCGGGACTCGAGAAAGTGACAGCAAGTGGGACCCGCGATGCCGCTCACGTGGCAGGAGACACCGCTGTCTGGGGGTACCGCAGAGCCCGCAGGCGGACCTGCTTCCCAGCTGAGCGCCTCCGTGACACCCGACGTCTGCTAACAACGCCTCCTGCAGAGCGCCGACCTGCCAGCTCCGACCCCGATGCCTGGCTGCGCGACAGCGCGGTCCGCGCGGCGGCCACGGCGGGTTTTCCCTGCGGGCAACTCCTGATGGAGGCCTCGGAAGAAACCTTGTTCTCGGGCTGTTTCGCAGCCCAGGGCTGCCATTCTTGGGGTGATGTCAAGCCTTTGTGGGGTCAGGGTTAAATAGGATTTTCCGGCGCCTGGTCAAACCCCTCTAGGGCGTGCAAAGCTGGCCCCGGGGGTTGGGTGTGTGCCAGGGAGCTTCTGGGAGAAAAGAGCGAGGCTGGCCGCTGCCCGTTTCGTGCCCCGCACGGTTCTACCTTCCCTGGTGGTTGGCCCACGGAGCACAGCTGGCAGGAAAGGTCACCGGGGCTGCTCTGTGCCGTTGGATGGAGCCGGTTTTCCTCAAGGGCCATGGCGTTGAGAGCAGTGCCTGGGCTGGGGAATCAGAACAGAGAGATCTGTGGCTGTGGCCTGGGTCAGGAAGGACATCCACATGGTGCACGAACTCACACACGCTCTGCAGGACTCCCTGTACGCACTTCTGCACTTCCTGTGAATGTGGGCAGGCAGGTGTGACCTCGGCTCCTCTCCACTGGTGGAGCTGATGGGACTGGCTCCTCTTCCCGCTCGAACTCCACCTCGTGGACTCCTGGGCGCTCCCCACTCAGTCCCAAAGGCCACCAGGTCTAGGTGAGAGGACCCACACTGGGGCTGGCTTTGTGCCAACACTGAGGCAGGTGGAATGCGAGTGTGTGGTCTCAGGTTCTGCGACTGAGCCACCCTAGACAGAACAAAACAAACACTACTACTGAGTGTCTTGGAGAAGTCACCATCTCTCAGTGAGTCGTCAGATGTGTTCTCGTGACAGGTGTGGATCCCGTTGGCGTCCCTGAGGTCGTGTGGGTACCGGCCGGGTGCTGGTCAGGGCGAGGAGCTGCAAGTGTGGGCCACCTGGCCGAGTCCTGCAGACCCTCTTTCTGTCCCAATGCCGTCTCAGGACATGTGTCCCCAGTGTGAACACTCTGAGTTCTCAGTGGACACAGAGTGCCAGTCTCGAAAGGGGTAGGGCTATCCCCCAAGCAAGGGTGTTGTGTCCAGAGGGAGAGCTGCCTGTGTCTTCTCTTCTGGATGACAGCATTTGCTGAGCTTCTCTCATGGGAAGCTGAAGGTCTGATTCCAAGACGGCCCCCAGGGCCTCTGGCCCGAGCTGACCTGTCTCCAGGTCTGGATACCCTGTGTCCACCCATCAGAAACTTGGGTGTGAGCGCCCTGGACGAGAAGGCCGCGGACAGTGGCAGGTTTTCAGGACAGTGGCTCTGGCAGCAGCAGCAAAAACACTTGAGAGTCGAGTTCTGCCTGGGAATGCGATCACTCGGGGGCCCGTGTGATCAGGAGGAACCCGGCCCTGCGGCGTGTGGGCATCTGAGAGCCCGGTTTCTGTCTGGGTTTCTGTCTGCATGGCAGCATCCACTCTGCCATCTGCGAGGCGGCTCCCGGGTGCCCTTCCTGCTGTGCACGCATCACAGGTGACACCGCTCCACCTGCCGAGGGGCTGCCGCCATGGCCTGAGAGGGTTCTCAGAGCAGTGGACACAGCGGTTCTCAGTGCAGGTGGCACTCTGCCGAGGCGGCCACCTTCAGCCCCCACCCTCCCCAGTGCCATCCGTCCACTCATAGCCAGTCATTTAACATCAGAGGTGACGTTTCCACGCCAGCACGTCTCAGAAATGTCGGACACGGGCCCCCAGAAATGGCCGAGGAGAAGCCTGCTGGCAAGAGGGTGCCGAGCGCTCTGTGGGCCTGGGGCTGGGCGGGGCAGGGGGCGCATTTGGTGAGCGGGGGCTTGGTCAGCGCTGGGGAAGGGCCCCGTGGCAGTTTCAGGCTGGTGGGTGCAGCTAGTCTGAGGTTCCCAGGAGTCTTCTCACAGGATCTAGTGAGAACCTGGTGTTGGAATTTTATCTACAAAGTTCCTGAGTGAACAGTAACGTGGTCCCTGACTTGTTATGCGCAGGAGTTTCTTGAAGCCCTGTGAGACCCCCACCCCACAGACAGCTCTGCTGGGAAATCCCATCCATCCCTCAGGCCACGGCCCCCAGGGAACCCCTGCCCCCCTGAGATGAGGAAGGTCCCTCCACTCCTGCATGGCTGAGAGGGTTTTTGGTTTTTGTTCTTAATCAGGAAGGGTCTTGATTGTCAAACATTTTTTTAAAAATCTATTGAGATGATCACAGGTTTTTCTCTTTTGGTCTGTTCATGTGGTGAGTTCCCTTGGTTTCCTCATGGTGAGCCAGCCCTCCGTCCCTGGGGAGACATCCCCCCGTCACAGTGTGTAGTCCCGTTGCTGTGTGCAGCTTGCTCAGACTGTCCCAGCCAAGAGTTAATTTGCTAAGGATTTTTGTGTCTGCATTGTGAGGGACACGGCCGTGGTTTTCTGGGGACTCTTCGTCCCGTTATCAGGGTGGTGGCCCCTCCTCCGTGCTGACGCTGTCCCCCTACCCCCTCTGTCCTGTGAGTGCCCCCTGAGAAGCCTCCTGGAGCTGGAGTTTTCCTGGCGAGAAGGTTCTCAGTCCTCAGCTTCTTCAGTGCGGTTGTCTGTCTGTCTGCTCCAGGGCTTTGGTGGTCTCTGACTGTCTGTCAGCTGCGGACTTCACCTTGTTGGGACGGGACAGTTCTGAGCTCCGAGACACCCTGAGCTTTGCCCTGCTACGTGCAGGATCGAGTTGGAGGAGGTCTCCACCCTGGGGCCTTCTAAGCTTTGCGAGGGGTCCGGAGCAGTGCTCATTTGGGGACTTGTGGGTCCCCATGCTCAGCAAGGCCCTCTGGGTTCTCTGGCAGAGCCCCAGGAGTGTGGAGGGCACACGCAGCTGCCCCCCTGGGCCCTGCAGGCCTGGTGCTTGCCTCTGCCGGAAGGTCCCCGGGCCCGCCACTCCCTCCCTGAGCCGAAGCAGGGCGGTCAGGGGTGGTCGGGGGAGTTTCTCAGGGTGACTGTGCTTTGTCGCCTGATGCCAGGGTGTTGGAAAATGGGGTCCCTGGGATCCTGTGTGGGTGTCGGCTGGGGGAGGGGTGGAGATGGGTCCCTGTAACTCCATCTTGGCCTGAAGCACAAGTGTGTTTCTGCTTTAATTTTCACCTCCCACCCACCCATCCAAACCCCCAGTCCCGGCCCCTCAGGGGAAACACAACCCTTTGATTACGAGCAGTGGTCGCCCCCACTCCCCGTCCCCGAAACAGCGCTGCTCTCCTGGTCTTTCAACCTCCCTCAGCAGCTCCTGCACCCCGGCTCTCCGCTGTGCGGACGGTGCTGGGCTCTGGCTTGAGCCAGGCCCAGCGCAGCCTCCCAGGTCTCCAGGGCCGCATCCTCAGGGACAGGAGGTGTCCCAGCTGAGCAAGGCACACAGTCTCCATGTGCACTCACCCCACCCCCACCCTCTGGCTATATGCTTGGGTGATAGATACCTCTCATCCTCACTGTGTCTGCCATGGCCTGGACTTGCTGCACAAGCATCCCCTGTCCCCTCTGAGGTCAGGCCCTCGGGTCTGCCTGCTCTTACCAGTGGGTTGGGGCTCAGGCCAGAGCAGGGCCCACCTGGACACCCACCTTCCCGGAGCACCTGCCCGGGCTGTGCAGGCCTGTCCCACCCCTGTCCTGTGAGGCAGGCAGGGGTCAGGGCCCCTCTGGGGCAGGGGAAGGCCCCAGGAGACCTGTGAAGCTGTTGTGGGGGAGAGGGCAAGTCGTGAAATTGAGGGAAGGTCTTCCTCAGGTAAAGGTGATGGGCAGTGACCCCATGCGGCCCAGACAAGACCACAGGAGGGGTCTCTGGACCATTCCCCGCAGCTCCATGCGAGGTCCCATTGGGTTAGGGGAGAGAGTGAGGATGCCTCTCGGGAGCTCATCGCCTTGAAGAAAAATGTCCCCACTGAAATGGAAACTGTTCACTCTCCCGAGGACACAGACATGCAGGTCACCACACAGTGGTTACACAGAGATGGTCCCTGAAGGCCACCAGGGCAGGTGGCATGAAATGGGCAGGTGGGTGCTCAGTGAGAGCTCCTGGGGCGGCAGCTGGCTCTGGCCAGCCCTCCAGCAATGTCTGCATGGGGGGTGCTGCCTCAGGCCACTGGCTGGTTGTGACCCTCAGTGGGCACCCTCTGGCCCCGGGAGACCTCCTCCATGTGGGAGGGGCGGGAGAGGGGAGGGTCAAGCCAGGGTCTCGTGTGCAGATGGAGTTGGCTCACGCTCGTGTCTGTGATGCCCGAGAATTTGTCCTACGAGAGGGTGGGCTTCGCTGCTGAATCATCGCTGTGCCGGAAATTATCTGGACTTGGTATTGTAAGGCAAAATCCTACTAAACGAATGTACAGTGTTAGGAAAGTTAAGAGAACTTTTGGGGAAACTTTTGTATAAGTTGAATTTAGATGTCCATCTTTTATTTGAGGTTTTGTTAGTTCAGATGAAGTGGGAAAGGAAATAGAATGTGTAATGTTTGTAAACAAAGTTTAAAATACGTGAGGGTGGAAAAAGACACTTCACTGGAGAGCACTTGCAGGTGGCAGGCACCCCCCAGGGAAATGTACCTGAAACCCCCTGAGTCACCACACGCATTGGAATGACAGCCCGTGCTGGGGGTGCTGGGGGTGCTGCAGGGACGGGAACGTGCAACAGGCTCCCGGAGGCTGCGTGGCAGCACCCAAAAGCACTGGGTCCGCTCTCTGTGTGACCAGCAGCCGTGTTCCTGGGTGTTGACCCCGCAGAAACAAACAAGTCCACAGTCACCAAGCCCCAGGCGGTGTCCCTGGGCCGTGGGAGGCCACACCACGGACAGCTCCCAGCAACAGCTTGCGGGGTTCTCCAGGGCATTTGCAGAGAAAAACTGCAGCTTCACAAGGTGCCAGGCTGTGCAGTTCACCCGTCTCCCGTTCCTGAGATGGCCTCTCACAGCACGGAGGACAGACAGTGCGTGTCAGGTTGGGGGTGGCAGGCCGCTGCAAGGGTTGCAGGAGGGATTCTGGGGGCAGGACTCGGCCTTGGTTTGGGGTGGTCCTGGGAGTCGTGCAGGAGATGCAGCAACAGTGCAGGGCACTAGTGCCTTGGTTTCAGGGAGGTGTCGCTGGGGGAAACTCAGGTCTGCCTCCATCTGGACCAGACAGCCCCTAGGTCCTTGGTTTCTGTCCTGTCTCCTGAAATCCCATGGCATTCCTCATAGCTTGCTACTGTAGCATTTGCAAGAGCAATCACAGCCCCTGGGCGGCCTGTGCCAGCAGAAAGCAGGGGCTGCACGGAGCTGCGGGCAGAGTTCTACCAGCTCCAGGGGTCCAGATTGCCCCAGAGGGGCCTGAGCCTGCAAAACAGCCCCCCTCCTGGGGCTCCTGAACAGCTGTGGGCCTTTCTGCTGCTTCCCCCGAGGAGGGCAGTCGGTAGGAGGAGGAGGAGGCGTGCCCGGGCTCAGCCTCACGCTCCCCAGCCCTTCACAGGTGGGACCAATTCCCTGCACTTTGTTCCTGGGGCCTCCTCTTCCACGCGTTGCCGGGAAGGCACTTCACCGTCCACACATCTGTTCCCGGAGCTGGGACTCGTAGGGATGTGGGCAGGCGCAGGACCCTGGTTCCCCTCCAGGACACAATCCACAGGGCTTTGTGACCCAACCCCCAGGGCCCCCGCCCCCACCCCTGCGGGGATTCAGCCCAGGGGGAGCAGGTGGAGGCGGTTAGTTCTTGCCAACCACAGGCGGACTCTGGGGGAGGCTCGGTTACCAGCTACTCCATCGCCCAGGTTAGAGAGCAGCCTTAATGGCTGACTGCCCCCCACCCTGGGTGTTCCAGACCAGGCCCCTTTCCCGGGCTGGGCTGCACGGCTGGCTTCAGCCCCCAGTCCTCATGAGGGAAAAGCCACTAAGCTGGGAGGAAGCCAGGCTGGGTGCCCCAGCCTGGGGCACACCCACCAGTGGCTACCGGCAGGACCCCAGAGCACAGCAGCGTGCCCAGGCTGGCAGGGGGGCGGTGGCACCCGAGCACCCAGGATCCAAGGGTCACCTGGTGAATTTCGAGAAGAGGCCCCTAGTCAGCTGCAGGGCTGGAGGGACAGGGCCTGGGCTCCAAGTGCCATTGGCCTTGCTGGGACCTTCTTCAGCAGCCAAGCCTGTGGGGGGAAGCCAGCCTCCTGCCGGTGGTCAGCAAGCCACAGACAGCCCGGCCTCAGTGGTGGACTGAGGCGACCAGGTCGCAGCTGCCTTTGGGGCGGTGACCAGGACCCAGGTCGGGGCGAGTGCCCAGCTGCCCACACATGGGGGAGGGGCAGGCCCTTGGGTGGCAATCCTCTAGCCGCCTGCAGGGGGCGCCCCCACCCAGCAGCTGGGCCAGGATGTGCAAGTGCTGCCCACGCCCCCACTGCCCCAGGCTTTCTGACTGGAGTGGGAGGAGGTGCTGAGATGAGGCCCCCAGGGTGTGAGTGTGGGCCCCTTGCACAGAGGAATGTGGGTGCTCCTGGGGTCAGTACCCAGGCAGCCTTGGGGGCAGGGAGAGAGGAGCCTTGCCTTCAACCCATGCCTCCATGTCCCAGGCACCTAAAAGCCCCAAATCATGGCTTGCTGGGGCCCGCCAAACCCTCACAGCATGGCAGGGAGGCATTAAACTGGCCGGCACACACCCTGGGCTGCTCCCCTCAGCCCTCCTGTCTCAGAGCCCCTGTGATCACCCATCCCCACCCCCAGGACAGTCTGGGTTGACTCCTGGGTCCCAACCCAGGTCCTCTGACCGACAGGACTGGGGGCCGCAGGGGTGGGCAGATGTCCCAACCCCATCCAAGGCCACAGGCCCACCCATATCCCCTCTGCGAGGCGAGTGCACCAGGTTCTCCACAGTGATGGAACAAGTGGGATGAAGCAATTGGTACTAGGATTCTCAGGGGTTGGGAAGCTGGGGACCCAGGAGAACCAGCGGGAAGGCTGAGGCCTACCGGGCAGGAGGGACCCAGCAGACAGATGGGACCCACCCCAGGGGAGGGCGGCCGGCTGAACTTGGCGCCCTGACTTAAACACTAACCATCCAAATGCCCTCCCAGCAACACCAGGCCGGCACCGAGGCCCTGCCAAGTTGATGCCAAGCTGATGCCAAGCAGTGTGGGCTCGGCCATGTCGGAGGGATGGGCTGCAAGGGGCGAGTTCATGATGTTCAGCGTCGAGGGCACAGCGAGTGGAGTGGGAGCATGCAGGAGACTTGGGCTGCAGAGGCTGAGGGGACACCCCACAGGACCAGCTGCGGGGGAGCCCAGCGCAGGGGGCCTCTGTTCCTGATGAGGGAGGTCAAAGCAGATCGCACAGCCTTCCCCACTCTGCACTGTTCGCTTGCCACACCTGGACCAGCCCCACACAGGATGGGCGGCTTCCGAGAACAAAAGCAAAACAATGCTGAGGGCCTCAGCCCCGACCTGGCAGCTGTGACCTGGGCACCAAGGGCAGGGTCCTCGTCTCAGGACTCACCACCCTGAAGGGGCACGTGTGACCGAAGTGACCGGACAGCACTTTCAAGGTTGCTTCCAAAAGGGGTGCAGCTGGTCTCAACCCGGGGGAAGAGCTGGGGGAGGTTCCTGCTGAGATGGTGCCACTGTCCCACACGGCAATGGCCGCCTGGTGCCCCACCAGCCACGGAAGCCGGCAGCCACCTGCTGCTCAGGCTCTGCACCCAGGGCGTTTCTCACACAGCAGCAGGGAACCAATCCAGAACACGGAGAGCTCGGTGTCCCTGAGCCAGCCTTCTCCCATGCCAGCCAGCCCTGCCCTCCAGCCCCCACGGGGAGGCCCAGAACTTGGTGCAACCCCAGGCCCCGTACCGCGGCACTGCCCCTGCGGCACGCTGAAAGGACCCTCCCGCTTTAGGCCCAGTTACTATGGATCCCGGGCACCAAGCCCTACCCTGGGCAGATGTGTATTTAGCCATTAAGGGCTTACAGGACAAAGGCCATGCAAGGCTTGTCACGGCTGAGGAGGCACACTGCAGGGTGACTGGCTAGGGAGGGGGTCGGCGTGGGGCCAGGGCTGGGGTGTCCAGGCCCCTGACCATTTGCTGGAGGACTTCAAGTTCCCTGAGGGTGGGGAGCAAAGACATTGCACCTGGCAGGAGATGAGGGTGAGGGTCCTCTGGACATCTGTCCCCTGCGCTGAGGCTGTGGCGAGCCCGGAGCTGGGAGCTGGGCCAGTGGCTGAGGACAGTTCCTAATGCCGGTCTCTGTGTGCTGATGGTGCGATAGGGGATGGACACAGTTACAGGGATGAGAAGCCCAGAGTACCTTCCTGTACCCAGGCTCTGGGCTGGAAAAACGCTGGAGGGCAGTTGTCCTCGAGGCCCGAGACAGTGAGTGGCCTCTAGGCCAGGCTGAGCAGATGTGCCAGGCTGCCAGCGGCTCTGGACCCTGTGCTCACCCAGCCTCAGGGGGCAGCGTGACCACCCTGCCCCCTCAGAGCAGTGCGGGGGTGGAAGGTGTCCACCTGCGGGCTTCTCCTGGAGGCACCAGCCCCAGGCCAGGCTCACCATGGGGACCCAGCCACACAAGTGCAGAGGGTAGGGAGGGCCCACCCTGGGCTGCAGCGGTGGGTGGCTGCTGGCTGAGCTGGGATGCAAACACCTTGTCTCACAACCTTGTCTCAGGTGGACAGAGCCGCACCGGCTTTTAACCCACATTCATTTATTTGTGTTACGTTTACTATGTTGAGGTAAAAACTTTGCAAGGAAACACCTGAAGTGCTGGCGGTGGTAATGTTAAAGGAGGGTCAGTGCTGGGGTACTCCCTACCCACTCCCACTCCACAGTGGCTGGCTAGTGAGTGACCAGTGAGGGGCCAGTGGATGACCATTGGGGGGCCAGTGGGTGACCAGTGGTCCAACCCCACTGCCCAGCTCATGGCCAAGTGACCTCTCTTGAAAGCTGGTGCTTTGGCTGTGCCTGGGAAGTCCCTCCCCCAGGGCAGGCCATGGTGGCTGGCTCTAGGACAACCCACGTGGCACTGGACATTGTGTTGTGTGGTCCGTCCTTTCTGGAGGTGGCCAAGGGCTGGGAGCGGCTTGTCCCCTCCCCAGCTCCCACTGACCGCGGCCTGCACTCCCACGGCCTGTGCGTCAGCAGGAGTTGGGGACGGTCACAGGTCCCAGCCCACAGGCTCCTCGCAGCCACACTTCATTCCAAAAGGAAAAGCCCTCCACCGGTCCCCGCGCTGACCTGACACTGCCCCATGGGTGTCCCCTCCTTCTAGTCAGCCCCGAGCACAGCCTTCTGAGGCTGAAGAAACTGGGCACCCCCGAGTGTGTCCTGGTAAGAGCTTTCTCCAGCTCCAGAACCAGCAGCTGCTCTACAGGGCCCTCCTGGCCCCTGTGCCTGGGCCCCGGGACTCGAGCAGGGCCGGTGCCGGGTGGAGGGGCACCCACTGTGGTTGCCCCCGGCTCCCTGAACTGCGGTGGGAACGGGGCCAGCATCTCAGGCTCTGCCTTCCCAGCCAAGGGGCAACTGTGTCCTCAGCGACCGGGGGCCAGCGCTGGACCTGGTGGGGGTGTGTGTGGAGAATGTTCGCACACAAGCACACACATAACCACGCTCGCGCAGGCACATGCTTGCACACAGGTGATGCCCACACGTGTGTCTGCACAGTCACATGCATAGAGGCACACACAACCACATCCATGCGCTCGCACACTCACGCACATGCTCTCAGACGCACACAACCACACATGTGTGCACATGTGAACACACATGTGCCCTTCTAGGCTCACACACATACACGCACACCTCAGCTGCCCTGTTCTGAGGCCTGACAGTGCCCCCACTGCCATCCACCCGTGTTCTGGACCTCCCCACGGCGGAAGCCTCACTGCCACGCTGCCTTTTCTGCTCTGGACACAAGACGACCCTGCAGGCAGAGCAGGTGGTCCCCGGGGTGCAGGACAGGGTGCTGTGTGCAGCAGGTGGTCACCAGGTGCAGACTGACGGGGGCGCAGCCCTAGGACAGGCCAGGTCAGATCGCTGGCCTCTGACCTGTTGCTTCCTCCAGAGACAGACAGCGCCTCGACCCCTTGGCTATCTGGGGACACCTTGTGGCTCCAGCAACACAGCCACCCTTCCACCCTCACGGCCGGACCTGCTGGTCCCCCGTCCTCAGACCTGCCACTGGGCAGCGTTCATCTTCCTGGCCTTCGGTCGCCGCCCTCAATCCTGCAGGGATGTGACCTCTCATCCTTGCAAACTCTTGCACGTGTGTAGTTTCCCCACAGTTCAACCCTTTGCCCTGGCCGGCTGACAGGACCCTGCCCACTCTGGCCCTGCGCCACCACCAGCCTCGCTGGACCCTGGACACACTGGTCCCTGACAGCTGCCTATGCCCCCCATACCCGCCCTGGCTCTCAACCTCTTCCCCTCTCTCCATCTCCCCCCAGACTGTTCCCTTGCCAGGGATGCTTCCCCAGGAACCCCACCCCTCCTTTTCTTTGTCCACTGGCCACCTCCAGACTGAAGCTCCTCATCACACAAGCCCTGGTTGGTGCCCTTGGCCACCTTGGTCCCTGGCACCAACCCACTCCTGGTCTGGTCGGAGCTCACCGACACTGTTCAGGAGGTGGGGGTCCCTTGGCCCCTCTGTCCCCGGGCAGTCTTGCCCGCTGATGCAGCATTGACAGCACCCCCAAAAGGGCTGCTGGTTTGTGACGGCAGGAGGTGAACACCTTGAGGTGCTCTGTTCTGTCTGTGTTGCTTGCCTGTGTCCGACCGAGGGGTGCTGGCACCCAGAGCTGTGCCATCACCTGAATGAACTCAGCCTCGTTCTGCTTTAGTGTGTGTGTCTGTGGTTCTGGACGTCCGGGGCTTTCCCGAGCACAGCCTCCCGGGCGCCTGCCTGTGAAGAAGTGTCTCCCCGAGAGCTGGGGACTCGCAGAGCGGGTGGCTGTCAGCCCCGCCCGCTCACACGAGGCCTGCGGCGCACGGGGGCAGTTTTGTTCTCTGCAACGCCGCCTGCCCCCGCGCCCAGACCCCGTGCCTGCAGATGGGGTATGCACTTTCAGTGCCGGCAGAGTCGCCGCTGACACATGAACCCCTGCAGTCACCAGGAGGGCACTGCGGCGGGGCCCTCTCGCTCCGGGGGCCCCATGAAGCCCCAGGGTGTCTGGGCAGGGAAGTGCGGGCACGGGGAATGTGGCAGGGGCAGGTGGGGAGGCTGTCCAGTCAGGCTGGAAGCCTGGTGCTCAGTGCATGGTGCCCACCCTGCCACAGATGAGCAGGGCCACAAAGGCGACGCACAAGAATGTCCCGGAAGGGGAGCCCCTGGGTCTTGCAGGTTCACATCTGAGCCCGTGGGTGGAGCCGAGGGGCCCAGTGCGGGTGGCCCGTGGGGCTGGGGCTGCAGGTGCGCAGCCGCCCTGGTCCTGGCCTTGTTGGGTTGTCCCTTTTCTCAGACACCTCTCTGCGACACCACTCGAGACCCCTGCTCCCCCCCTCCCGCCGTGCCTTGACCCCTGGGGGACCTGGCTGGGTTGACAGTGGCCATGGCCAGGCGCTGGCCCCTGTCCTCTGCGGTGATGACGCCATTCCTGTAGTGACCCAGCGCCCTCCCACGTGGCTCCATGAGCGGAGGCCATGCCTGACCCAGATCTCAAGAAACTCGAGGTCTTTTTAAAGGAAACCTGGGTTCGGGCGTGGCCCATCCCAGCACACTGTGTGACCGTTACCCAGGGTAGGGTTGGCCAGTCAGGCTGTTCCCTCCCCGGTCGTGGCCACAGGACCACCGAAGCTGCATGTGACCTCTGCCCTGTCCAGCTGCAGGGTCATGGCCAGAGCTGGGATGAGAACCCGTGGGAGTGGGGGGAGCAGGGCCGTGCGGGGGCGTGGGGCCCCCCTGAGGCCCACTGGCTGTGCTCCAGCAGGGAGAGCGCCCCGGCCGGTGCCTGTGACCGCTTTCCTTTCCTGCCCTTTCCTCCCTGTTCCCCCCACAGGGGCTCTACTCACTGTGACCGACGTGTTGACTCTGAAAAGAGAGCCCTGGGCACCCTATGCAGACAGACCCGAGACAAACCTGGTTTCCTCTCGCAGCAGAAGTTAAAAATTATTCAACACGGAATTCCTGGGCTGTGCTGCGGAGGCTGTCGTACCAGGCAAAGGGTTCCACCGCCTTCCGCAGCTGGCCAGGCCGATAACGCCGCCTGGGGGCCTTGCAGCTGCGGCTGCAACCAGCGCTGTCTCCCTGGGACCAGGTAGGACCGAGGCCGATGGGAAGTCTCAGGAAGGAGTTTGTGTTGTGGGGACTATGGGTGCCTCAATCCCTGCTTCTGAAGCTTTTCTATCCAAGCTGCAGTCCAGCCTGCCCTTGTCCGTTCCGTGCTGGGGCTGTGGTGGCACTGGGGCGTCGGGCCCCCAGCGGGGAGCACAGGGGCTCGGCTGGTCAGGCCCCAAGGTCCCTTGGAGGGAGTCACAGAAGCCGCAGTTCTGCTCTCTGTTGGGGGTAGGGCACTGGCCGTGCCCTCGGCACACAGCTGGGGGTGTTGAAATGTCTGGGAAAGCTGGGCTGCCCGAGAGGCCTGCGCAGGCTGGCCAGCTGGCCGCTGGAGGTCCCACGGCTTGTGGCCACTGGACATTCAGCCCTGTGTGTCCGCAAAGAAGGCACGAGGGGACCCACAGCTCCCGGGAGAAGTTGGGGACTTGGCCCTCCGTGGCGTGTTTGGGTGTTTTTGAGCTTTCTGTGGGAAGGACCATTGCGAAGGCCCTAAACTGCTCCCTGGCCCTAACTGTGGCCCAGCCAGGTGGGAGGGCACAGCCAGCCTGGGCCCAGGAGGAAGGGGGGTCTTGGTTTACGTTTCCCGGACACGGCGATGCCAGGAAGCGCTTGTCGGGAAATTTCTTCTGTGTAGCAAGACACAGGTGTGCCATGGACACCCTGTGAGTGTGCGAGGGAGTCCTCCTGGGCTGGAGGAGGACTGGCTTCCGTCCCCAAGGCTGTAAGTCAATCCTGCCCGGACTCAGGAGCCCAGGGTGTCACGGGGAATGTGGGGGTGCAAAAGAAACAAGATGGGGGCCTGAGACCCGGGGCACTTGGTCGGGAGCGGCCACGTGGGTGTGTCATTGTGGAGACCTGCCAGGCCGGGAGGGTGGACACGGGTCCGGTGGGGTCCCACGGCGGGAGACCCCAGAAAACGGATGATGTCACTGCAGGAGGAGCAGGTAGGGACAGCCAGGAGGTCAGGAGCTGCAGATGAGCAGGAGAGGGGGGCGAGACCAGGGCATGGACATTCACGGCCCAGCACTAGCTGACCTTTGACTGTCGGTCACCCTTAGACGACTGAAGTGACCCGGGCCTGAGAGGATGGAGGCCGCGCCCAGTAAGCTTTTCGTGTCACGCTTAGTCAGTTACTCCTGCGAATGGTTTCAGAGCCAGGCGTCTCCGGGACAGACCGCCGCCCACTGTGGCAGCCCCCACCTGCCCCGAGCCCCCCGGCCTATGCGGACAACCCTCGTGCTGTTTGCCAGACTCATGGTGCCACGCTGCCCAGGAGCAGCCTGCTGCGTGTCCGAGCCAGGGGTCACTGGGCACCCCTGAGGACGCAGCAGGCACTCGCTTCCTCACACACGTGTGGGCCCCCGTGTCCCCACAGGGCTGCGTGGTGACTTCTGTTGGCTCTGCGTGCGAGATCACCCCCGGCCGGTGGTGTGCGGCAGCTGCCGTCCCCGCTGCACACGTGTGGTTTTCCCTGGAGTTGATGATCCACTTTCTGTCTTCCCCCTGGCGGAGTTTTCTCTGAGCTCATGGCTGAATCACTCCCAGACTCACCAGCGGCCCAGACTGAAAGGTGGGGGGTGCCCCGCAGGAGCCTGCACCTCCCTGACCCAGGGGGTGCACAGAGCCGGACCCCAGACCGTCCTGGGCTTCACCCTGAATCTCCCCTTTCCTCCTCCCCGGGCGGGCCTCCCCAGACCCATCCTTCCTCTCCCTCAGCTTCCTCTTCTTCTTAAGGAGAATGTTCTCCGCAGCTTCCGGAGAAAGGCAGGTGGCAAACCTGTGGCCTTACAACACCTCCCTTCGATCTCCCCGAGGGGCCAGCGTGGGGTGCAGACGAAAGCCTGGCCGCCACGCTCCCTCGAATCCTGAGCCTCCTCCCAGCGTCTCCCAGCCCCCCGATGCTGTGGGTTCTGCGAGGTCACTCTCACTTCTGTTCTCCGGCATGCTCACTTTTCTTCTGGAAGTTTCTAGGGCCTTCTTTTTGTCCCAAGCTCTGACGGGTCGTGAAAATGACCTTCGTGTGGGTCACTTGCATCCCCTCCACTAGGTTCCCAGCGGCTTTTTCAGTCTGGACATTCCTGCCCTTGAGCTCCAGGAAATCTTCTCGGTTATGAATTTTCATGTCCTCCTCTCTCCGTTCTCTCTGTCTGCAGTCAACATCATCAGGGCCTTTGCCCTCAGGCTGGCCTCTCACGACCTTCCCTGCTCCCTTTTCCTGGTCCTTCGACTTGCTTCGGAGGACGGCCTCGACTCTGGTGCCCACCTCTCTTCCACGGAGCTTGTCACTCCAGCCGCCACCAGCATTTCCAAGTCACTTCTGTTCTCTGAATATTCATTTCTCGCCTTTGTCTGTGGTCACAGTGTTTTTTCTTCCCTCTTTGAGGATGTTAATAATAAGGTGTTTTTTTTTAATTTGGTTGGAGTTTTTGTTTCTTTTTTTTTAAAGATTTTATTTATTTATTTTTAGAGAGGGAAGGGACAGAGAAAGAGAGAAACATCAAACTGCGGTTGCTGGGGGCCGTGGCCTGCAACCCAGGCATGTGCCCTGACTGGGAATCGAACCTGCGATGCTTTGGTTCGCAGCCCACACTGGCCACTGAGCTACGCCAGCCAGGGCTAATAACGTTTTTAAAAAACTTTTCTGCTTGCACAGTCTGGAAAAACACAGTAATTTTATATTTTATATATATATAAAATTCCTTGTTTCCTTAGAGTCACATCAACCGTCTCAAAGTTAAAACTTCAACATAGAAAAACACTTCATGAGCCAAGCCCACAGGAAAAGCACTGGGCTGAGAAGATGCTTTAGTGCAGAGGACAAGGACTTAAAATCCTTTTGTGTTAAGAGCTCTTATAAATTGTCGAGAGCAGACAGGAAACTGTATGTGCAGGCGGGTGAGGGCTGCTTGTGGGCAGAGTTCCTATTTCTCAGGGAAGCAGTAGTCACAGACACAGGGACAGTCCCCAGGGGGGTCCCCGGGGGCGAGCCTCTCAGGGGACAGCCCAGGCTGAGGGGCGTAGTCAGGGTCTGGCCCCCCTGTTCCTATGAGGGCAGAGTCAGACTGGATGAGGAGTCAGACTGGACGAGGCCTCACTCACCGGCCTCATTTTAACCCAGTTGCCTTTTCAAAGCCCTGTCCCACATGAGGAACTGGATCAGGGCATCACTTAGGAGTTCTGGGGACACGGTTTATGCATCACAGAACGTTAGGTGCACCCCCCACGGAGGGAAGGGCGCTGGCGACGTGGGGGCAGCAGGGGCAGTTGAGAAGTGGCAGGTCCGTCTGGTGTGCCATTCCTGCGGAACCGCCAGTGAAAACCCACAGTTAGGAGGTTTTCCTACACGGTTCTCTACACGGCTGACCCTTGGGCACCGTCATCGGGTACAGGTCCACCAACAGACGTGTTTCCTTCCATGAACACAGCCGGCCCTGCGCACCTATGGGTCTCAGGTCTGCAGTGCAACCAGCCACGCAGCAAACATAGTGTCTCGGGCCTGTTGTTGTGAATCTGGGGGTGTGAATGGGAAAACACTGTTTCTGGCCCTCAGTCGGTTGGGCTTCGGAGGGAGACGGACAAGTGCCTGAGGTCTCAGACGCAGGGACACGGCCCGGGGAGGGGAAGGACTTTGTGTCTCTGGGTGGCCACATGGCCGCGTCACTCAGCAGGGTCTATGCGCCGCCCCTATTTGTATGAAGGAAAGTTGAGTCCAAGTGCCTCTTGCAAGAGAAGCGCCCAGAAGACGCACACAGCCTGACAGGGTGATGAATTCGGCCCTGGTCTGGTCCCGGGCCGGCGGGCAGCCTGGGCCTGGTGGGCAGCCTGGGCCTGGCATCCTTCCCACGTGGGGTCAGTGTGAGGGGGAGGCTGCCCTGGGGGCGGAGTCTCCTGCCCTGCCGCAGGGCCTGTGGATGCAGCTGGGAGCCAGGCACACGGTGGCCCCCGCCCCCGCCAGGCCAGGCCTCACAGACTCCAGCGCCCAGCGCCCAGGGTGGGGGAGGTTCGCTTTGGACTCCCTGTGGTTCCCAGGCCGGCGGGAGGCGGCCAGCAGACAAGAGTCTGGCGTTTAATGTTTCACTTCCTCCCCTCGTGGTTAACCCCCCTTGCCCTTCCCGCTGGCAGGAACCGCACTGCCAGGGACAGAGCGGGGACCTCTGCCCTCCCGCCTGCCTGGTGTGCGTCGGGCCAGCACAGGAGCTCCAGGGACCTCCATGGTGTCTGTCTGTCTGTCTGTCTGCCTGTCTGTCCACGAGATGGTTTGGCTCAGGCCGGATCGGGGTTCCCTCTCAGGTCCGTTTGACAAGGGCAGTGGGCAGCGGGTCTGGGGAGTGGAACTGTGCGAGAATGAGGATCCTGAGCTTCGTTTTCCTGAAAAAAAAAAATTAAAAAAATATTTGATTCGTGTGCACATCTTTGCTGGAGCGAGTGAGAAGGTAGTGGTCAGGAAGACTCGAAAGGTTTCTCCCCCTCCTAAGAAACAAGCCCCCTGTGGACGGCACAGCAGAATCCGAGTGCCCACCTCTCCCTCTGCTTCCAGGGCCCCAGTGTGGCCGTGCCCCCACAGGAACCCCCAGTCTTCTGCACCCCCATCCCACAGTGAACCCCAGAACAGAGGGGCACTTCCTCTCTATGAAAGCGTCCCTTCCTCCCTGTTCACACCTGTGCCCCCCAGGACAGCACCGTGTGGGGCCCGGCAGGCAAGATTGGTCTCGAGGGAAGGCAGGTCTCTCACACGCTGGCCCACATAGCCATCCCATGTGAGGGTCCAGAGCCTCCCACATCCCTGTGTGGGCCATGAACTGTCATCAGAACCACAGCTGTCTCCTGTCAGAAAGGGGGGCCTTGGATGTGTGTCACTGTGACCCGCAGCCCCCAGAGTGACAGTGGGCACTCCAGCCTGGGGGAGGGGCCTGCAGTGTCCCCTTGGAGCTCCGGCAGAAGTGGGGTAGGCACCCTCGGGGCATGCCTCTTATAGGAGAAGGGTGGGGTCCACACTGTCCACACCACCCTCCCCACCCAGCTGGGTGCCCTGGGGAGGGCAAGCTAATAGGGGGCAGGGCAGAACTCTGAGACATGGCAGGGAGGCAGGATGGGGGATGTGGCCCCGGAGGGCTGGGGCTGAGCAGAAGCATGGCCAAACACAAGTATTTGGGGGGCTGTGAGTGGAGGACTGTGGGGGCCCCTTGCCCTGGGGAGGAGGCACTAGGGTCTGTCCCGGGTGGGTGGGCTGGGCTGGAAGGTGGAGGGCCGCTGTGGCCACCTGGAGCAGGACCGCAGCCAGGAAGAGGGGCTGGTGTGGGCAGCAGCTGGGGAGCACAGAGCTGAGGCCTGCTCCCCGGGGAAACACCCTAAAACCTCCTGGCAGGTGGGTCTAAACACAGAGCCTTAAGCTTCTCTGGTGTGAGCAGACCCTGCCTTTTACTGCAGGCAGTTGCGGGGTGGGGGGGGTGCTCCCTGCTGGTGCAAAGGGGTGGGGCAGACCGGAGGGCAGGTCTCCCTGGTGGGACTCTAGCAATCTCACTTTGCTCCCGGGTTAATTCGAGTACAGGTGCGGGTATGCAAACAAAGGTGGGGCGAAGCAGGCTTAACCCTTTTGCCCCACCCCAGGAGGGGGCAGGAAGCTGGAACTTGGGCCAGGTGGCCCATTGGCCCTGGGCACTAGGCCACGGGGCTTTGCGGCAGCCCTGGCAGGGCGGCAGCCCCATTCTTCTGAGCACTCACACCTGTGCCCACCCCCAGCCCCGCACCTGTCCACGACCCCAGCCCCGCCCCTTCCTCCGTTCTACAACTAACAACGCTGGCCAGCAGGGGCTCTGTGGAGGCCTTGCTCTGGGGACCGCCTCACCCGGTCAGGGAGGGTGAGGCGGGTGTGGCGGGTACGGTGGGTGCGGTGGGTGGGGAGCCCAGCTTTGCGTAAGGAAACTCGAAACCCCGCCAGGTGCACAGGAGACAAAGGCGCTGAGGGAGGCGGCTTGGAGGGGCGGGGACGTCCTGCATGGGAGGGGGGATGGGCAGGGATGGAGGGAGGGGCTCCATGGCCCCTGCCCACCTCTTCTGCCCCACTCACCTGTACCTGTGAACGCAGAGGCGCTGGAGCAGGGCAGACTCCATCTGGGGCCTTCTCGTCCTGGGCCCAGAGTGACCCCCAGAGAGGGCCCCTGAAAAGGGCAGAGGCTGGAAATGAAAGGTGCCTGGCTGCCCCCTCACTTCCCCTTCCCTCCCCCTCACCATCAGGGGCTCCCTAGCATCCTGAGCTGTGGGTCCTTCTGGGGCCTCTGCCACCTGTCGCACACAGGTGCACGTGGGGCTTCGGGCAGAGAGGACCCTCCCACCCCACCTGTCCCACCTCAGGCTGGTGGCACAGCCTCTGGGCCGGGTTCAAGTGCCCTGAGCCTAGAGAAGGGGCGGGTCTTCCGTCACAGGAGTCGTCAGGGACAGGCAGCCACCTCGAGCATCCCAGTGGGAGGGAGCTCAGGAGCTCCAACGACAGGGCTCTCCTGAGGTCCCCCGACCCTCTCAGGCACAGCCCAGGGGAGGGGCCAGGGCCCAGACCCGAACTCCCTGCTGTCCAGCCCTTGGCCAGCCCTCGGCCAGCCCCTCCCCGTGGCCCTCCCTGGGTCCCTCAACCCCTGTGTGGTGCTTGGGTGCGTGCGTGCAGACTCTCAGGTGCCGCCTGGGGAGGGGGCCAGGGGACAGCCCACAGGGTTCGGCCCCATCCTGGGCTCCCGGATGTGGCCACCTCCAGCCTTCCTGCCTGCTGCTCTCCGTGGGCCCTGCAAGGGGAGGGCAGGCCCAAGCAAAGGAGCAAAGGCAGCGAACCTGCCTTCCTGGGCCTCACCGGGACTGGGGCTGTCCTGACCTGCCCTCAACCCTGGCTCCGCCGGCTGCCAGCCACCAGCTCCCTCTGTCTCCCACCTTCTCCAGGAACAGGCAGGCGCAGCCAGCTCTCCCCCGCCCCGGCTGACTCCAGCAGGAAGCCCTTGCCGACTACCTTCCAGAGCCTCCCCAAACCCTCTAGGCTGGTGGGCAGGGACACCTGAGGGGCAGAGGAAGCCAGGAAGGGCGGGGAGGGGAGCTGCGGACCCCGCAGGTCTGCAGCAGCCCTGGCCGCAGCTGTGTGCTCGAAGAGGGGCCCCTC
Source organism: Tonatia bakeri (assembly GCA_004024845.1). Taxonomy (NCBI): domain Eukaryota; kingdom Metazoa; phylum Chordata; class Mammalia; order Chiroptera; family Phyllostomidae; genus Tonatia; species Tonatia bakeri. The sequence continues at coordinate 193,851 of PVIA01001949.1, forward strand.
CCCGAGAGACGACCCCCCCCCCGTGGGCCAGCCCGAGCCTCCCAGCCTGCAGAATGGAGTGAATTTTCCAGAAAGCTGGGTTTGGACTTGTACAATTTAAAGAAGCCTCCCTTCCCAGGGCTTGTGTCACCCCACTGACTGCAGCTGAAATGCTGTTTGCGTCGTGGGTGACATAAGTGATGGCTGGGAGGCCTCGAGGTTCTGAAGGCCCCTTTCTGTCAGGTGAAGGCGCGCAAGTCCCCACAGTGCGAGACCGCAGGCTGGGCCTGCAGAGCTGTGGCCAGAATTTGGGCGCCTGGGTTTCTGGACAGCTGGGGGTCGAGGGGCAGCCCTGTGGGCCAGGGGCCCGCTCACTGCCCCCTGGTCTCCCTCGGGTGTCTTGGGTCAGCCAGGGTGTGTGGTCACGGACAGATGGCTGGACGCCCCAGGGCTGCTCCTGGAGCTCAGCAGGGCACCCCTCATGGTGGCCACCGGCATGAGGTCCCAGGGGTCAGGATAGCCCTGGAGCTGGTAGGGCCTGAGGTGGCAGGAGCTGCTTGGAGCTGAGGTGGTCTGCCCTGAGACAGGGCTGGGCCCCACGTCTGGTCACCAGAAGCAGGAGTGGCCGAGCCCGGGGGTGGCTCCGACACCCACCGGCCTGGCTGCCTGCTGCCTTGTTACAGAAAAGATGAAAGGCAGAGGGGAGGGGCAGAGAGGGGTACAGATGGGAAACTGAGGCTCAGCAAGGAGGGTCAGGCCGGAAGGGGGTAGTGTCATTGGCACTCTGGGTCCTGTGTGGAGGCTGCGGTGCTCTCTGCCCACTGTGTCCTGGGGGTCTGCGGGAGAAGGCCACGTCTCGCCTCCTGGACGGACCTGTAGGTGTGCTTGGGTAGGGGCCCTGCTGAACAAGACAAGTGTGCTGCCCCCAGGACCCCTACCCGGGGGCATAGCCCCAGAGCGAGCTGCACCCCGAGGTAGCCAGGAGTGTGTGCGGGTGTTGAAGTGTCAGTGGCATGGGGTCCCTGGGTGTCTGGCCCAGGACCACCTTCGTGGGGCAGGTCTGCTTCCCGCCCACAGAGACTCAGGCGGGGGCAGCAAAGGCAGCCGGGCGGCTCAGGATTCAGCCCCTCAGCGCCAAGGCCCTGGTGGGCCTTTCAGTGCAGACCACAGCGCCCGCGCCCCACCCCTGCCACGCCTTCTGCTGCCCCCCAGCTCCCAGGGGCGGGACCCACCTGAAAGACCCAATCCCAGAGGGAATCTGTTGTCTGAATGTCGAATACAGACTGTCGCCAGTGGTTGCTAACGATTTTTCCACTTCACAATGCTGTGACCACAGCACGCAGACCGTGGAAACCGTGCAGCGAGTCCAAACCCTCCCTGGTGCTGGGCAGGGCGGGAGCTGGTGCTCCTGTGGTCACGCCAGCCCAGGCTCGGTGCCGACGCTCCGCCGAAATCGGGCGCCCAGCGTGGTTTGGGTGCCAAGTTTTGTGTTTTCACATCCTGTCCACAAAACACCCACCTGTGTGTCCTGCTTCCAGTGAGGAGGGCACGGCGAGGACTCGAGATGGAACTCAGGCCACCGGCCACCTGCAGGCTGACCAGCTGACGCGAGCACGTGCTGGGGGCCGGGGGGCGGGGGGCGCGCTGGGCTGTGCCCACTGATCACAGGGCAGGTGTGTCTAATGCAGCTTCCCTGGAGGTACTTGTGACTCTGACAGGCTTTCGGGGACGTCAGCCGAGGGTGCTCCGTGATGGGCCTCCCCTGGGACATCACGTTGCCCAGAGACAGAGGAGGACAAGGACTCTGATAGCTTCTACCACTCCGCCTGTGTGATTGCTCAGATGGTTGAGGCGTTTCGTGCTCGAAAGCCCTGACCTGCCTTGGGCCACAGCCCTGTCCTGGCTGACTGCTGACAGCTGCTCCAGACAGGCGTTGCCACACGCGGTCACAGCTTCGGGGCTGTCCCCCAGCTCAGCGTTTATTGGCCCAACAGTCAGGCAGCTCTGCGCTTTGCCTGGATAGTTCCAGAAGCTGGTGTGGCCATGCTCCCCCGCCACTCAGGCCCCGCCCGCTGAATGCTGTGGCCCCCGATGACTGTTAGTCTAGCACCCGGCCTCCCCCTACCCAGGCAGAGCCCAGACCCTGCTCCAGTGGCTCCCAGCAGCTGGGGCCACAGCATATGATCGAATGGGTGGGAGGTGGCCCAGAGGCTCCCACGTCCCTGGGACTCTGGCCTGGGCCCCACCCAACTCAGGGGCAGCGTGGGTGCTGACAGAAATGGGGTGGGGCCACAGATGACCTCAGGAGCCTCTAGCTTGGGGTATGAAGGCCCCTGCACCCCAGTGGGATGCAGGGGTCCTGAGGTGCTGCCTGGGGTCATATTCCCATGTCGGCGGGGGAGAGGGGGAGAGGCAGACCTACCCAAGGCACTGGTGTGGGTGCCAGGACAGCCCTGCGCTGACCCCAGACTCGGGGTCCACCCAGCCCACCTGCTCCATCTGGCTGGACAGGACATCTGCCCACACCGTCATCAAAACAGCCCTGGGACTACCCCTCCGACGGTCCCCACTGCCCTCCTTGAAGGCCCCAGAGGTTCGGGACTCCAGGCTCAGAGCTGTGCACCAGTCCCTCAAAGGGACCTGCCCCTCCCAGGGCCTGTGGATGCCCTTCCTCCCTGAACCCACCCCTGCCTCCTCCGACTCCCACTCTCAAAATTCTGCTTCGGGAATGGCTCTCCCCAGCCTGCTGCCCCGGGAACTGTCTGCCTCGCAGGCCCTCCCACACCCTCTCCCCCTCATTGCACCCACCGGGGTCTCTTCACAGGCCTATCCCCTCTAAACACCCCCAGGGCTGCCCCTTGGACAGGACCCGGCAGGACGCTCCTTGTTTGGTGGACTCCACCCCTCCCTTCCTGTGGAGTTGTCCCTGGTCCCCAGGGGTGCCTGCTCTCCCCCACCTCCTTGGGCCCCACCCATGGCAGCAGGAATTGCCCTGCCCCCGGCCTCCTCTCACACTGTGGTCAGGTTGAGCCAACCTGGGGTGGCTGCCATGCTCCCGGCTGAGGGGAGCCTCCTGGGGGCCTCAGTCTCCCACAGTGTCTGCCTGCCAGCCCCGTGCCAGCCCCACAGCCCCCAACTCTGAAAAAAACCTCCTTGCCCCCAGGCACCCTCCAGCCAGTGCCCTGCTCGGCCTCCCCAACTGCAGAGTTACCCACTGCCTCCCTCCCCACTCCAGAACCCACAGCCTGGCTCCTCCCTCCTGCTGCTTGGCTGGTTAAGGTCACAGTGACCTCAGGCTGCGTCCTGGCCTCCTACTGGCCTGGCCTCTGTGGCACCTCCCCCTTCCTATTCCCCACCCCCCACCACTGGGGCCAACTCTGCGGAGGAATGTTGCAGGCCCCTCCGCAGGGCTGTCCCTTCCCCAGATACCCCTGGCCCACCCGGCCCACCCAGCGATGCTAGGTCCCAGGAGGGAGCCCCTATAGGCCAGGAGCATGCGGGTACCTGCTCACAGGCGTGTGACAGCACTGGCCCCTGTGCCCCCCAACCCCCAACCCCCCACACCCAGACTTGACGCAAAGTCTCACCTGCCAGGGAGCCGGGCTCAGCAAAGTCTTGATCCTTCTCAACGGGCCTCTCAGCCTATTTTTACAAACACCAACCGATCAATCGAGTGTGACTGCAGTCCTGGCTTTGGGGGCCTGGCTTTGGTGCCCCTCACACGTGCCCAGTGAGGGTGACCAGGCGCATGGGCCGAGGGGCTCGGGCTCCCGTCAGTCACCTCTGAAACCTGGAGTCTCTCTGGTGCCGGTCCTCTGGCCGGTGGCTGACACCTCGGGCCGGGCTGGGTGGCCTTGCAGACCCTCTGGGCCCTGCGCCCCAGGCCCCTGCTCTGGCCCGCTGATGTCTGACCCGCTGGTCAGTCATTGTTGCCCAAAGCTTCAACCTCGGCATTCCCACACCCCAACATGCCCACTCTGCTGACCTGCACGGAGTCATCGCCCTCGGGCACCCCAACCCCCCAAGGAGTCCAAGGCTGGGGCAGGGTGGGGATGGACCGGCTGCTGCAAAGCCTCGCTGCCAGGGCGCCCTGCAGTCCTTGACCTCTGCCCCCATCTCCTTGTCTGCCTGCAGCCCCTGACCTTGGCCCTGGTGGGCTTCTCATTCCTTTCTCCTTCCCTGGCCCTCTGCTGCGCTCTGCGGGGGTCCAGGCCTGGACAGTGCCCATCCTCAGACACAAAGGGCAAGGCACAGGCAGGGCCCCTGCAGTCAGCAGCCCAGGGGTACAGGGAGCGTGGGGTCTGTGGATGGAAGTGGCCATGGAGACAGAGGCAGGAGAGGGTTTCCGAGTAGGGGAGGAGGACCTGGTGGCTGTCCCAGGGGGTGGGGCAGGAGACAGGTTCTAGAACCAGACCCAGGTGACCATTGTGCAGCCCAGGGACGCACCAGGTGCCCCTGAATTGTTCCCTTTAAAACGGTTAACTTTGTGTTCCGTGCCTTTCACCTCAAGTTTCAAAAAACCTTGCAAAACAGGCTCCTCCCAATCCAGGCATAGTGGAGTCCAGGTGCCGTGGGCCGCTGGGCCCTTCCTCGGTCCCCTCCCTGCGCCCCTCCCCTGGCCTCCCTTGGGTGCAGCTGAAAAACAAGTGCTCTGTGCCGGGTGGGCGCCCCCCGCCCCCGGCACAATTATGTCCCCGTGAGTGGAAAAAGGAGACGGTAATTTTCTCTAGCCCCATCCCTGGTGGCAGCCCCAGGCATCTTGGAGGCCCTTTCCTGCCTTCGGAGACCAATTACCCAAGTGGTGGGGACAAGCAGGGCCCAGCGGCCTCGTTAACTTGCCGCCTGGGTGGGAGGAGGCTCAGAGAGGCAGCTGGTCCCGGGCCTGGACAGCTCAGCCGCCCGGGAGACCTCCAGGTGTAGAAGGAGCTGGGCCAGCCCCTGGGCCCCAAGCAGGCGCAGGCCTCTCCCGGGTGGGCGCGCCCAGCACATGGGGCTGCAGTTTCCTCCCTGCAGTGGCAACAGCCCAGCTGATGCCCGGGTCCTGATGCCGGGGTTGCGTCAGGCAGGCGGCCCCGCGGGGGCTTCCCCCAGCACCTGTGCCCGTGGCACCCGCCCCACACAGCGTCTCCTAGCGCCAGGCCGGAGCTGCCTCCTGCCTGAGATATGTGGGCTTCTGGAAGGTTCCACGTATCCGTCCTCTGTGAGATCACTCGGCTGAATGGGGCAGGAGGCCAAACTGGAGGCTGATTCTAGGATGATTTCCTGAAGGGGCCACTGACCCCCTAGAGGCCCCTCAAAGTTCCTGTGGCAGGCACTGAGGTGGGTCCACGGCCCACCCTCCATGGAAGCAGAGAGCCCAGAGCCTCTGCCCCTCACTCCCTGGACCCCTGAGCTGGCTCCGGCTCCAGCACCCTGAGGAGCTGCCTCTCTGTGCCCCTCGTGGCTGGAAATTCAAGGGCATGACGTCTGCCCACTTAGCTCAGACAGGCAGCCCCGGGCAGAGCTCCTTGTGGGTCCAGGACCCTCCCCGCTCACAGCAGCTGCTCCCCAGAGGGTGCCCAGCCAGTCAGGAAGTGCACAGCACCCCTGCGCTCTCCCTCCTCCCCAGAGGTCACCCCCAGCCTGGCCCTGCATCCTTTCCAGGCTTTCCCCGGACCACCCCCTCTCCAGGCCCAGGACAGGGCCCTGTCCATCCAGTCCCTCCCTGGCTGGACCCCAGAAAAGACCACATAGGACAGGCCCCTGCAGGGACCACAGGGCAGAAATAGCTGAGGGCCATGCAGGATCAGAGAGGGGTCCCCTGGTGGGGGTGCCTAAGAGAAGGGCTGGAGCAGGGGCTGCACCATCCAGAGTGACCTCCTCAGTGACCTCACGTGACCTCACTGACCCCATCTAACCTTGCTGACCTCACTTGACCTTCTTGCTGACCTCATCTGACCACCTCTCTGACCTCCTCCCTCTGCTCCTCCAAGGAGGATTTCCTGATCCTGCACCTCTGCCAGCTCTGGGGCACTGGGGGCTCCTGGGCCTGCACCTGGTGGGGAGGGGCTCCAGGAGGGTGGGGGTTAACCAGCGGGAAACCTTCCAGAAAGGGGGTAGTGTGTCCACCTGCTGGGGGAGCCCTAGAAGGTGTGGCCAGGGCAGGAGCAAGGACAGGTGAGGGTCAGGTGGAACCAGGTGGAGCCAGGTGGAACGGTCCAGGCACAAACGGCCTCTTCAGCCTTTGCCCTCTCCTACCACCACTGGGCCCACCCAGGGTGGTGGGCAAAGTGGGGCTAGCTGGGTCCTGTTGGACGAGGGCAGGTGGGAGCCCCCGGCTTGTTCTGGACCAGCCGGCTGCCAGCCTCACTGCGGAGGCTCTGGGAGGCCCGGAGGGGGCTCTGACGGAAGCTGTGGCTGCAGAGGGCGGGTCAGGTGTCAGAAGGGAGAGTCCACAAAGCAAAATGGCCACTGCAGCTGAGCCAGACACGGAGGAGAGTGCGAGGCCTGGGGCCCAGCTGGGGAGCCTCAACCAGCCCTCAGAGCCCTCCCGGCACCTGCCCATCCTGGGGCTTCGGCTTCCACTCAGAGTAGGAAGGGAGGCCTTCCCCCAGAAGACCAGGCCCCTCACCTGCCCTGGACTGTCTGGGGCTGGCGTAAAGTCCCTGGGAGCCCCGCCCTCTGCCCTGAATCTGAGACTGTTCACTCAAAGCAGATGCTAATGCGCCAAAGGGCTGATTTGGGACGCAAATCCCAACAGCTGCTGCTGGACCCTCAGGGTGGTGTCTGGGGCTCAGCTGCCCCAGGAGCCCAAGCCACCCCTGCTGGCAGTGTCGCCGGACAGGCGCTAGGGGAGACTGCATGTGCCCACCGTGCACCCTCCCCCCCCCCCCCGTGAGGGGGCTGCCGGAGCCTGGGCTGCCCCACCCACAGGAGAGGGTGGGCACGGGGCCCTGGTCACAAGTCCTCTCGGCGGACACTCCATTCTGCCTCCGCTCGGGCAAACTGGCAGCAGCGTTCCCAACGTCGGGCCCCAAACCGCTGGCCCTCCCCGGCCCTCCAACACTGACCCCCAAGTGCTGGCCTGCGGGTGCTGCGCAGGGAGCTGGGGGAGGGGGGTGGAGGGAGGAGGGCAGAGACACAGGTTTGGGAGGGGCGGCACTCCTGGGAAGGGGAGAGGAGGTGTGAGGCCTGGGGGCAGAGGGCAGGACCCCTCAGGCCTCCAGATTCAGGCGGGAGGGGTTTGAGAAATGGGCGGGGTGTGGAGACAAGACAGCATTGCTGTCCCAGGGCTGGAATCTGTCACGCGAGGGGAGGGGACAGGCCTGGACCTCGACCGGTGAGGGCTGAGGCCCCTAGAGCTGAGGGCCCTAGAGCTGAGGGCCCAAATGCAAAATTGGGATGAAGCGTGATTTTTATTTGGAGTCTGAAAACAAATAGAAATATATGGCTAATCTTTGAAAGCTGACAAATACCACACACATCATAAAATCCAAAGAATAACCTATATTCTTTAAAAAAACACTTTATTTATTTATTTATTTATTTTTAGAGAGAGGAGAAAAGAGGGAGAAAAATGGCCTCTCATGTGCCCTGACTGGGGATAAAACCCGCAACCCAGGCACGTGCCCTGAGTGGGAGTCGAACTGGTGACCTTTCGCTTTATGGGACGATGCCCAGCCCACTGAGCCACAGGCATCAGGGCACAACCCGTATTCTTTGTGAATGAAAAGCACGTCCTGGGCAGGCTGGCCTGCCATGCTGGGAGCAGGCAGTGACAGGGCTAGCAGATGGGGCCCCTCAGGGTGCTGAGACCTTGGGAGCCAGCAGCTCCCTGGGGAAGACAGACGGGTGGGGCTGAGGGTGCTCATGCGGCCCTGGGTCTGGTTGGTGTGAGCTCGTGGATGGCCCTCCGTCCGGAGAGAGAGCCGTGGCTGTGCAGGTGTGGAGCTCCTCCCACCAGCACCCTTGGGGGTGGCAAGCACACCCAGCACCCCGATCGTGGCTTCTAAATTTGCTGTCCACTGAAAGAAGTCGGGGCTGATGGAGAGAAGCGGGCTAGGGGCCGGGCAGGGTGTGCCGGAGGAGCGACTCCCATCCGGAAAGTGTGGAGACACCGAGGGGGCCGCACACGTGGGAGCCACGGGGCCGGCCTGGAGGCCCCACAGTCAGACCGGCTAACAGACGCTGGCAGTAAATAGAGCAGGACCCCCGCATCGCCTGGGGAGGTGTGAGGCGAGCGCGTGGGGAGAGGAAGAGGCTTTTCCTGGCCCGTGCAGCAGGAACTGCCATATGACAGCCACCAGCCCGAGAACAAGGGTCGCTCCCTCGAGTGGCTCTGCAGTGGGAACTGCACAGCTGGGACACAGGAGGGGAGACCGGACCCTGGGGGGCACTCTGTGCAGGAGGCCAGAACCTACAAAGGGCTCAAGGGCTCGGCAGTCAGAGCCAGGCCCAGGGCATCCTGGAGACACTGGGTCCAGGGCAGCACGTGGTCCCGGCTGGACGCTTGCAGCAAAGGGAGCAGTTGTGACAACTGGCCGGCCGGGTCTGCGGCCAGACCTGTGGCCATGGTGGTGGGCAACAGGGTCACCAGAGTTGGTGGTTGGTGGCTGGGAAAGGGGGTATCACTGTTCGTAGGACAAACACACAGTGTCGAGGGTGAGGGACGTCCAGCCAGCGGCTCACTGCCAAGTGTCCTAGAAGCCAGACCCAGGCCTCAGCTGACGTCCACCCATCAGGGCCCAGCAGGGGCCTTCTGGGACAGGCCTGTAGCCCCGGACTCAGGGCAGACCCTCTGAGGCCCCCATTTCCAGCCATTTGGCCCAACTCCATTGCTGTCTGCCCAAGTACCCGTGTTCCCCTGCGAGGTCTCAAGCCAGGCCTCCAGGCCTCCACCTCATCCAGAGGGGTCCCCAGGCACCCCCACCCCCACAGGTTCACTGTCACTGCAACCCCAAAACCAACCTCTTCAGCACAGAACCCTGACTCCCAGCCCCCATGACCTCCTCTGCCCAGAGTTCCCTGCCTTCCCTCCAGCCCCTGAAACATGGGGGGCCCTTCCCTTCAGGCCATGCTCCTGGGGAGGGGCTGGAGGCCAGGGAATCTCCCTTCTTGAGGGCTGGGTTTGGGGTATACCCGTGAAGAGACTTCTTGGGCGCCACAGTAACACTGGGAAACCCAGCTTTGGCTGTGGGAGGGGCAGGAAGGGTCGAGGGGCCTGTCCCCACAGAGGGTGTGTGGCTGCATCCTGCCGGCTGGGCTGCGCCGTCTGCGTGGTGAACAAAGATGCCCAGGTTGTCGTCGCAGCATCTGCCAGAACCGCCCAGCCCCTGGGCGCTCTCTTTCCTCCCGAGTCACTGGGACTGGCCCCACCTGAGAGGGCCAGCCCCTAGGCCAGGCTGGGCAGGCATGGGCCCTGCAGGGGAGGTGGGGCAGGAAGGGGTCAGACTTTCAGCAGGGGTAGTCCGGGAGCCCTGGCATCAGCCTGGAGCCACTCAGTGCTGGCCAATAGGACGCAAGACTAGGACACGGGGCCTGACCCGTCCCTAGGACCTAAAGCCCAGCTCAGCATCTCCTACCTGCTCAGGGCCCAGGCCTTCCTGCTAGGGCCAGAAGAAGTAGAAAGAAGCCCACAGAAGGTCCAGCAGCCCCCCAGGCTGTCTCCACCCTCCATGCTGGGCCTGCTGGTGAGGCCTGGGGTCCCGGGGCACAGTCCCCATCACGGTGAGAGCCCCAGGGCAGGGGCCGAGTTCCCAACTGGCTCAGCCGGTGGGCAGTTAGGAGAAAAGGCTGGCCATCATCCAACAGGCCAAGGCTGCAGGTCAGTCCTGGGTCAGGGCACGTACAAGAACCAAGCAATGAGTGCATGAGTAAGGGGAGCACATTGATGGTTCTCTCTCTCTCTCTCTCTCTCTGAAGCCCGCTGATATCAATCAATAAAATACTTTTATGAAAAGAAGAAGGAAGGAAGCAAAGGCGAGCCTGGGAAAGCTGATGGCCAAGAGGCCAGGCGTCACCAGGGCAGAGGGCAGGTCGGCGAGGGCAGGTGTGGCTCCACGGGCTCCGCAGTCGGGGGTCCGAACCCCAAACTTGGGGTTCCTGCCTCCCAAGCTGAGGGGCTGAGGGAGATGGGGTACAGACATGCCTCCCACCCCTCTGGGGGGCCCGCACCAAAGCTCTGCCCCTCCCCAGGACAAAAGGGGCTGCCGGCTGGCCACCTGGGCTCTGGACCAGTCTCTGCTCAGAGTCTCTGGGACATCCCTCTGGCCTCGGGGTTGAGGGGAGGCAGCTGCCCCCATCAGGCCCCCAAGTCTGCAGAGCTCCCCGGGGCCCACTGAGGTCAGAGGAGTGGTGAGAGAAGGGAAGCAGCCCCAGGGGCGGGGTGGGGCCTGGGAGGCGGGGCTGGGGCCTGAGTGCCTGCAAGAACCACACCTGAGCCTCTTCTGTCCGCTCTGCTCATTGCCCCCGGTCTGGACCCCGGAGCCCAGTGAAGGACCCCCCGTCCCGGGGTCCCGGCACAACTTTGGAGGGTCCTTGGAATGGTCAGAAGGGCCCTGGTGGAGCTCAGCTGTGCTCAGGACAGGCCAGCAGCCCTTGCTTTTTTTTTTTTTTTTTTTTAAGATTTTGTTTATTTATTTATTTTTAGAGAGAGGGCAAGGGAGGGAGACGGAGGGGGAGAGAAACATCCTCAGACCAAGGACCGAACTCGCAACCTAGGCATGTGCCCTGACGGGAATCGAACCATCGACCTTTTGCTTTGCGGGGCGACACCCAATCCCTTGAACCACACTGGTCAGGGGGGTCTGCTTTTTGACCCCACCTTCTGGCTACCCCTGTACACTCGGTGTGGTTCCCAGGACCTCTGGCTGGACGCTAATGGCCTCCTGGCTCCCCAAATCTGTCCCCTCCTGGGCCCACTCCTGGGTCTTGCCCCACCTGCACAGCTAACCTGGGCTGTCCAGGAAGGGGCCTGTCCCCAGAGACCCAGCGGCCCCTCCCCACCTGGCCCCAGCAGGCTGCCAGTGTCAGGGCCGCCCTGCAGTGGCCCCAGCCGACAACACAGGGAGGAGACTGTGGCAGAGCTGAGGGCCAGGTCAGGGTCCCGGAAGGTTCAGGCACCCCAGGCACCTGGAGCTCCGAGCAGCAAGCCCAGCCTGACCACGGAGGCAGCTGTGGGTGGAGACTGAGGCCACAGCCAGGAGTGAGAGACGGCATGAGACCCAGGCCCCTAGCCCCTCCCCAGGCTCCGTCCCGCCTCACCCGGGCTGTTTCGGCCACCACACACATCCGTCTCTCTTTCCTTAGCTTCCCTGACACCTGCCCTGTCCTCTGCCCCCAGTGGGACACCAGCTGAGGTTGCCATCAGTGTGCTCCGAGATAGGTTTTTATTTCCGATGGTTTTGGGTGAGCAGAGAGGTTTGGCAGTGCCAGTTCCCAAGACCCTGTGTCCAGGTCCCGCTGTGAGCCTCCTGTGTGAGTGTGTCCGCGGTCATGGCGAGCCCACGTTCTTGCCCTCTGCAAACTCCCTTCCTTCCTCCCCTGTCACGCAGCACTCAGCCGTCATGCCTCCTCCATCTCCGCGGGGCTGGGACGGACTCTCAGACCCTGACAGTTAGGGCAAGCCTTGTCGGCGCTCTGGGACCTCCCGGTCCCCCACCTGTGTTTGTGGTGCTTCTCTCCGGCTCACTGAGGTGGTGGGTTTCGGGACGGCCCAGAGCAGCCCTCCCCATCTCGTCTGTCAGGGTGCCCCCCTCCAGCTCGGCCTCGGTCCCCTGATGGAGGTTTTCCCACCAGCGGGACGTTTTTTATGGTCTTGTCACTTAATTTCAAATATTTTTGAACTCCACAGCTCTTGTTATTAATTTTGCATGAAGTCGGAACTAACTTAGATTCACCACCTTCTGTGCCTCGAAACCTGCCCACCCGCCACCTCGCACGCAGGTCTGCTGGCGAATCCTGCCCCTGTTCCCTCTTGGTCGGGTGTGGTCTGGGTTTTCAAGGCCGGTGCCTCTGCAGGCAGGCCATGCTGTGCAGGAGGACACAGCGGCCGGCTGCGGGAGGGCCGGTCCTTCCGCGGGTTCCGAGTGCAGATTGCTTCCCTCTGGCGGCTCTGAAGTTTTGTCCTCGGGTTTTCCAAAGACTCCACTCTGAGGACAAAGTCCTCAGACTCTGCTGGTCCTGTCTGGGTTCGGTGGACTCCTTGAGTGAATGTTTTGACGCCTTTCAACCGTTGTGGGAGAGGCTCACGCCGCGTTCTTTCAGACACAATTTCTCCCATTCTCTCCTCGTCCACTTCTCCAACACACACATATATGTATGTCACATATGCATAATTAGAAAGAGTAACATGTATCTTTTCCTCCCTGCTGTATTTCCCGAAATGTCTCTGTTTCCCTCTCTCGCCTTTACTCTGGATAAATTCTTCTCCCCTCTGCCCCAGTGCCCCAGTTCTCCTCCCCCGACTTTGCATCTAGTAGGAGACTCCCCGTGGAGTTGTAAATGGCGACTGTGACACATTCTTATTGTTAAAGGCCCATTTGGCTTCTTTTTCTAAATCTACCATATCAGTTTTTAAAAACCCCGTTTCCCTGAAGATATTAAACTTCTTTCTCATTTTTCAACACTAAGTTTCATTGCTTTTCTGTCTGTCGATGGCTGTGGTCTCCGAGGTCCCTGCTGGTGGCGTGGGGCACCGATGCAGGCCTGGGTAGCTTCAGCTACGTGCGAGGCCCTGTGCCTGGACATTTGTAGGAATAATTTGATGCCCGGGCGGTGAAGACACCTTCCCGATTTGATCTTCTTCTGCCAGGCACCTGGGTCTTACATGGCCCAGGACCACCTTGACCTGAGGTTCTGGGGAAGACCAAGGTGGCGTGAACTCAGGCTGCACTGCCTCCCCAGAGTGGGGCTCACTGCCACTCTGTTCTCTCTGTGGCGGGGGGGGCCCTTGGGGCTCCCAGCACCCGACCTCACATTCATTTCCGCCCCCAGCTGCCCAGGACAAATGGCCACTTCCGGCTCCTGGGACTCCGAGTCTGTGCCCCTTCGCCCCCAGGGCCCAGGCTTCCCATCCGTTTATCCCGGTCTGTCCCAGCCAGGTGCTTGGCTCAAAGGTGCTTCAATGCGATGATTTGGGGCCACAGTGGTCTCGGTGAGCTGGGTGGCCCAGCACCACGGTCAGGGGCAGCCCATGTGGGCAACGTTCCCCCAGGAGCCCTTCTCCCTCCGGTCTGGGACCCCTGCTCACTCCTGTCTCCCCTGGGAACCCATCGCCCGCTGGCCACCCTGGGATCCTGGAGCTCTCCCACCCAGCACCGTGGCCTCTGTTCGTACCACCCGAGGAGCTGCCAGGTGTGTTGCCCACCCAGGGTCTCTGCGGACCTATGGCAGCCAGCTGGGTTCTCCACCGGAAAACTCCCAAACCCCCAGGCAGAGCCAGCAGGAAGTCGGAGCTGAGACCACTGTACGCCGGGGAGGACTGTTCTGGGTCCTCCCCAACCCCCAGATCTCGAGGCACACAGGGCTCTGTCTACACCCACCCCTGCATCCCAGGGTGGACCCGGTGCCTTGGGCTCTGGCAGACAAGCAGAGCGGAGGCTCTGAGAGCACACAGTGCCGGCTGCCCACAGGCCGTGCTGAGGGGCCCGAGTGCTGGCCGCTGGCTTGGGCACCCTGCAGGCAGTGGGGGTGCTGGACTGTGGCAGCTCCAGAGGGTTGAAGAGGGTCTGGAAGGCACTCAAGGAGGTGTGAGTGGGCCATCTGAGGGTCGGGAAACAGAGGCCTGGCAGGAGACCTCATCTGAGAACAAGGTTTGTGGGGTCTCGGACTTCTGACTCAGTGTCTGCGGGAAGCCGTGCCCAGGTATGGCCCTCAGGGACACCACCTGAGAAAGGCGCAGATGCTGCCAGGTCTCAGGTGGAAGGGGTCAAGAAGGTCAAGGCCAAGCCAGGCTGCGGGAGCAGGCCAAGGTGTTGGGAGGGTCCATGGAGGTCGCTGCTGGGAAAGCCAGGACCTGAACTCGTGGTCCGGGACTGGGAGCAGGGAAGGGGTGGCTGAAGTTTGTCCAGGACGGCTGGAGGGGGCCCCCAGTGCCAGGCTAACCTTCCCCGTCTGCAGGCACGTCCACCTAGCCTCCAGGCCAGATCGGGGGCTGGGGGAGGGGTCTTGGGTGAGAGCCTTCCGGCCCTGAGCCCAGGACCGCCAGCAGCCCGTGGGCCCTGGGGCCAGGCTGGAAGAGCCAGGCTGGCAAGGGAGGAAAGACAGGTCAATAGGTGGATGCAGCAGGGCCGCCTCCCTGTGCAGCCTTTCATTACAGCAGCCCCCTCCCTGGCAGGTCATGCCCACCTGGCAGCACCGCCCGCCCCAAGGAGCAGCCTGGGCAGGGAAGCACCTGGCCCTGCGGATCAAGGGCAGGAAACGAGGCGGGCAAGCGGGCAGGTCCAGAGAGACAGGCGCTGCAGCCCCACCCCCACCCCTGCTCAGGAGCAGAGCGAGCCTGCACAGCCTTCCCATGGGGGTGGGCAGGGGTCTCCACTGCGTCCTCAGTTCCCTGGAGAGACACCCCTGGGGGGCCCGAGCGGCAGAGCTGGTGCCCAGTGGGGGGGCCCTGTGCTGGGAAGAACTTCCCAGTCTGAGCCGTGTACACTAGGGTATGGCTCTGCTGGGCCTGTGACCCGACCTCCTTCCCCGTCTGGTTCAGGAAGCCTGTCTGTGTTCTAGGAAAGTGCTGATTGGGGGGCCACAGGCAAAATGAGCTGTGGGTGGGGGGAATCACAGCCCCTTCCCACCCCAGGCCAACAGCCCCGACTTGGAGGAGGGTGAGTGACAGCACTTGCCACCTGCATGGGGTGCACGGACCCCAGGAGCGGCTGCCCCAGTGCACCCACCCGCACCTGCCCCAGGTGTTTGCTCCCCCCAAGGCCATGAGCCGCATTCAAGGAGCCCGGAGCTGCAGGGAGACGCAGACCAGAGCTAGAGGAACCAGGGCAGGCAGGTGCCTCTGAGCCCAGGACCCCCAGGGCCCAGGAGAGGACCCAGCCCTGAGTCCAAGCTGCAAAGGCTCCAGGGCCCAAAGCTGTCCCAGAGGATGGCGAATCCCCTGGCCCCCAGGCCGGGGCTGAACCCGAGGCTGCAGAACCCTGGGCAGCCTGTGGCTGGCCGCCTTGCCTGAGGCGCCTCCAGCAGCACAATGGCCCTTTGTCCCACAGCCCCGCCCAGAGAGGCCTCAGCCCAGCCAGGCCAGCTCTTCCACCAGTCACTGTGTCCCCAAGCGTGGGGGTGGCTTTAGTCACCCCCCCAAACAGCCCCTACCCCACCACTCGCCTCTGGCGAGCCCATTTGCCTGCCGCATCCCCTCCTGCTGTCATGGAAACGTCCACACCCACCAGGTGGCCCGCCGGAGCCTTTGTCTGGAGGCTGCTGGTTTCTCCAGTGACCCTGGCAGCCAGGATTGCTGCCACCCACCAGGCAGGATTACGTGGGACTGGTGTGCCGTGGGCGCTCAGGACTTGGGCGCTCACCGGGCTGTGCCTGCACCCCCCATCCACGCACATCCTGGGGTGGGGGGCGCTGCCCCAGAGAGACCTGTACCGGCCAGGGTCCAGGCTGCCTTCCCAACTGGTGACAGCCCTGTGCCGCTTAGTCACCAGGGGTGACCACACCTCGCCTAGGGCCCCGAAGCCGGCTGCCAGCGGAGCTCACAGACACCAGAGGGTCCCAGGGCCCAGCCGGGCTGGTGGTAACTCAGAGCAAAGGGGACATCTGAACTGGCCACTGGTGTGCCGCCAAGTGAGGAGAGGTGTCCCAATCCTGCCCGGGGCACTGGATCGTCCTCAGCTGTCTCACCCCACAAGGTGCCCCAGGCAGCTCAGGGTCAGTTTTACTCTATTTGGGACTCAGGCAAAACAGTGCAGGAGAGCTATGGGGTGCTCACAGCAAAGTCAGGGAGCCGGTGGCCAGCCAGTCAGCAGTCTCCCTCTCCAAAGTGACCAGCCAGGGGCACTCACGCCCAGACCACCCTGACATGCAGCCTTGAGAGCCTCGACCCCTGACCAGCAGGTCGGCCCGAGGGGCTGGCCTCCACGTGGCCACAGCTCAGCTGCACCCTGGCCTTTCCACTACTGGGCCAGGACTGTGCCTCGGAGACCTAGCTGTGGCCAGCTGGGCAGCCTCTCCCCGGGACAGGAGTTTGTGGTGACGGCCCAGAGTGGGACAGGAGCACGTGGTGAGGTCTTCTGCATCCCAGAGCCAACCGGAGCGCTGTCTCACTGCTGCGGCTGCGCCCTGGTGCCGCTGTCGTACTAAACCCCCGTCTGAAATGGCACGGTCTTTCACCTCTGAGTCGGGCAGCCTGATGGGACCAGGTGTCTCTGCTTCTGCGGGTGGAGTGTTGGAGCTGGTGGCCAACGACACGGTCAGAGCAGCCAGGACAGGCCAGGTGCTGCCGGGATAACCAGGTCCCCGGACTCAGAGGGGACTGACTTCTAGCACTTCCTCCTCCGCCGGTCGGGGCAGTGGGCCCCTGCTTTTCATGTGACTGTCCCTCCTTCAGTCCCCCCCCATGTCACCAGAGCCTCGGGGGCTTCATGAAATGGTGGTGGCTCCCTCTGGCCGACCCGTGTCCTCCTGGGAGTGTCTGAAGTCCAGCAATGCCATGCCCATCAGCCCCAACCCAATACACCTGGCTGAGACAGGAGGTCCTGACCAGGACACTTGGTAACCCAGTGATGGAGGCGGGGCAGAAGTCAGGGTGTAAGCCTGGGAAGGGTCTTCAGTGAGCACCCCCTCCTCCCACTCCCACCCAACCGCAAAGGCCTCCAGGTTTGGTGTTATTGAGCTATGCCTCAGTTTCCCCAAGGCAGGAGTGCCACCAGCCAGGACTGTCTCGACCTTACCCCCACCCAAACAGACACCCCGGTGGGTATCGGGGTGGGTAGGTATCTTGCCAAATGAGTGTGTGCCCTCCACAGCTCCAGTGTCTGGAGGTGGGTGGTTTGGAGGGTCAGAGGTTTGGTGGTTTGGTGGCTGGGGGCCAGGAGTGAGGGGCGGGCGCAGCCCTGTGCTTTCTTCACGGGGAGCTGCAGATGGAGGGGCAGAGGGCCTTTGTGGGTCCCCCCTGGAAAGAGGGGGTGAGGGGTGTGACCCCTCTTGCCCCCCTGCCTCCTCCAGTGAGGCTGAGCTCAGGGCTGGACAGGAGCCCCACCACCACCTCCTGCCCCCTCCCCGCGCCTTGCACGCCCCGCTGCAGCTCCTGCAGGAGCTCTCTGCCCTGGTTTTTGTTCAACCTGGGCCCCCGGGCAGGCGAGGCGGGGGCAGGAATGCGTGCGGGGCCTGCCCCCGCCCTGTGGCCCACGTCATGTAACTGCCTCCCTGCTGGCCTATGGGAGCCCGGGGGACACACCTGTCGGAAGCCAGGAGCAGAGATTGGTCGGCAGTGAGCAGGCACCTGTGTGGGGCGGGGTGAGGCCCTGCATGTAAGGCGAGCCCTGGGCCACGCCGTCTCTTCCCAGCCCTGCCCTGCCCTCCGCCACTGCAGGAGGACCGGCCACCACCTCCATTGTCCCCGTCACTCTCACAACTTCCTGGAGACCAGGCAAGCTGCCCACCTGCAAGTGTGGATGTGGACTTGAGCTTCTCCTTTGTGCAGAGGCTCAGCTGAGGGAGGCAGGGGCTGGTCTTCCCCAGGGGGTGGCTGCCCCCCTGGTCCCCTACAGCGAGGCTGGGGGATCAGCCTGGGCCACAGCCTAACCTCTGTCCTGGGCTGACAAGTATTTGGGGTCATTGGTGCCAAAGCTTCTCCAGTGTCCATTCTGAGGCCTGGTGGGTCCTGGGCACAGGGACAGTGCTGGACAGGACACACCAGCCCAGCCGCCAGGCTGGGGGCAGGGAGCGGCCTCCCACCCTCCTCTTCCAGGTGCAGAACCTGTCGGGGCAGGTAAGCAGGAGGCGGAGGAGCCTGGGGAGGCTGCTCTGTGGGGAGAGCCTCCAGGTGGCTGCCGCCATCCCCAGCATGGCTGACCCAGACGGGACGTGGCAGCCGTGGCGATGGGCCCGTTCGGCCCACGGTCAGGACTCGGGGAAGGGTGGTCCTTCTCCTCTGAGGAGGAGGTGAGTGAGCCCCTCGGGCTGGGCACACTAGGTGTTGGGATGAAGCCATTTTGGGTTCGGCCACTTGGGGTCTGCAGGCCATACCTGCAGGGCCGGTGGGCGTGGGCACTGGGCAGTGGGCTCTGGCCCACTTGGAGGGCAGCTGGGTTCAACGATAGTGAGGGTTTCCACCTTCCACCCCAACATGGCACCTTCTGGAAAGCTCTTTCCCAAAATGCAGTGCTGATTCCAGGGGCACCTTGTTCCCTGCAAGCTGGGCTGGAGAGGACTTGGGCACCCGGCTCTGGGCTGGTGCTCTGGAGTGGGCTCGTGGGCTGGGCTGGGCTTTGCCAGAGGCCACCCTGGGACAGCCAGAGCTCAGGGTAGAGCCGGTCTGGCCTGGCTCGTGGCTCTTTCTAACCTGTCCGCGTCGGAGGCGCTCACAAAGCCGGAACCAACTTGGAGAAGGAGCGGGCTGGCCCTGGCCCACGGGGTTCCTCGGGGTCAGGACCAAAGTCTGTCCTCCGGATCCTTGACTGCAATGCACGGGAGCCACAGGGCAGCCCACTGGGAGCGGCAGCCATTCAGGGGCAGGTTCGGCGGGGGCTGGGAGATGGCCCGTCAGGCCGGCGGGACGTGCGGCAGGGTTTTCTCCGAGGCGTGGTATTGAGCTTGTGGTTCCCAGACTTTTAGTGGGAGAAATAGGTCGGGTGTGCTTTGTTTGGCTTTTGTCTAGTAACCCAGATGCAATGCTTCAAGGTGAAGGCGATTGGCAGGATGTTGAATTAGCAAAATAAATTTTGTGTTTATGAAAACGCAAAGCAGCCCTAGGGTGTGGACGCAGCCTGCTGTCCGTTCCAACATTCTGGTAATTTGCAAATGCCTTATTTGCAAAACCAGTTTGTGGGAATGTCTCGCGTGAATCAAGAGGAGGCAAAAGGTCTGCGGAGGCACCGGCCCTGGGGAGCGGTGCCGCCGCCGTGGGGCGCAGGGCGCCGTGGAAGGGCGGGGGAGCGGCCAGGAGGGAAATGGCGGCGTCCTCACGGAGGGACAGGGCTTGGCTGCTGAAGACGGGCACTCGGAGGACGCCCCCGCCTCTCCCCACACACTCGGGGTTGGGTTTCAGCGCTTTGTTCTCTGCGGGCCTCACCATTGATTAAGGCCCGCCGGGCAGGTTAACCAGCGGAGAGTGAGTTTTCCACGCTGGGGCCTGCCTCTCCACCTGCGGGGGTCCTGCAGGCTGCGGCCCAAGATGGCCTTTGCTGCGCCAGGGCTCCTTCCTCTGGTCGCCCAAGCGGCACCTGGTCGCCATGGTGATGATTAACGAGGCCGCATCCAACCCCAGGGTGCTGGCTTCACTCTCTGCCACCCGGACCCCCGCCCGGGGCACGTGGACACAGGGGACCTTCCTTTCCACTTCCCAGCTGCCTGGGCTCCCTGGTCCAGGCCCTCGACCGCAGGCTGAGCTGCTCCAGGGTCAGGTCCGGGCCGGGCTCAGTCTTTGCCTGTGGGGTCCCAGGGGCTTGCCCTGGAAGTTAGCAGAAAGCTTCCCAAGGCCCCACACCTGGGCCTGTCCCCGTGTCTGTCTGTCTGTTGTGCACCTCTCCTAAGTGAGAACATAATGGCTGGGGAGCTGGAGGGCAGCGGACAGCAGGGGCTCCTGTCCATCTGGCTTGTGGCCGGGCTGGCCGGGGCCTGTGGGCTCTCTCAGGGCCCGCTGCTCCCCGAGGAAGGCTGGCCCCGTGCAGCCAAGGGCTCTGGGGACATCAGGCTCCAGCTCTGGGGCCATGACGGGGTGGGGGAGGGTCTGTGCTCAGAGGGCTGGCTGCAAGGTGGGACACTGGGCACCCGCCCTCATCCCCTCTCTCAGCCCCCACTGCCTCCCCCAGTGGCCTGGCAGCCTGGATTGAAGCTGAAATTTAACTCAGCTCTGAAAGGGAAGCCTCACTGGTGTGCTCAGCTCAGAAAACAGTGTAGCTGCATTCCTGCAGCACACTGATTTTCACAGGCCCGTGGGACAGACCCTGGCCAGCCAGGAGGGACCAGCGGTGGGGATGGGGCACAGGGCAGCAGCCCGGCCCCCCCCCGCCCCCCACGGATGGCCTGGGTCAGGGTCAGGTGTTCTGAAGACTGTCCATGTCCCGAGGACTGGCCGTCCGGAAGACTGAGCTGGAGAACCGGGTGGACCTGGCTGAGGCAGGGGCAGGGTGGACGCAGCCTTTGTTGTGGTCAGCCCAGCAGCCTGGGGGAATTGGGAAGGGGCCCCCACCTCCTCCCTGCAGCCTCTGTGGGTGGAAGATGCCGGAAAACTTGAGAAGCTGCTCTGGCTGGCTCTCCAGGCCCAGGTGCCACTGTACAGGGGACAGGGAGGGACAGGAGGCAGGACAGAGCCCTCAGCCTCCCCAGGGCAGGATGCCAGAGTCCCAGCCCCATGCCGGGGCCCCCAGGCTGAACCCTGAGTAGGGTGGGGGCTGCAGATATTCCAACTTCCGGACCCCCCGACGCCAAACACCCCTGTCCTGGGGGATCACCACTAGACTGGCTTGTCTCCGGCAGGCACTGGGGGCTGTAGTCCTACGTTCTGTGTCTGGGGGCTCTGTCCCATCTGCTCTGGGGTTCGGCCCCATACTGGCGAGCACAGGCTGAATGGCCCCCCCCTCTCACTCCCCTGCAGGGCCAGCACCTTCTTGCCCTTGGACTTCGCAGCCAAAAGCAGCCAAGGCCTGCAGACAGCCCCTCCTGTGGCCTCGCTGGTGAGAGACGGCACTGCGCCAGGGGGAGTTACTGTGGCCCCAGAGGCCCGCCCAGCCCGGTGGGTGGAGGGAGCAGGCCCCCAGGGGCTGTCCTGCCTCAGAGCCACACCACCCTCCATCCTCACCCTTGACAAGGGCAGGAGAGGCTGGGCTGCAGACAGCCGGGGTGGCTTCCAGGGGCAGAGGCCCATTGTGTGGCCACTGTAGCCCCTCCAGCCTCAGACACACGGTCACCCGGGGCTCCGATGAGTTGAGCCTGCCACCCAGGCCTTTCCCCTGGATCACCCAGAGGGTGGCTTCCACTCTGCCCCTGAGCACTGGGGCTCCAGCCTCCTGGGGGCAGGACATCTGGCCCCTCCTCAGGTGCCCACCCCACGCCCAGAGCTGGCGGCCCTGCTGGGATGGAGGAGCTAGCCCACACAGAGGGCAGCCTGTGGTCCCGTCCCCTGGAGACTTCCAGATACAGCAGCCCCGCCTTCCCCAGGCTGGGCCCCATAGGTGGGGCCTGTGGGGCACAGGGCACGTGGGGCCCTCGAGTGCGCCCCGTCCCTCCTGGCTCCTCCTCACTGCATCATCCTTGGAGAACCTGGGTCTCCCTCAGGCTGCTGACTGCCCCCATGCCGAGCCCCCTCCTGCCCCTGCTGGGCGGCCCCCAGACCCACCCCGGGGTGGCCACCGCCATCTTACTGGGCAGCATTGGATGGAGTCGGGTCTCTAATACTGCCTGGTAATGATGACGGCGGTGCCCTGCAAGCAGCGACGGGCCGCCCTCCAGCCTGAGCCCCGCCCCTCTCGCCACACAGGCCACAGGGCGTGCCCCCCACCCTGTCCTGCCCTGCTCTGCCCGTTGGCTTTCCGGGGCGCATATGGGGCAGAAAGCTGACCTTGGGCAGGGCACTCCCCGGGGCCCGATTGGGTCTGAAGCCCCTGCTCAGCCCCGAGAACGAAAAGCTTCCTGTAGCCGCACTGAGCGCTCCCCCCAAAACAGGGGACCAGGATTCGGATATCAGGTGTCCCGGCCCTGCCCACAGGGCAGTCTGTGTTCGGGCCGAGCAGACTGTGGGGGACACAGGCTCCTGACAGACCAGCCCCACCTCCAGCCTCACCTCTAGGCCGTGTCCCTCACTCTGGACAAAGTGGGAGCACACAGGCCTCCCACCTCAGTCCTCCTGCCCGGGGCGGGCACCGCTCGCCCCTGCGTCCTCGGGCCGAGGCACACCTGGGCCCCTGTGGGCATCTTACCGGACAGTGCTGGACTTCTCCGCTCGGCTCTAACACTGTCTGGTAACGATGCTCAAAGGCGGCCCGCCGCTCGCTGCTGGGACACGGCCCGGGGATGCACCGTCCTGTTCCTCACACACAGAGCCGGGCCGGGCCGGCCCCCAGCGACTGACCCTGGGAGAGAGAGTTGGGGCCAGGACACTGGGGCTGGAGAAGGGCACCAGCGCCCCAGCCTGCACCCTGCTTGCCAACCCGGTCTGGGGACCTGGCCTGCTGCCTTCGGCCTTTGCTCCAACGTCCTTGCTGCTGCCCAGCTCTGAGGACTTCCCAGAATCGACGGCCAGCCAGGCAGCAGCCACACTGGGAAATTCGTTTTCTGCCTGGTCCAGAGCTGGCAGCAGCCAGCCCCCCACCCCGCCCCCGGGCCAACCACCTTCCCTTCCAGCCCCTCCCATCCACCATGCAGGGTCCCATGTCCACCGTGGCTGTCCTAGGGTACCCCAACCACATAGTCCGTTGGGAGCTGGCCCTCTTGAGAGGCCCCCATCAGGTGGGGCCGCAGCGGGCACTGACCTCTCACAGGGCTCTCTCTGTCAGGGGAGCCAGCTCCTGTGTCCTGCCAGGGTCCCAGGAAGGACAGTGTGTCCATGTGCCTGGCCCCGCTCACGGGCTGCTATTCCCTGATGAGGATGGTTCCCCTCCCCCACCAGCCCTCCAAGTGTCACAGGCAAAAATGGGAACACAGTCTGAAATCGAAGCCAGGAAGCCCTTGGTTTTATCTTTTCGACTGGAAGCCAGGACTCGGGCCCCCAGACCTGCCTGGATGACAGGTGCAGGAACCCCACCCCGTCCAGGCCCCAGCTGGTCTCCCAGGGAGGAGGGTCTGCCCCTGGCCTCATGTTACTCATTAACTGAGTAACACTGAGTGCTGACTCGGGGTCAAGTGCAGGGTAACCAGATGCCCCAGCTGCACACGCACACACAGTCCTGGGCCTGGGGGGCTACGCGCTGGGATGGGGCCTGTGTGGGGTCTGTGCGAGGCCCTCCTCGGGGCAGCCCAGTCTTGGGAGTCTCTGGTCAGACACCAGGACATGGGCCGTGGGGGTGGGGCGGCTCTCTGAAGACTCAGGGGGGCCTGGAGGTCCCACCACCCAGCTGAACGCCGCAGGACAGGCAGCCTGCGATGGGCGTCTTACCAGACACGGTTAGACCTGGGTCCTTCTGTCTAATACTGTCTGGTAATGCCGTCCATCCACGGCCTGGTCGCCACTGGAAGAGGGGCTCCCGCTGGACACTGGGTGGAGGGGGAGGCCCATGGTGGGCCAACCAGGCAGTACACCCTGCCCTAATGTTACCCCCATGGTGGCACAGTCTGCACCAGGACGTCCCCAGCCCTTGTCGCCCTGACAGGGGAGACTGCTGACCCTGGGGCGGGCTTTCTGTGGCAGCCAAAATAAACTGTTGGGGTAATGAGGGGCATGGGGCATTGGGGACTGGCTTCTGTTCACCTCCCGGTACAGCCCACCCCACAGCAGCCCGGCCTGGGACACTCTCCAGGGAGGTGACCTCATCCTCCACCCCGACGTGCACCAGGCAAGGCGGCTACAGGAAGACAAGACAGATGTAGCCCCAGCCCACAGACCCCCAGCCCAGAGCGGGGAAGAGCACCCCAGAGATGAGACCCTGGGCTATGCTGCCACCCGGGCAGTGTCACCTGGCTGGAGGGTGCTGGAGGGCACTGTGCATGGGCAGGGTGCAGCCACCTCCTTCCTGCCTTGGCCCTCAGCTCAGGGCGCCCCGCAGGTCCCCACAACCTGGGCAGTTAGGGGCACGCTCTCCCGGTGCCACGCAGCCCCTCCAGTCTTCGGCCCCCCGCCCTGCTCCTCTGCTCCCCTCACTGATGCTCATCGAGAGGTCCATCTAAAGTCACCCCCAAACTAAAGTCTGATGTTGACACCCTCAGCCTCATGGCCCCGTCCTTTCCCTGAGAGTTCCCAGGGCCTGACCCTCGGTTTCCCAAAGACCCACTGAGGACAGGGCCCTGGCCCCTGTGTTAGACCAAGGGCTTGGCCGACAGAGTCGGGGGATGGGCCCCCAGGGCTCCTGGAGGAGGCCCCTGCCCCTCCCCCTCAGTCTCCCCTCTCTCCCCGAGTCTTCCCCGTACATGGTCTGTGCAGCCACATTCTGGAGCAGTGAGGAGGAGGGGTGAGAGTGGCCCCAGAAGGCCTCTCTGGGCAGGTGACCAAGGGGGGCCCTGCAGACAGGAGCCAAGCAGAGGCCAGAGGCCACCTGGCACCTTTGAGGAGGGCCCAGGATGCTAGGCCCAGCCCGTGAAGACGCTGACTGCCCAAGGGGGCACGGGGCCTTCCCCTCACCCACTCCTGTGGCCCCAGGGGCGCTGACCGCTCCCTTTGTCCCCAGCACACCCAGGCCACACACACCCAAGGCCAGGAGGCCCCCGCTGCGCTGTGACAGAGGCTGGGGCCGGGGCGGCACCACGCCAGCCAGTGTCTCTGGTTTTGAGGCTGAGTTTCAGAGCCTGAGTCCCTGGTGTCTACTAGGCAGGGGCCACCTCACAAGAGCCTGTGAGGAGCTGGGGACCAAGGCACTTAGGCGGCCCAGGAGCCTGAGCACCTCTCAGGGGTCCAGTCCCGAGAAGGGAGAGCAGCTTTAAGGACAGTGGGTATCCCAGGGCAGCCAAAGCACATGGCCCGCCAGGCAGAGTCAGGGACGGAGCTGGGGGTGCCCCCTCTGAGGCTGCTGGGGGCAGGGGGGTCCTTCCTGCCTTCCCAGCCCCAGTGGCTCAGGCGTCCCTGGGCTTGTGGCCCCTTGTGAGGACACTGGTCCCTGGAGTTAGGATCCCCCCAAGGACCCAGGAGGACCTCAGCTCATGCCCCCTAACTTCATCACAACTGCGCCAACCCTGTTCCCAAGTGCCGTCACATCTGCGGGTTCTGGGGCTGAGACTGTGGACACATTTGGGGGGCCATCAACCAGCCCCACAAGAAGCAAAGGCCCTCCAAGCAGAGACTTCTCATGACCCATGCAAGGCTGTGGGGGGCAGAGGCTCAGCCCCAGGTGGGAGCATCCCCACCCTCAGGGGCTGAGCCCCCATATGCTGCTTTGAAGAGTGGGGGCCCCATGGCTGGGGTGAGGGGTGAGGGGTGAGGGGAATGTGACAGCCATTAAAGCCGAGTGAACACCTAAAGCGTTGTGGGGTCAGGTCTGGGGGCTGAGCATGGATCTGAGGGTCTGGGAAGGTGCAGGGATGACCCTGGAGAGGACGGAGGGCCCAGTCCCCAGGGGCACCCCGCCCTGCCCCCTGCTCACCTCTGGGCCCTAGGCTGAAGTTGCTGGGAGACAGTTGCCAGGTCACCACTGTGTCCCAGGCAAAGGGCTCACACCAGCTTGTAGGGCAGGTACGAGGGGCAGGTGGGCCAACAGCAGGGGCCCCAGTTGGGCGTGAGGGTCTGCTGTCCTGTGCCCCCACCTGGCCACCAAGAACCCTATTGGTTCTCTGGGATTCTTCCCAGGAGCAGAGAGAGACAGGGAGGGGAGGGCAGGGGAAGGGTGCCCCCCCTGCAAAGGGCCCATGTCCCCTGGGCCACGGCGAGAGGGGCAAGGACCCCAGGGCCGGGCCAAGGTGGGTGTGCCCCCTGGGGGTGTCGTCCCCTCAGGACAAGCTCCTTCGCCCAGGACGAGATCTGTGTCCCAGCCTGCTGACCCCTCTGGGGACCCACGTCCCCGTGGACAGCCTGCACCTGCCCAGGAGGCACCGGCCAGTCAGGCGATGTGAGCGCCGCCCTCGCCCCACACTGCTGGGCGTTTCTGGGAGGGGCTGGGCTCTGGCGTCGCCTCATCTGCCGGATGTTTTGGGCAGGTTCACGAGGGCCTTCCGTCCATCACGCCGCAGCACTGCTTCCTGCCGGTCTCTCCGCCTGGCCAGGTAAAGGTTTATTTCTGCTATAGAGTTGAGTTCTCGCTCAGCCCACCCCAGCGCTGGCTGTCCTTGCTTACGGACACAACACGCCCCTACCTCTGCAAGCGTCAAGTTTTGTGTCTGTGTTTAGATTCTGTTCTTCGGAGGCTGAACCTGCAGTCCTGAGCACAGGCCCCAGGTGGTGCTGGTAGCCCACAGCCTCGCCCCCACAGCCTCGCCCCCCCAGCTCTCCCCAGCCCCGCAGGCTTTTCTTTGTTAATTTTGCTAAAGAAATGATGACTCATGGCCTTCTTTTTTGTGAAAATAATAAATACATGGTTAGAAAAGCCAAACGGAGGCAGGGTCTCTGCCCCAAGCCCCTCCCCACCCAAGGCCACCTCCCCAGGCTGCTTCTGCCACTGCCTCTGACCTCTCCGCCCCCTGGCACCTGCACGGTGGTGGGGGGTGGGGGGGTGTGGATGGCCCCTCACCACCGCATGCTCCTGTCGTGACCTCAGGCATCCCCTGCCAGCTGGCTCGAGGGACCCTCACCTGGCTCTGCATGCACCCCTACAGCCCCGCTAGCCCACTGCCTGTCTGTGCTGCGGGTGCCCCACCCACTTCCAGAGTGTAGAGCTCAGCTGCAGACAGGAGATGACTGCGTGGGGACCTCAGGCTCAGAGCCTTCCCCAGGGGCCTCTCGGAGGGCCCCCAGGACCCAGCCTCTGCTCCCAGAGTCTGTGGCCCCTGCACCGTCTCCGGGCACGCCTTTGGCTCCCCTGCTTCCAGCTCCCACCCGTGTCCTCCTCGCCGGGCTGGTGACCAGCCTGTGCTGCACTTCCAGTCCCCGCACATTGCAGGACAGCCCCAGCCCCTGGGGGCTGCTCCTACTCCCACCCCGGGGTGTTCCAGGGGCCTTTCCTTCTGTGTTGTGCCCGCCACGTCTCCCTGTCCTCTTGCTCTGTGTGCGTGCGCGTTGTGTGTCTGTGTGTCTGTGTGTCCGAGTGAGTGAGTCTGTGTGTCCATCTCTCACCCCTGGGGGCCTCCCTCTGAGGCCTGCTGGTGCAGCAGCCGCTCGTTGGGCACTGTGGGAAGGAACTGAATGTCGGTGCCTTGGGGCCGATCCTCTGTCCTCAGCAGGGCTCCTGGGACCTGCTGCCGGGTTCCAGGAGCCAAGCTGGGCAGACGCTCCTGGAGCCCTCCCACTTGGGCCAGGCGAGGGGGGGACAGACTCGGCTCTCTCGATTCTTTCCTGAGTGGCAACTAAGGCCCTGGGCAGCATTTCTTGGGTGACCAGCTGGATACTCACACAGCGACCAGCCTCCCGGAGAACCCCTACTGGGCCTGGGTGCAGGGGCCACAGCCCTCTGTCCCGTCAGCCCCGGTGTGCACCCCTCTCCCTTCTGTGTTTTCAGCCCTTCATAATGTCCTCGCCTCCCAAGCCACCCCCAGATTGGGAAGAGCCTGTGAAGGGACAGCTGAAACATCCCTAAAAGTTCCGAGTTGATGGCAGGTGCTCAAAGCCAGGCCCGCTCCTGGGGGCAGGCCACGAGGATGCTGCCAGCACCTCAGTGCCAAGTCCCCTTGGACACAGGGTGCCTCCCCTCTCCCTCCCAGCCACCCCTCCCAACGCCTGAAGGCTGGACGGCCCCTCCTTACAGGCAGCACCGAGGCCAGAGGGTCCGCTCCTTCAAGGGAAGACTAGCCCAGGACAGACAGTATGCGGAGACCTCCTTGCCCCTGAGGGGCAATAGGCCCCACAGTCGCCATGGAGACAGGAGCCGGCTACCCCTGAAAACCCGAGTCCAGGACCCCAGGAGGCGCCCCTGCCCGGGCAGGAGGGGCCTGACTGCGTACCAGATCCAGGGGCTAGGACAACAGGCTGCAAGAAGGCCCCACCAACGGGTGGGGGCAGCGTCTTCCCAAAGGTGCCCCCACCTTGGTGCCCCCACCCCTGCAGCCCACAGCCACACCCGCTCCATCCAGCGCTGGGGGCAGCGCCCTCGGGTCCAGGTCAGCACCAGAAGAGGCAAGCGGTCAAGGGTCACAAGGGTCTGGCAGAGCCACGTCCGGGGACCAGGTGAATGCAGGCCTGGCACGGCCTACTGGGGCCTGGTGCCCCATTCCAGAGGAGGTGGTCTAAGAAGGGGACCACACAGCCCTGGCCCAGGGGAGGGGCCCGCAGACGGGGTCTGGATGGCAGGGGGAGGGGAGATGTTTCCTCTCCACAGTCTGGCAAGCGGTCTGCTGCCCCGCACCTAGCCCCTGCCCAGGGCGTGGAAGCCCATCACCCCTGCCTGTCATGGGTCACCCGTGACGTCATGATGGACATTGTGACCCTGCCCTCCTGAGCCTGTCCCCAAGCCGTGTCTACCCCCAGCTCCAGCCTCACACCCCTGCCCCTGACCTGTGTCGAGCTCTGCCCTGCTGGTGAGGAGGAGCCCTGCCCACTCCATGGCTGACCCTGAATGGTAGTGGCCGTCCCTGCTCCTCTAGGAGGCATGGCGGGCTCAGGCCCACTGGTCAGGCCTGCACCTGGGACAAGCTGAGCCCAGACGGGCTGGGGGCACTGCCTGGGGGGCTGTGGCCAGAAACAGGAGGGAAAGGGTCAGCTGGTCTGGGGCACACTGGGACCAGACTTGGGCCAGAATCTGAGTGCGCACCCCCTTGTTCCCAGGCTGGGCCCATGAGAGACCAATGGGGAGCAGCCAAGGGGATAGGCTCCCGTGTCAGCTGAGCCAGCTGAGCCACGATGCAGGTGGGCTCAGGTAGGGCTGGGGGTGGGGAGCCTCCAGCCAGGCCAGAGCCTCAGACCGCCTGTCTGTCCACAGACCCCCTGGAAGACACTATCGCTGGCAGGCCCCGGGTCGCCCTCCTGGAGAGGCACCTGCTGGGGGGGGAGCAGCAGTTGCCCAACACGGGCTGTGGCCCTTTCTTCTACATCGGCGGCACCAATGGGGCCTCAATGTGAGTGGGGGCTTCCAGCCGGCCCCAGTCCACTGCCCCCAGGGGCCAGTCCAGCCGCAGCTAGGTCCCCTGAGGTCCCCTTGTCCCCCCTCATGGCATGCCCATCCCCCAGCTCCTGAGACCCCAGGGTCACGGCTGCTCCTCTGCACCCCCAGAATCAGCTCCTACTGCAAGAGCAAGGGCTGGCAGCGTATCCAGGACAGCCGACGGGGTGACTACAAGCTCAAGTGGTGTGAGGTCAAGTGTCGGGACAGCTACAGCAGCTTCCGGGAAGGTAGCAGGGAGGGGTGGGGCTCGGGGCCTACCCAGAGCAGGGGGAGAGGCCCACCCCTCCCCACCAGGAGTCAGGGGGCCTGGGTGGCCGCAGCCTGGCAGTGGTCACCCACATGCTGCCCGGGACCTTGTTGTGCCAGGTGAGCAGCTGCTGTACCAGATCCCCAACAACAGACTGCTCACCACCAAGATCGGACTCCTCAGCACCCTCAGGGAGCACTCGAGGGTTGTCAGCAAGACATCGCCGAGCGCACAGGCCAAGTATGCCCACCCTGGGCCCTCCCCACTGGGTACCTCCAAGGACCCACCATGCACCCACCCATCCCACCACCCCAGCCCCCTAGCCCCCCAGCCCACCAGTCCCTGCTCCTGCAGACCCTCTACACTACTGTCCATCTGCACCCTCTACCCAGCACACAACCTGAGCCACTCATGGACTCATCCATCTCGTGTCCACCTGTCCACTCACCCACTCTTCACCCAACCATTTACACACCTGGCCACCTGTCCAAACACTGTCCACCCCCACCAGGCAGGCAGCCCACCTCACCCGGTCACCACGATACCATCTTCACATCGGCCGATCTAACTGTCCACCCCCACCCTCCCCACGTCGGTCAGCAACTCTCACCCTGCAGGCGTCTGTCATTCTTCCACCTACTCCCACCCCAAATCCACTTACCTACCTGCCCCCCCCACACCTACCTACCTCGAGGCCCCCACCCATTCCCCCTTCTCCAGACACACACCCGTCCATCCCACACATACTGTGGAGTGGACACTCAGGCCAGGCCCTGTGTCCCTCTGGGGAACAGATCTGGAAAGGACCCAGCACTCGACCTCGAGGAGCTCCCCTGGATGAGCCCAGGATGCCTTGGGCTGCAGAGGTAGATGCACTCAGCTCAGCTGGGAGGGGCCATTCTGTACTAAATTGACGGATGGCCTGTTGGTCAATGGCAAGGCCCTGAAGGGCATCCCAGGCCAGCGGAAGAGGTCTGGACCAGCTGGGAGCACTCAGGAACCCGCGCTGGCTGCATGGCGGGCACTGTCCGAACTGACCTCTCAGAAGTCCTGAGCCCTGCGGGTAGCAGAGCAGCGGAGGAGGGTGGGGGGCGGGGAGCAGGAAAGAGGGAGAGGGGCTGGGTGCAGGTGAGCAGCCCATAGAGCAGCCAGGAGTGCCCCAAGGGTGCTCTGGCAAGGGAGCAGGGTGCAAAGGCTTCATAGAGAACTGCCAGACTTGGGGCGGGGGTGCAGGGGACACCGGGGAGCCTGGAGCCCAACCCAGCTTCCCAGGGACACGCTCCCTCCAGCCTGCCCCCAGGTCCGGCCACACCTGCGAGGGAGGGAGAGAGCCCTCCCTGTGTCTCCCCAACGCCCTGCTCCCCCAGGTTCCTGAAAATGGAAGAATTTTTCCCAGAGACCTACCGTCTGGACGTCAAGGAGGAGAGAGAGGCATTCTTCACGCTCTTTGATGGTGAGACGCCGCTGGACACCAGGCCCGCTCCAGAGAGATGCGTTCCGGGAGGGACCACGACTGGGGCGTAGTAAGGCAGGGCCGGGCTGGGCTACGAGCAGGTGGGAGCTCGATTGCTGGGGCGGGGCGGGGGACTTTGGGAGCCAGGTGGGCGGAGTCACGACTGTGGGCGGAGTCACAGCTGCGTGTGTTCGCAGCTGAGAGGGGCGTGGTTCAGGCCTTGGAGGGTGTGCTTTCAGGCTGGGGCGTGGCCAGATTTGGGATGGGCGTGGCCAGGGACATGGTTGGAGGTGGGCGGGGTGGGATGGTAGGTGGGAACTAGATTGGGTGGACGTGGTCAGGACCGTGGCTGTATGGGAGGGGCTGGAGGGCAGAGTCCCAGCCTTGGGCAGCCCCGGACTCCCCTGACTCTCCACAGAGACCCAGACGTGGATCTGCAAACCCACCGCCTCCAACCAGGGCAAAGGCATCTTTCTGCTCAGGAACCAGGAGGAAGTCGCCGCCCTCCAGGCCAAGACCCAGAGCATCGAGGAAGACCCCAGCCACCGCAAGATGCCGTTCCGGGTGCCTCAGGCTCGCATTGTGCAGAGGTGTTGGGCTGTACACCACGAGGGTCGTCAGGGAGGGGGCGTCAGTGGGGCAGGGAGGCACCATCCTGCCTGGGCACTACTCCTCTGTCCTGAAGGAAGCCCACCCAGGCAGCCACTGTCTTCGAGCCTGCAACCAGACCTGGTCCCTCCCTCCAGCCCTCTGCCTCTGGGCAGGGTCCAGACCCTAGTCTCGTCCCAGAAATGTCTTTCTTGAGCTCCCCACCTGCCAGTGTGACCACAGTCCTGTCTCAGCTGCTGTCTGCCACTCTCCTCTCTCCCATGGCCGTCTCAAGATGCAGCTCCCAAACCCTGTGTCTTGAGTCCTACAGCTCCCTCCATCTGGGATCTCCCCTCCCTGCTTCTCCAGTGCCCCCCACCCTTTAAGGCACAATGTCAGCCCTGCCTTCTCCAGGCAGTCCTCCCTGCCCAGGGGCCTAGTCTCCCAGCCAGAGCTGCAGCCTGGGGACACGAAGGGGGCTGAGATCCAGGGATTCTCTGAACCACAGGAAGTGAACACGAGGCCTGCAGGCCAAATCTGGCCCTCCACCTTGTTTCATCACCTGGCACCTTGTTTCTACCCAGCAGCGGGGCCGAGCTCTTGCTTAGCTATTAAGGAGTAGTTACATTTATATAGTCCTAAAATTAAATTTGACCCTTTGAAGGTGACCTCCAGGCCCTCGGTGAAAATGAGTTTGACACCCCTCCTCTGAACTGTTCAGGCTCAGAAATGTCCCCCTATCAACGGACACACACAAAGCCAGGGAGGGAGCCCGCAGGTCCCACCTGGGACAGGTGGAGGGGGTGCGGAAGAACTGGCCCGGGTTGGGACAGAGGGATACACGCAGGCCAGGCTGGCCGTGTGCTCAGCCCTCGGGTGCTCGCCCAGGTACATCGAGAACCCACTGCTGCTGGATGGGAAGAAGTTTGATGTGCGTGCCTACCTGCTCGTCGCCTGCGCCGTGCCGTACATGGTCTTCTTTGGCCATGGCTACGCACGCCTCACCCTCAACCTTTACGACCCCCGTTCCCAAGACCTGAGTGGCCACTTGACCAACCAGGTGAGGGCCCTCCCGGCAGCCTTGGGACAGGATCACTGCCCAGGAACACAGACCCATAGGTGGTCTAGCCCCTTAGGTGGCCTGGGCCGTCCCCTGCCTGTGATCAGTGTCACCAGTCCCCTGCAGCCTCCATAGGGTGTGCTGGTGATGTGACCTGGAGTCCTGCACCCAGGCACCACGGCTTGGTTCCCTCCAGGTGTAGGTGAGGCGTGGGAGGGCTAGGAGCTGAGGGAAGGGGTCCCTGTGAGGACCTCAGTGCAGAGAGCCTGGGGCCAAAGGTCTCTGTGGAAGGTCCTCGTGGGAAGAGTCAGTCCCCCCCACTCCCTGTGAGGATCAGTGGGGCACTTGGTGGCTGAGGAGGTCTCTGTGAGAGGGCCTCAGCGGCAGGCTCGCTGCAGGATGTCTGGGGGGGTAGGGCCTCTGGGGGCTCCGGGCAATGTCTCCAGGTGCCACACCACCTTCCTGCAGTTCATGCAGAAAAAGAGCCCACTCTACATGCTCCTGAAGGAGGACACGGTGTGGAGCATGGAGCAGCTCAACCGCCACATCAACAACAAGTTCCGGGAGCCCAGGGGCCTCCCCAGCGACTGGGTCTTCACCACCTTCACGGTTCGTGTGCCCTCCTCACCCACCTCTTGCCTGGCAGGGGCGCCGAGGGTCAAGACCCCTTAGGGCATGTGGGGACAAGGGCAGTGTTCCTTTGGGAGTGCGCTGGGCCTGAGGTATGGGACCACCTGGGGGCAGGGGTGTGCCTGTACTGACGAGTGTGTCCCCCTTGTGTGCCTGGGTGGTGGGAGCTGGCCACCCCAAGGTGTCCCTGTGTCTATGCCCTTTAGGACAGTTCACATTCCCTCCAGCAGTGCCCCTTCTCCACGTCCCGCCAACACTTTTCCTGTTTGTAATGGTTAGTAGTGGGTGTGAGGTGGCACGTCCTTGTGGGTTTGACCTGTATTTTGCTAATGACGATGATGATGATGAGTGTCCTTTCCTGTGTTTACTGGCCCTTTGTGTGTGCACCTGCTTTAGAAAGCATTCTGTTCAGATCTGCCATCCTTTTCCCTGTCAGGGAACTGTGGTTCCTTACGGATTCTGGGCCCAAACCCTTATCAGATGTGTGACCTGCAAACGTCTCCTCCTGTTCTATGAGTTCTTTTTTACTTTCTTGATAATGTCCTTTTTTGCACAAAAGTTTTAGAGTTAGATGAAGTACGAATTTTTTCCATCTCTTCTTTGGTTATTAATTTTTTTGATTTCACATCTAAGAATCCACTTCTAAATCCAGCATTGGAAATATGTATACATTCATTTTCTTCCAAAAGTTTTTTTAGTTCAGCTCTTACGTTTAAGTGGTTGGCCATTTTGGGGTATTCGCTGTGTGGGGTATGAGGTAGGGTCCAAGTTCATTCTTTTGCACGTGGACGTCCATGTCCCAGCACCATTTGTCAAAGAAAGAGACTGTTTTGGACACTTTGTTGGGCTGTGTCTGCTCTCACAGTCCTGTTCCCGTGTGTGTGTGTGGGGGGGGGCTGTCCCTGAGCCAGCACCACACGGTCGATGCCGTAGCCTCCTCCTCTTCCTGTGTGGAGTCGTGCTGCTCGATTGCCCCCTGACGAACCACTCCTGCCTGTTGGGGGTGTGTCCCGTCAGACGAGGTGTGTGCTGTGCTGTGAGTGTGCTCCTGGGTCTGGTCTGCTGCTTCACGGGTGCTGCCATGTCCACACTCATAAGCAGCGTTGGCGAGGGGCGTTCTTCTCTGTGTGTCCATGTGGTTTGGGGTGTGTCTTCTCTTCCATGTGTGAAGAGCACATGAAAATTTCATGTTAGTTATTTAAAATTTTGGAAGAATTCACCAGCAAGGCTACCTGTTCTGGGGCTTTTCTATTGGGAAGGTTTATAGTTATTATTATTATTAATTATCACTACTACTAATTCAACCTTTATTTGTTAGAAGTTATATTCAGACTTTCTATTTCTTGTTGACTCAGGCTAATGAGTTGTCTTTCTAGGAATCTGTCCATTTCTTCTAAGTTACCTAATTTGTTTAAAATACAGTCGTTCATAGTATTCCAGGGACAGTTATAATCCTGGTTAAAATCAGTTTCGTCTCTATGCAAGGTCTTCCTTTCTTAACTTTAATAGTTTCTCTTCTTTCTCTGTCTTGGTGGGTCTAGGTAAGAGCTTGTCTTTTCCCTGCACCAGCTTTCGGATTCACCGATTTTTCTCTAGTGTTTTCCATTTTCTGTTCCATATACATCTGCTCTAGTCTGCTCGCTTTGGGTGTAGGTTTCTCTTCTTTTTCTAGTTTCTCAAGGCGTAAGGTTAGGTCGCTGATTCGAGCGCTTCCTTCTCGATGAACGCAGGTGTTTTGGGGCACAGCCGGCCTCGGAGCCCCGCCTCCGCCCCGCCTCCATGAGGCCCTGTGAGGCTGTGAGACAGCGCGTGCTGCTGCTGTTTCCATTGCTGCTCAGTTCCCACGTATTTGTGGGTTTCCCAGCTTTCCTTCTCTTTTTTTTTTCTGGGAACCTTTGATCACTGATTCTATATTTAACGTTAAATAAAATAATTATTTTTATGTGTGATAAGGATAGAGATATTTTGGTTATCTTAATAAAGGAGTTTGTAGTCTTTAATGGTACACACTAAAATATTTGTGGATTTTTTTCCCCTTCTCTTATTGATGTTTAATTTCCTGCCACTGTGGTCCAAGGACACACTTGTATGACCCCGACCCTTTGAAAAGTGACCGCACTTGCTTTGTGCCCAGATGGACTGGTGTCTTCCTGGAGCGGCTCGCGCTCCAGAAGCACGTGAATGGGCGGGGTTCTGCAGACGTCCGTCAGGCCTCGCCGGCGGACGGTGTGGCTCACATCTCCGACTGGCGCCTGTCACCTTTTTGTCTGCGAGGCTCCCCAGGGCGGACAGCGGGGCATGGAAGTCTCCAACTGTCGCTGCGGAGTCGTCTCTGTCTCCCTGCAGTTGCGTCAGTTTTTACTTTCTGCATTTCCAGGCTCTTTTCTTAGGTGCATCTATGTTTATAATTACTACATCTTGATTCATTGTTATAAAATGTACTTTTTCTTAATGCCCTCAATTTTTGTCTTAAAATCGATTTTCTCTGATACTAATAGAGCCATTCCAGCTCTCCTTTGGCTGCTGTTTGCATGAGATACCCTTTCCCACCTTGACTTTCAACCTCGCTGTGTCTTTGAATCTGAAGTCTCACAGACAGCATAGCAAGGGGGTTTTATGTATTTCACCCGTCCCTGTCTTTTATTTGGAAAGTTTGATTTACATTTAACATAATTACTGATGAGGTGGGATTTACACCTGCTGTTTTGCTATTTGTTTTCTGTCTTATAGCTTTGTTTGTTATTTTTTAAAAGAGTTTATTTTTAGACAGAGGGGAAGGGAAGGAGAGAGGGAGAGAAACATCAATGTGTGGTTGCCTCTCACACGCCCCCTACTGGGGACCTGGCCTGCAACCCAGGCAGGTGTCCTGACTAGGAATTGAACCAGCGTCCTTTTGGTTTTCAGGCCAGCACTCAATCTGCTGAGCCACACCAGCCAGGGCAGGGGGAGGCCCTCTCAGAGCACAGGTCCCTTGTGCCCCTCCTGGGTTCCACCCTCCGACAGCTCTGGTCTCCCAGAGGCGGGGTCCTTCCCTGCTCCCGTGGTGTGACAGGCACCACCCCGGTGGCCTGCTCCCCTGCTCCCCCTGCTCCCCCTGCTCCCACCCCCAGCCTCACACTGCTCTCCCAGCCCCTCAGGCATGCTCAGATGCCCTGCGCCCCACCCCACAGCACCTCCTTCCTCTCTTCAGTCCTTGCTCACTAGCTCCTCAAGGAGGCCACGCAGACCAGACCCCTTTGTCCATCACGAAAGTCACCCCAGAGCCCACATGCCCACACTTCACTTCATCTTCTCCAACAATATTTGTGGCTTAAGATGCTGCAAAAAGTGTGTGAGGATCTCCAGGTCACAGTTGTCTGTCCTGCTGCACGTGGTCTGCCCAAGGGCAGACCCTCCTCCTGAGTTCCCGTCATTCTTGTGCCCGAGCACTTGCCACACGGCCGGAGCCCCACCTGCATGCTGAGTGAGTGAAATGAGAGTGACTGAGTCTCTGCCTATAAACCTGTTTCATGCTCCAAAAGTGCAAAAACACAGGCAGGTGTGGCTGTGCAGGTGAGGACACAGGTGTTAGTACAGTGAGGGCCCAGGTGAGGCTGCAGGAGAGGGGCATGGCTGTGGCTGTGGCCATGCAGGCCTGGGAGGTACAACCAGGGCCTGTGGTGACAGCCAGTCACCACCTGCTCCCTTCCTGCCCACAGAAGCGGATGCAGCAGATCATGGCCCACTGCTTCCTGGCCGTCAAGTCCAAACTCGAGTGCAAGCTGGGCTACTTCGACCTCATCGGCTGTGACTTTTTGATTGATGACAACTTCAAGGTGACCTTGAGGTGTTCCAGGGTGGGGGGACCTGGTAGGCAGG
Organism: Tonatia bakeri; assembly: GCA_004024845.1. Classification (NCBI taxonomy): domain Eukaryota; kingdom Metazoa; phylum Chordata; class Mammalia; order Chiroptera; family Phyllostomidae; genus Tonatia; species Tonatia bakeri. The sequence continues at coordinate 230,639 of PVIA01001949.1, forward strand.
TGCAAGGAGGCAGGGTGTCTGTGCACAGGCTGACCACCCAGACAGGCCCCCCAGCCCTGGGGGATGTCCATAAGGCTTCGCCCCTCCTGCAGCTGGGGCAGCCTCCAAGGCCAGACCCCCAGACCCTTAGCGTCTCAGCCCCTTGGGCAAATATGGGGAGTGAGGCCCTAGAATAGAAGCGACCTGCCCAGGGTCACCCAGCTCGCCAGGGCCTCAGCCTCCTGCTGGCTGACTCGGTTGGTGGGCAAGGGTGCTGACTGGTGTTGGGTCCAGGTGTGGCTGCTGGAGATGAACTCCAACCCCGCCCTGCACACCAACTGTGAAGTCCTGAAGGAGGTGGTGCCCCGCGTGGTCGTGGAGACCCTGGGTGAGGCCCCTGCACAGCCCCCCGGGGACCCTCCTACTGCTCCCTCCACTGCCTGCCCAGGCTCTCATGAGCCACCCCACCTTCTCCCTAAGCTCAGACCCCGCAGACATGTCTCCCCACACCTCACCCCACCTGGGTCCCACCCCTCACCACCTTCTTTGCCCCCAGAACCTGCTCTCCAGCCCCGCACATGTGATGCTGGAAGGGCTGGGTTCCTGCCCCTCTCATCTGCCCAGGCTAGTGTGCCTCGCTCACGCCCTTCCACTACGCCCCCCCCCCCGCCCCCCACTCCCCTGCCCGCAGACCTGGCGCTGGAGACCTTTCAGAAGAGCCTGCGCGGCCAGAGGATGTTGCCGCTGCTATCGCAGCGCCGCTTCGTGCTCTTGCTCAACGGCGAGACCGACATGTGGCCTCGCCCTGGGAGCTCCCGCTACGTTCCCCGACCGCCGCCCCGGATGGCCTGTGAGGCCGCCTCCGCTGCTCCCCAGACCCGCGCGGCAGACCAGCCGGGCGCGCGCAGGCCCAGGCCACCCCGCTCCGCACAGGGGCACCCCCGGCCTCAGTCCCCGGGCCCCGACGGCTCCCTGGGCAGCGAACGGCCGAGAGCAGACAGCAGGGACGCGGCGCGGGAGCCCTCCCCAGGGTCCGCTGGGGAGGGCCGCGAGGGCCGCAGGAGCGAGGACCACCGCGGCTCCTAGCGGCCCTCACCCGCGCCCTCCCGGGACCTATAAAGGCTACTTTCTTACAAATGCGTCCTCCGACACGGATTGGGCACAGCCTTGGGGGCTCCCCCTTAGGGATTTCCCAGCCCCACCCGTCCCTGCCTGGCGGCTGGGACCTGTCCTTGGGAGGCACACAGGGGTGGAGGGAGGGGGTGGTCAGCCCTGCAGGAAGGGAAGATCAGCCCCCACAGCTCCTTGCTCGGCTTGTCCTGGAGGTGCCTTCGCCTGGGGAAGCGGCCAGGTGCCCTCCTCCGCAGAGCCTCCTGCTGCTGCTGCTGCTGCTGCTGCTGCTGCTGCTGCTGCTGCTGTAGAACCCACAGGACCCCTTCCGCTTGGCTCTGTGATCTCTGGTGAAGGGGTCTGGTGACCCCTGAGTTCCCAAAGGGGAGGGCTCCCTCAACCCAGGACTGCTCCTCAGGGCCTCACCCTCTCCCACACCTCCACCCCAGCTGCAGCACCTTCCTGGGTCCCAGACCCCAGGGCCCTCGTTGCCCCCATCCAGGGGCCCTGACTCCCAGCAGGACGCAGGGTGGGAGAGTACCCTGACAGATGTGCACGGGGAACAGGGGCCCACCCTCGCCATTGCCTGGGTGGCCTCACGTTCCCCATGGGCCCAGCCCCACGGTTCAAGGTGATTCAGGGCCTCTGATGTGTCCAAGCTCCCGGCCACCCGGTCTCCATATCTGTACCCCCGCCCCTAGCCGTGCTGCACCCACCCTGGTCCAAACCCCAAGGTGCAGTCAGCTGCCCTGGGCCTGCCCCAGCTTGCACCCACCCCTCCTGCACCCCCACATGCTCGGCTCACTGCTCCATACCGTCAGCCAAGTCACGCCTGCACCTGACCCACCCCGGTTCTGACCTCCAATCCACGCCCAACACCAGTGGCCTCCACCCCAGCGGGAACGGGCTGCCAGCCCCTTGGGTGCTCTCCTGTTGGCGCTAAGGCTAGGAGAGGCACGCAGCCAGCCCTCCACCACAGCCAGCCTGCCGCTGCATTCTGATGGGTGCAGCAGAGGGCGCCAGAGGGCACCGAGCACTACTGCATCTCTGTCTGCCTGCCGGAGGCTGCGGCCACAGAGCCAGGGAGAGAAGGGATGGAGGGACGGGGTCTCAGAGAGGTACAGTGAGTCCCCCAAGGTCACAGAGCCAGTGAGGGGCCCCTGCTGGGCCAGGGAGCAGAACCCCAGCTGTAGACCCGCTGCAGCCCTCACCGTCCTGCTTTCTGCTGTGGCTCAGAGTGTGGGGTGCACAGGCAAGAGGGCACTGAGTGGCCAGGGCCCAGGAGCCAGAGTCCCCTGCAGCATGTCCGGTGGTCCCTACATGAGGGGCCATGCTCAGCTACTGCTGGCTCTGCAGCCTAGCCGGCCAGCTCTGAGCCCCAGGCTGGGGTGGGGCAAAGGGAAGCTTCCATCAGGGACCAGGGGCCTCCTGGGTGGACTGAGCCCACCCGGGTCTTCGTGAAACCCGCACCTGGGCCCTTGGGGCCATAGCCGTGTTCCCTGCTGGCACCCAGGCTGCCTCACAGCCATGTCACTTCAAGGCCCCCTCCCAATGGGCCCTGTCTCAGCTGACAGACCTCTTTCCGCCCTCCACCCCACTGTGTGCCCCTGCCTCTGGGCTGCCGGTGTGGCCCACAGCAACATCAGTACTGACCCAGAAGGTTCCGGCTTCCCCAGGTGAAGCCAACCTGTGGCCTCGGGGCTCGTGGGCATGGCCTGAGTCCTCAGGGAGATGCTGTCCCCAGTGCCTCTGTCATCCCTGGACCCTGAGTGGCTGCAAGGATGCATGGGGACCTGTGGTGCAACAAGAAGTGCAGGCTGGCAGAGCAGCCTGCCCTGTCCTGACAAGCCCCCACCCCGGGGCTCCCCCAAAGGCCCGGGCTGTCTGTTGCTCTTAAGTTCCCAGTGCCCCCCGAGGGCCACTGCTGTTCACACACAGAGCAACGGCCACACCCCAGGCCCCACATAGCCCAGAGTTTGGGACCTTAGGGACCCGAGAGGCAGGAGAGGTGGGCAGGAGGTGGAGACCGGGGTGCCGCAGCACATGGTGCAGCCGAACGTAGGCCCGACTGGCCGCCGCTTCAAAAGCCCGTGCTCGAAGGGCAGGTGCTGATGCACAGAAAAGAAGGGGGACCCACGTCTCGGAGCCCATCTCCCCTCTCGGTGCCGGCAGAGGGGTTCGTTTCTAAGGAGGGAGAGGGAACAGAACAGACAGATGAAGGGAGGGGGTTGCAGAGTTCTCTACGTGCAGACCGGCACAGCCCTTTCCACTGAGGCAGGTGACAGTCCTGTGTGCGTCATGCTGATTTAGTCACCCTGGCTTTACATCATCGTGCTCCGCGGTTGAAGGTCAGTGCTTCCCCTGGAGCTTTAAGGTCAGGTCTGTATCTTTTGTGGTTCCTAGAATTCTTGTACAAGCAGCTACTTATCTCCAAGCCACAGGAGAGTCAGCACTTACAGAGACAGTGTCAGTTCCCACTGTTGCCAAGTTCCACTGTTACAATGTGGCACCTGGCATCTTCAGGTGGCAGGTGCCCCCAATATTCAAAGACAAGGGGGCAGCAGTCACAGTAGAGGCAGCCGGGACCCCCAAGTGGGGGAACAGCCTCGCCGGGGGCCCAGCCAGGCATGTGCTCCACGGGGAGAGCTGCCCCCTCCTCCCCTCCACCCCTCACATCTGGACCCCCCCACACTCCCTGCTCTCTTCTTCCTTTTCCCTTCCCCTCCAGGGGTCTTGCTGGCAGGTGGGGAACTCCAGCAGTGCCTTCCATCTGCAGGAAGCTTGGGGGGTCCAGCTGCCCTTGGCTCTGACCCAGGCAGCACCCAGGAACCCCACCAACCCTAGAGCCTCCTCCTGACACCCAGTGAGGCCTCCCTCAGCCTCAGGCAGACAGCACCCTGGGTCTGCTGAGCGTCTTCTGGAAGTCATGGGTCTTTTCCAGACAGAGCCAGAGAACCCCAAGGACTCGGTGGACACCCTCAGCCCCTCAGCCCCTCAGCCCTCAGTGTGTCCCTGACACAGGTCTGCTGCTGTGTGGCCCAAGTCACAGCTCCTGAAGCCTTCCAGGAGAATGAGCCCTGTGGAGGTGGAGGTGGAGGTGTCTGGCTCCCCACCACACCCAAGGCACAGCCACTTTTTTGGGGGGGAACCCCCGAAACCGGCACAGGACCAGTAGCCCCTCCAGGATCTCATCCTGACCTCAGAACTCAGCCCAGCTCTGGGGCTGAGGTACCGGGGGTGTGCTCCTCAATGCTCAGGATAATCTGGGGGTTGGGGGGACAGGAGGGACAACCCCAGTCCTGGTCAAGGACCCTGAGTGACCGGGCCTGGCACAGTAGGCCCACTTGACCACTGGGAACACATGCAGCACCGGGGCAGCCAGGGACCCCTGCCCTGGCAGCCAGCCCCAGCGATGCCCCAGGACAAGCTCTGTCTGGGGTGGCCCTCCTCCCCACCCCCACTGAGGGTCTCTGTCCAGCTGGGGCTCCAACCTCAGTAACAGGAAGGGCAGGTGACGGGTAGGGGCCTGCTGAGGCCGGAAGAGCTTCTGGGAACACAGGGCGGCCTCTGGATCCTTATCTGAGACTGCACTCCAACCCCGGGGGGCAGGGCTGTGGTTTTCCGGAACAGCTGGAGACCTGCTCCTGGGGGTGGCGGTTCTAGGGCGGGCAGAGTTTCACCTTGGGGTCTCTCTAGGATTTGGTGGCCAGGCTACCAGCCTCTGCAGGGGGGGCACACACCTGCCTCATGCTAGGAAGCTGGCTGAGGGGGAGGGGAGGGAGCTCCCCACAGCCCCTTAACTCCGAACCACCTCCCCACCCCCCTTTACCTACAGTCAGCACCCCTGAGTCTCCTCAGGCCCCCTGCCCTGAGCACTGCCCCCCATTGCCTGCCCAAGTTTCCTGCTTCTGAACCTGGAGTTGCTCAGGCCTCCCTACCTAAACTCCTCTGCCACTTAACACCTGAACCCCCACCCCTCAGCCTGATACTGAGCACAGGCCCTTTTCAGGCAGAGCCAGGTCAGCCCTGCAGACCCTGGGGTCCTGGGGGCTCCAAGGAGGCTGCCTGAGCAGGCATGAGAGCCCGGAGGTGTGGAGTGAGGGGGGGCAGATGGAGGTGAGGTGAGTGTGGAGTAGGGGGGGCACCTCTGCTGCGCATGGGGCATGAACGCGAGGAATCACTCCCAAGCCCTTCCCAGGGCCAGAGGCCGTCTGCCCAGACCCTCTTCACCTCCCACCGCCCCTGGCTGCTGGAATCCCCCACCGCTCTGCGTCACTCCTGCCACCCCCACCCCGGAGCTGATGTTGGGCACGGAATTCTCCAAAGGAGTTTCCACGCTGAGTCAGCCCTGCCTCGCCCACCTGCAGGGCCCCTCGGGACTTGGGCGTGGGCAGGCCACAGGCCACGGGTGGTTTCTGGGGAAGGTCTTCCTGTGACCTGAGGCCTGGCCCCTCCCAGGGTGGCTGAGCCAGGCGGGGAACCCCTTCCCTGCTCCCCCTGTTTGGGGACAGCCTGAGCAGGCACCTGAGGAGGGTCCAAGACAGCAGGGAGTGCCCGCCTGGGAGCCTGTCTGGCGTTGGAACAGTCAAGGGGCCAGGTGACAAAAGCAAGCCCCAGGAGAGCTGGCTTCCCAAGGGGAGCAAGTGAGGGGTTGGCAGGACAAGAGACCTGGCCTGGAGACACAGTGGGCAGTGCGGCAGGCAGGTCCCAGCGAGGCTGTCTGCTCCGAGGACAGCCCAGGTGTCCACCGCTGTCTTCCCAACGTCCAGCCAGCCCACCCCCATTTTCTGATTTATTAGCTAGTTCACCTGGGACTCACCAGGGACCTGGGCTCCACGGATGTACCCAGAGCCTAGGGCCTGGCAGGCACGGAGAAGGTGCCCAAGGATAAGCATTTCCCCAGGGACCAAAGTCATGAAGGCATCCCTGCCCTCCTTCCAGGGGTGAAAATGAGCTGTGCTGTGCCGGGCTGGGGTGATTCCCTTGGGTGGGACACACCCGAGCCCCCCTGTCCTCCATCTCCCCGCCATGCGCAGTGCCCACCCCCTGCCCACTGGGACTGGTGGGGGAGGACCAGCGAGCGAGTCAGGAGGACTCTGCTGGGCAGCGTGCAGGCAGGAGGGGAGGGTGAGGGGACTGGAGCTCTTGGGCTGCCAGTAGGCGTCCAGGTATGCTGTCACCTGGAGGGTGCTGCTGCTGAGACGGGTCCCCACTGGCCCACTTTCCACACCCTGCAAGCCTGTGCTAATGAGTCTTTATCAGACCTCCCTGGGTGCCAGCCCTGCCGGGAGGCTGGAAGGAACCCCAGAACCATGCTCCCCAGGATCCAAGTCCTGTGAGGTGGCAGAGGCCAGCGGCAAGGCGGGGAGGTGGTCTGGGGTTAAAGCCGCTGAGCTGAGATGGCCAACATCCACCCGGAGGAGCTGAGGGCAGAAACTCACCTGGCCCCACACTTTGTGCCCAAATGACGCACGGCAGGCGCCCCCCAGGGGTCAGGCTGCGTGCCCAGCCTGAGCCCAGAATCTGGAGCAGTGGCAGCCCTGAGATCTGACACAGGCCCAGGACCCGGCTACCCTAGTGTGTGCCAGGCAGGCGAGCAGCGGTGGGCACTGGACAGCAGCAAAGATGCCCAGAGGGCAGCTGCCTGGTAAAGCCCCTCCCCCAGGACGCCTCCTGAGCCCTGTGGTACCTGCTCTGGGTGACCTGACTTCTGTTCCCAAGCCCAACCCCCACCACACCTAGCCCAGAAGGGATGGTGACCGTGGCAGGCGTCACCCTGGGACCTGTGCCTCCAGTCCCTACCTCTGCCCAGCACACGCCCACTCAGGTCACTGGACAAGTGTTTATTGGGCTCTGCCTGCAGCCTGTCCTGGGCTGTGTGGCCTCCTGTCCAGGGAACTGGGGCCCATAGACCCCATCCCATGAGGGCCAGCAAGGGAGGGAGGCAGCCCTGCCAGTGGCGTCTCCCGCCATCCGGCGACAGCTGCGGCCTCTTCTGCGTGGTCTGGGGAGTCATCGCTGCCACCGTCCACACCCGCTTCCACCGCCGAGGGGAGCAGGGCCGGGCCAGACCCAGGCCCCTCGCAGGGCCCAGAGCCCATGCACCCGAGGGTTGGCCCCGGGCCGGTTCCAGGGAAGCCTGCGTCAAGGTCCACTGTGCTGGAAGGCAGCCAGGCCTCACACCCACAGGTTCCCCGGTGGGCCCTTGTCCTCCCCCGTGTCCTCCGAGAGTTGCCCCCCTCGCTCCTCCTCTGGAAACTGGCAGCTGTAGGTGTCCTCGACCACCGGTGGCGCCTCCAGGAGTGGCTGGGTCTCTGTAGAGGGGCTGTGGTTAGTGGGCAGGCCACGAAGGGGTCCGCCTCCCCGACCTGGGCACAACTGACCTGGGGGCTGCACAAGCTGCTTCCTCAGCTGCCAGAGGTGCAGGCCGAGCTGGGCAGCGGCCAGGGCCAGGATGCAGGCGCCCAGGACCAGGAGCGCAGTGAGTGGGCAGTGCGGCTCAGCAGGTGGCAGCAGCAGCCCGCACACGGCATTGTGCGTCTTGTTCCCGGGGAACACCGTGCGAAGGCCAGACTGGGAGCAGCTGGGGCACGGGCACACACAACCCTTCGTCAGCCCTCGGCCATCAGCGACCCCCAGTGGCACCCCCTGCGGCTGCTGCCTGATCTGTTGGGGGTCACCGCACCCAGAGAGACGGGAGTGCCCACCCCGGGAGCCGCCCGAAGGCCCCACTGGGACTCACTCTGCCCAGGGGTTACAGTGGCCCTCGCTGCCTCCAGAGAAGGTCCCCTCGGCACAGTCGACACATTCAAAGCCAAAATTGTACTCCCCTGCAGACAAATAGAGGGACGGAAAGACAGATGGACAGGCAGCAGGGCCACTGGTGGGTATGGACCCTCACACCCGTCCCCTGGGCAGAGGTCTCAGCGTCCACAGGACTGGGCCCCAGAGAAGCCAGCGATC
>PVIA01001950.1:0-104196 GCA_004024845.1 Tonatia bakeri
CCCTGGCTGGCATAGCTCAGTGGATTGAGCGTGGGCTGCGAACCAGGTATCGCAGGTTCGATTCCCAGTCAGGGCACATGCCTAGGTTGCAGGCCATGTCCCCCAGCAACCGCACATTGATGTTTCTCTCTCCGTCTCTCTCTCTTTCTCCCTCCCTTCGTTCTCTAAAAATAAAATAAATAAAATCTTAAAAAAAAAAAAAAAAAAAAAAAAAAGAAGCAAAACACTATTACTAATTTTGTGTGAACATTTAGTTTTGCTTTTGACCAAAGTATTACATAATAAAGTTGTTTTCTGAAATAAGTCCCTTTAACATTTCATATGATGATGACTTGGTGATGATCAACTCCTTGAGCTTTTACCTTGTCTGGGAAGCGCTTTATCTGCCCCTCAAATTTAAATGATAGCTTTGCTGGATACAGTCATCTAGGTTGTAAGCCCTTGCTTTTTATCACTTTGGATACTTCTTGCCAGTCCCTTCTACCCCACCCACCAAGCTTCTTTTGAGAAATCAGCTGGCAGTCTTACGGGAACTCCTTTGTAGGTAACTCTCCCATTCTCTTGCTGCTTTTAAAATCCTCCCTTTATCTTTAACTAATTTTCTTTTATTTAGATTTTTTAGACAGAGAAGAAGGGAAGGAAAAAGGGAGAAACATCAATGTGTGGTTGCCTCTCGTGTGCCAGCAACCCAGGCATGCGCCCTGACTGGGTATCAAATTGGAGACACTTTGGTTCGCAGGCCAGTGCTCAGTCTACTGAGCCACACCAGTCAGGGCTATTAACCTTTGGCATTTTAATTATGATGTGTCTTGGTGTCAACTTCCTTGGGTCCAACTTGTCTGGGTGACTTTGGGCTTCCTGGACTTGTATGTCTATTTCCTTTGCCAAATTTGGGAAGTTTCCTGTCATTTTTTCAAGTAAGTTTTCAATGTCTTGGTCTTCCTCTTCCAGCATCCCTATGATTTAGATGTTAGTACATTTGGAAATGTCCCAGAGTCTTCTCAAAAACTCATTTTCTTTTGAATTGTTTCTTCATTTTGTTCTGGCTGAATGTTTATGCTCCAAATCATTGATCTGAATCCTGGCTTCCCCTTCCCTTTGCTGTTGGTTTCCTGTGAATTTTTCTCTATTTCCCTAGGAAGAGTTTTCATTTCTTCCCTTATGCCATATTCAATGTTCTGAGCATTCTGACTACCAGTGTTTTGAACTCTGCATTTGATGGGTTGGCTACCTCCACATCACTTAGTTCTTTTTCTGGGGTTCAGTTTACTCCTTCATTTGGGTCATATTTCTTTGTCTCCTGACTTTAGCAGCCTCCCTGTCTGTATACTCACTCGGTAGAGCTGCTTAGGTTCCATTTTAGCATGCCTGTTAGGTCGTATGGGCAGAGCCCTGGGTATTTGCCAGGGCAGGGCAACCATAGCTCCATGTGTCAAGGAAAGGTCAAAGAGGGGACAATGCTACTGCTGGCTAACTTCTGGGGGCTTGCCTGGCCTTTGCCTTGTTTCTAGTCACTCACTTCCCATATGAAACTGGTACCCCTCAGCAGCTGCCGCCCTGGTTGTGCTTCCCAGGTGGGTGGGTTTAAACGTGTGTATGGGCAGTTTCTTCTACCACCCCAATCCCCACTGGGTTTATAGCCATAGGTTATGCAGCTTTATTTTTTCCCAGTGCTGGAACCCTGGGGCTGGCTTGCTCACAAGGTGTCCCCATGAGTTTTATCCACCAAACATGAACGTGGGGTTGCCCGTTCCGCTGCCTCTTCACCCCTCCTACCTGTCTGGATGAATATAACTTCTTTAAATCCTTGGTTGTTGGACTTCCATAGAGTTCTGGGTGCTTTCCTAGCAATTCTTTTTCCTTTTTAAGTTAGCTGTGTTCCTTCCTGTGGTTGTACAATGAGTGAGGCATGTCTACCTATGTCTTCATCCCAGCCACACTCAAACTGGTGAAGATTTTTAATAGATGTCATCTAATGCTGAGCGTGGTGAAAAACTTTCAGGATGATGAAAATAAGAAGCCTATCTTTCTGGAAAGCAATCGGTACTGACAGTCTTAAGACAATCATTTAGGAATGCTGTTTGAATCAAACCTATCAGAGATGACAGCAAATATTTCCCTATTAAGGTATTCCAATTGAACTACTTAACCAAAAGCATGACATGCAAAGTACACACAACGCTTGTAGTAAAAGGGAAACAATTCAAACATGCAGGTACATATTATCCAATTTCATAATAAGTTTATTTATTTAGATATACATATAGAAAAGACTAAAAGAACTCAAATCACTTAAAACATTTTGGTGTACCTCTGGATGATGTGAATTATAGAACTTTAATTTCCTTTACGCTTTTGCATTTACAAAGATTTTCACAAGTCCATAAAAAGCAGTTTGTAGACTCAATGTGCAAAGCTACAGGGAATCTGCTCAGCTCCACGAATGTGCAACACCAAAGCTACGTGTCACTGTCACAACAGCACACACTAATATAATCAGTGTGGTGGGCCACACCTAAATACGTCTACTAATTTTAAAAATTACACTAATGACTTTTAGGTTATTTACTAAAATATTATCCATCAAGAGCTTAAAAATCCTGAAAGAAGGAAGACAAGAAAAACAGTCAATTATGTTACCTGTAGAATTGGTTGGCGACGGAGCAACAGTGGGAGCTATTTAAAAAACAAACAAATATGTCAGTCAAAGGTGTCTAGATATGACAATCTGTTAACACGACTTCCTAACCTGCAGCCATCTGAGTGCCACTTTACAATTTTTACATTTTAGTACCATCTATCTGTGAAGGATACAGTTTCTCTCACCCAGTATTACACCCTTCTTCCTTAGAAATAAGAGCACCAATTTTTCACCACACTTCCCTTCCCCCAGCAGACACTTTTTCACCTCCCCTGCAGCTAGGTAGCCATGTGTAACTTCCAGAAAGCATACATAGAGTAGATATGGGCCTCCCTTATAAAAAAAATTTTTATTCATTTTTGAGAGGGAGAAAGGAACGGGGAAGAGATAAAGAAACAGTGATTTGTTGCTCCACTTACTTACGCATTCACTGGTTGAAACTTGTATTTGTTCTGATAGGGGGTCCAACCTGCAACCTTGGTATATTGGAATGATGCTCTAACCAAATGAGCTACCCAGCCAGGACTGATATGGGCCTCTCTTTCCCTTCATTTTCCTGCTGGCAGGAAAACCAATTACATTGCTGAAACATGAGAACTCACCTTGGAGAGTAAGGTCAAAGTCCATTTTTGAGGAATGACAGTAAAAACCTAGGACCAGCCTGGGTCCCTAATAGCTGTAAAGCTGCTACTGTAGCCCACTAGCTATACTTGAACCCAGACTTCCTTTACAGGATAGCAAAGTAAACTTATTTCTTAAACCATTCTAATTTGACACATCATTAAATAAGCAGAATTATTTGTTCAGTTTTTCTTTACTGTCTCTTAAAATGTTTCACTTAATCTTTTTTATAAGCAGTATTATGAAATCAAAAGTCTGAGAGTTATTGGTTTCTCTAACAAACATTAAAATAACTATTAAAATTGTTGATCTACCACCGAAACAATGTTATTGCACTCTACATAGAGCATAACTGATCTCATGCTCATGAAATTCTAAGTTACAAAGTTCAAGTTGGGAAGGGGGAAGAAGGGAAAACTACCACCAAACAAAATTAGTTGATGGTAGTCTTTTAAGGTTATTGATACTCTGCAGAAAAACCTTTTGCTCAATTTAATTATTAGCTACGCACCAAATTAGGAGTTTGATTTTCCTATTAATTTAAAGCTTGTTAGAAAAATCCACTGTTTCGGCTAGGAATTTTGACTATTTCCTGAGCAAAGAGTAAAGGTTAAAGAGCTATCAAGTTCCTCAAATTAAAGTATAGAAAACAGACAAAGAGACTCACTTAACCACAGCACATACTATCCGGACACTATGACATTCACTAGCACCATAACCAAGACACTGTCAGAATAAGACTGTCTAGGTCTGTAGAATGCAAAGAGAGTCTAAATGGCATTAAGCTTCTAGAAGAGTGAAAAATTGTGAAAAAAAGAGTGAAACGAGAGGAGGAATTTATATTTAAAGAATTCCCAGTATAGCCAAATCACTAAACCAGGCTTTGAAACACTGTTCTTTTAGCCAACAATGTAAATGCTATTCATGTTGAAACCTGTAACAAGATTAGAACTACAGAAATGCTTCAAACCAAGCACAGAAATAAGGTTTCCTGAAGCAATGATCTTCCGCACCTCTCTGTGCCCACTTTCCCCAGCAGCCAGTGTAATACTCACCATGACAGAAGTCTGTACCGTTCACCACCTGGCAGTCAGTGACTGTTGAATTATGTGAACAGTAGCTTTTACCTGTTATGGAAGAAAAAAAACAAGATAAACAGCATCAATCACTCAATACCATCTTTGACTTTATTACTGAGCTCCAGGACAGCTTCCAAAAACCGAACTCAGGCATAAATGCTATAGAAATCTATTCACACACCAACAAAATACTGTCATTCTTTCCCCCATTATTTTAGCAATATGATACAACACCTTGCCAAATATTATCCTTTTAAAATCCACATGAAAATACTAACAAATAAACCAGAAACACTTAGATCTTAGAACTGCGGTGTGACTGCTGTCCCAAGGGAGGGCTGCTCGAATGCACGTGAGCCCTGAGTCAGCAGGGAGAAGTGGTCAGGATTGAAAAGGCTTAGTAAAAGGGGAGGTGCCGCCAAGGCAGCAGTAAGTCCTCCGTTCCTCATCTCTGCGTCTTCTACGCTTTCTAATTGCTAAGCTTTCTAAGCGTAGAAAGCTTCTACGCTTTCAGTTGCTAATGAAAGACTTACAGCAGGAGTAAGGGAGTGCTTTCCCCTACAAATCCCACCAAAGGGTAATTTAAGCTCCAAAACTTGCCAACTCTGCCATACCCGTATATGGGGGAGGGCTGCACTTTTAAATTCCATTTTATGAACTTAAAAAAAAAAATGACTCTTATACAAGAGTAAACAACCCCAAATTAAACTAATACCTTAATTTTAAAAAGGTTTTTAAACTTTGTTACATATTGATGTAATACTCAGAACTCTTAAATTTTTCAATGAAGAGTAAAGAAGCTTAACATGTAGCTTTGGCTCTTCTTTTGTATGTTAAAAAAACTGCTATATTGATTAAGAGAAAAAATGCAAGCACCTTACACTTAGAAAACACCAGTTTATGCTGTACTCCCATGGGTCTAACAAAAACCTAACTGGCATTTCCAAGTATCTCCATCTAACTCTTTATTTCTCAAAGTAACTTTAAAACTTAACAAAAGCACAGCGAAGAATCAACTGACTCCCCACCTCATCCTTCCCCCTTACTCTAAGTTTCATAAGGTCTCTCTAAGTTCACCTAGCTGGACACATGGAGAATAAATGCCTCCAACATCTTTCTGGGGAAGTTTCCAGAGGAAAATTTCACAACTTCCTTTCACAGCTATTTTCACTGTATCCTACAAAGATCTATCATCTCTCTTTCTTTAAAACTATTAAGCTTTAATGATCAAGTCTAAAGAATTAAACAGGGCTAGGGGAATGGGTGACAAGAAGAGATTTTAGGGGGAAGTGTTAGGTAATTGGTACTGTATAGGAAAAGTACTTGACTTGTGTAAAAAAAAGTGCACACTGACATAAATGTTCTACACAATTTTTGAATGTTTGATATCCTGTAGTATTTTTTAAAGTGCTGTAACAAAAGTTTTGTATTCTCAAAATTAAAACAACCTCAAAGTTTCTTACCTTTACATTCCATCCAAAAGCAGGTAGTATTAGCGATAGGATTGCTAGCGTTAACACAGGAAATGCAGCTGTTGCGGTTTTCACAGGTTTCTGGGGTAAGGAGGAATGTATGAAATCAATTAATTGGCAACTGATACTGAGTTTGTATTATTTTTAACACAGTGGGCATTACATATGAGACTTACTAGTTCAGAGGAATGGCAATACTTTATAGCCTATCAGTAAATGAAAAGGTAACAAACATGTATTATACATACACAGTGGAATGTTAGTCATTAAAAAAGGGAAATCCTGTCATACACTGCAACATGGACAGTCCTTGAAGACATTATGCTATGTGAAATGAGCAAGTCACAGAAGGACAAACACTGCATAATTCCATTTTTATGTATCTAAAATTGTCAACTCAGCCCTGATCAACCTGGCTCAATCGGCTGAGCATCGTCTGGTAAAAGCACAAGGTCCCTGGCTGGATTCCTGGTCAGGGCACCTGCCTGGTTTTGGGCCTGGTTCCTGGCTGGGGCATGTGCAACAGGCAACAGTTTGACGTTTCTCTCTCTTCCTCCCTCCCTACCCCCATCTCTAAAGATAAATAAATAAAATCTTGAAATAAAGTCAACCTCAGAAGCAGAAAAGTAGAACGGTGGTTGCAAGGCATGAGGGCAGAACAGAGAATAGTCCAAAAACTATCAAGTTTCATGCAAAATGAAAAGTTTTAGAAATCTGTGTGTCACTGTACTTATAGTTAATACTTACAATACCCTTAAAAATTTGTTAAGAGGATAGATCTCATGTGTTTTTTTTAACCACACACACACAAAAAACTTTATAAACTGGTAAAGAAATTCCAATTGTTTTAAATGACTTACAAGGCCGAGTCTACTTAAGAGAAAGGGGGAAACACAAGTTAGTAGAACACTGGGTACTTTGTGGTACCTATCTACAACAAACCTTTACATGGCAATTCTCAAGACACTGAGGATTTCATGATGCATTTTAAAGCATCCTTAAAAAATAAAAATATTGGAGAACAAAGGGACTATAACAAGGCCAACAATATAAACAGAGATATCACTGCCCCAAAACATCAGATGAGACACCACAATTTTTAATAGTAACAAAGACGCATTATGGGTTGAGCCCAAGATCTGATGATGCCCATTCTGAAAAACCCCAGCGACTCGTCATTAATAAATCATCCACGCTTTCCAAGGTCCTCTATGACTGAAGAATAAGAGACAACACATTTGGAGAGAGCTACAGCTATGCACACATAATTAACAAATTAGTAAGATCTTTTTTGATAATTTAAGCCAAATGTCCCAGAAACAAGACTTCAAGAAGCCTACTTACAATTCAATGTCTGGACAAACAGACTACAGAACTGGGCTTACGTTTCTATACTTCATCATTAGTATTTATCCGAGACTGGGGACATACGTAGGGGCAGGGGTCACAAAGCAGAAATAAGTCTTTCAGAGATTTGTACACAGATGAAAAACGCTAGTTGTTTAAACTCTTGTGTTTGATGATGAATGTTTGGGTAGCATAGTAATGATACAATGAACTGAATTTACCTTTCAGATTGCAGCCTATCCAATTACCACTTACAGAAAACACAAATCATCTCCTTTGTACTCATTAAATCACACAAAGGCAATTAATTTCATATTTCCAAGCTTCTCTTAAAAAAAAAAAAACCACAACCAAACTACAATTCTGGGAGGAAACTGCCAAGTAATTAGGAGATGCAACATATGCAGCTTTATCATCTTAAAAATGGGGCGGGTTAGAACTTCCAGTATTGAACTGCAATTTCCTTTCATTTAAAAAACTTAAAATGTTACCGTTACACCGCTCTGAATCTAATACTTTTAAGTTCACTATTATTAAACTTTTATAAAATACAAAAACTAGGAAAGATATTGTAGTATGATCAACCTTAAGAAAAACACTAAGGTAAAAGCTAGCGATCATTCATTTCATCAAAATGCCAATTACTTACCCACTATTACTTAGCTAACCACCCACACTAGACTGCAAGTTTTATACATCCAGTTTCTTCACCTTACTATCTCAAATTTATTTTCCATTCTTTTTTGTATTGTCACGATATTGCCATGGTTCAGAGTATGCCTCAACCAGTAGACTGCAAAGACTATCATAAGGGGTGTTCCTGATCCGGGTCTAGAAAATCGATAGACCTGGGTCCACTCCCAGCTTCACAATCTACTATACATACACGGCCCCAGCAGTTACTTCTGCTCTACTTCTCGGTTTCACCACCTATCTTCTAGTTTAGCCTAAGAGACACACGCGAAACACTGGATACACGAATGGATACTTTTCGTCGTTTGCACGTAGCGCGGGGTGCAAAGTTTCAATTAATGCTCAAACTTAAGGTAAATCTCATACCTATTCGCAAAATTAATGTAATTAAATCTTAGGCGACGTATTTCTCAGACCCAAGTCTCGAGACACAAGCAAAAATAAATGTCTTCAGTTTCCCCTTCCCCCTTCTGCCAATTTCTGGAGAAGCCTCCCTTTGGACTGAAGACCTGGGTGTACAAACGACTAACCTTAGGGAGAGGGACCTCGGTCTCATCATCAACTTAGGAGTCGCGTCGGCTTACCCCATGATCAACCCCAGTGCCGCCACCGTGGAAGGAAGCCACGTCCCTTCTGCAAGCTAGAGATTTTATAATCTCCACTTTTATAAAGCACTTCGGACTGGGACACTGGGGTTACAAACCGTGTAAAGGGGGCTCCGCCGCCCCTTCTCACCCCGGCGCTTCGCCACCCCGGCCACCCCGCGCCCGGCCCCGACTGGACTTGGACGGGCCGCCATGTTGCCAGAGCGCGGACCGCGGGGCTACCAGGGCAGCTCGCCCCGGCGGGAGAACGAGAGAAAACAGGAAGCCGGCTGGCCGGCACCCACCTGGTGCTGGAGTGGTGGCCGGAACGAGGGTCGTCGACAGCGTCGAGAGTGTGTGGTTGGTGGGCGCTGAAGTCGTATTAGGGGCCAGGGTGGTGCTCTGAGCCACGGTCAGCATACAGAGCGCGGCCCAGCAGGCGACGGCCCAAAGCAGCAGGCGGCAGAGCCCCGACATCGCGACCTCACTGTCGGTCTTCTGCCCAAAACTGCAACACACAACGCACGGTGAGCACCTCGGTCTCCTGCAACACCTCCTCTCACACTCTGCTCCCCCCTGCAGGAACGCGCTGGGGTCACGTGAGGGACCCAGGCCGCGGCGTGCGGGGGCGCAGCGGGACGGAAGCGGGGTGTAGTCGATACCAACTGGAATATTATGGAAGGGGGAGCAGAGGCATCTAGAATAAACCGACGGGATAAACCCTTTTACCCCAGAAAGACTGTAACATTCCAAAACAATTGAAGTTTTATACATATAAAACTCTTTTCTTTATCTTATGGTTACCATACAGGACGTAACTGGACTTTTTTTTTCCTGCAGTAAGGAAGGCTCCCACCCTGGCTTGGATGGAACAATCTACGTGACGTGCGCAGGCGTTCCCCAGAGCGACCAGTGAGGCTGTGAATTCCGCAGCCCCACGTGACCTCAGGGCCTCACTTTCCGGACCTGAGTCGTCCAGGGCGGAAGTTGTGTCTGAACGGTGCGCAACGACCGGGTAACATTTGAATTTGGGCCGTGCTTCCTCTTTCCCAAGGTCTTGCGCGTGTATGTACATAATAGGACCTGTGGTTTTTACGTTAGAAGTCGATTTTTCTGGAAGTCACCCGGTGTTGGGACTCCCTAGGGAAATGGAGACCATGTGGTTAAGGGATTTCTGCCCCGCCGCCCACTTTGTGTGAGCCGCGAAACACCGAAAGTGGTCTCCTCCTTTCTTGCCGGAGCCGCACTCCGTCTCTTTAACACTCTCCTAACATGACTTTTCCGAATTTCTTGCTATTTCAGCCAGCGATAGCAGCAGCTCGTAGTCAGAAAATCGAAGATGGATCTGAATTGAAACTCCATCTGATGGGTTCCTATTTCAACTTTGCAGGTGAGTGAACACATTCATTAGTGATTGGACCAAAACACACTGATTGCTTGGCGTCAGGGCTTGATTTAGAAATGTCTGTTGATTTTCTGACGCTGCTCAGGCTTTTATTAAGGGTGAGCGCCATCTGATGTCCAGTCTCACGGAAATATTCACAAGTGCAGCCATGCTTACATCAAATGGTAAAAATTGGACTGTAAAAGCTAAGTATCTAATGTCTGTTTACAACTGTTTGTGTTTATCATGCACATTTACTCTAATAAAATACACACGAACAGTAATTGCTTTTGTGAGATCTACTTTAATATGAAAGCACCAAAAAGACTTGTCTGTATAAGCGCTGTTAAACAAAATCTTTGAGGCCGAAAGTTGTCCTGAAAGGGTTTGTTGAGCCTATGCTAATCAGGAAAAGGACCAGGTCCTGGGACATGTAGTTTGAACCATCAGCAGCAGTAGGACTTAATGGAGATGACGCATATGTCCACCGTCCTGGGGCTGATGGGGAGGGGAGGTGCTGTTTCATACAGTGAGTTTGAAGCAGAAAGATAAAAGTTTTGAGAGAATTTACATTGACTGTACATCAAGGATGAGCCCCAGAAATCTGATTTCAGAAGCTCAAGCACTTCCGATGCACACTGAAGAAAACAAACCTATGATTTAGCACATTTTCAAAACCCCGGCTCAAATACCAAACTTCATAATTTATGTTGTGTATGTTACTATTAAGATTGTTGCAGATATTTTGTATGTTGTTTAAAATTTATTTGAAATATGGACTGACTAGATTTGCAAGTTTGAAGTTGTGATTCCATTTTGGGAATAGTAATAGTATAATCACTAAAGTACTAGTTTAAAAAATGAGTTTCTATACAGGAGAGAATATCACAAAGTTTTAGAGATCAATTTTAATTTTGAGTATGAATTAATTCAGTCAGTTGAAATTAACAATTTTAGAATGGCTAATACTAAACGTAACAGGGACTTGATGTTTCTTGATGATACTGTTCCATTAGTGGCAGCTTGACTGTTTTTTTGTGTGTGAGTTGATATTCCAGAAGGGAAACTAATTTTTATTTAATGTCTGCTGTGGGTCAAGCACCATGGGAATTACCTTCACATATTATCTCAGTTAATCCTCAGACCTCTATGAGATAGATGGACCCTTATTTTACTAATGAAATTGAAGCCCCAAAGTAAGTAATGATGTTGTTAGTGATTTTATGAATTTATTGATGGAAGGGAGCTAACAGCTTTCTCACTTCTCTGCTCTTCTCACAAATGAGGAGGGTTAAAGGTTAAGTAATGTAACAGCCACAGTGCCAGGTAGCTGGGACTAAAACATGCTTAATTTAAAATATGTATAAAGTGGAAAGACTCAGACTGGGATCCTGAGGTTGCCAGACTAATCTTTCACTGACAGATAACTGGCATTGTTTGCAGTTGGGGAAAATTCTTTAGATGGAATTTAAATGTTTCTCAAGTCTCCTAAAATAAGAATGTCCATATACCACATTTTTCTTATTAATATGGCTTAGTGTAAGATAACAGCCTATGTACTTGACTGTGACGTATCAGCAGTTAGGACAAGGTCATATAACTAACATTTTGTATAAATCATCAGAATGATTCTACTCATACTTGTAGAGTTGGAAAAATCTAGAATTTTTTTCTGTTTAATCGAATTACAGTTTTCAATTTGGTTAAATTAAAGTCTTATATTTGGAGTTAAGTGGGATAAGCTTTTGAGTCCTTTGTAACAATCAGTTTCTCCAAACATGTTTAAACATACAAATCATTCTAATACATACTATGTTCTGATAGAGGTATATTACTGTGTATACCTTTAAGTGGAGGTAATAACCACTGCATGTACAAATCAGCACAACTTCTTACACAGCCTGAGAGTGGAAAGTGAGAGGGAACGAGTGGACTGTGAATGTGCCATTCTTTAGAAAATTTGCAGTGTTCTCCCTTCATACTGCAGCTAACCCAAAAAATAGGGGAGCTGGAATCAGTTTCTTACACCCATGCAGATAACCCAATTCTTGCACATAAAATATTTAATGTCATGATATACAGGTTCATTGCCAGTAAGAATTACTCTGCTCCCTATTATTACATGATTAATTCTTGTAATGTGTTTTAACCAGGATCTCTGCAAAGCGTTGGTTTCATTCATCGCATGTTCCACTAGCTGATGAGAGTTCCTGTGGTAAGCCCAGCTTTGAGACGTCCATCCCCAGTGTGGCCACAGGAACCCATCCAAAGGTCCAGAGAGGATCTGGAGGCTTCAGACAACGGTGTGAGTTGTCAGGTTGGCCAAAACTTAAGAGAAGAAGAGGAGATAGCTCCTCTTCAGTGATTCCCAAATCTGGCTGTCAGTCAGTCATTGAGGGGCTTTTAAAAGTTCCGGACCAAAGGCCACACGGACAGCCGGCACCATGTTCGGCTCCAGCCGAGGCGGTGTGCGGGGTGGGCAGGACCAGTTCAGCTGGGAGGATGTGAAGACTGACAAGCAGCGGGAGAACTACTTGGGCAACTCGCTGATGGCCCCTGTGGGCCGCTGGCAGAAGGGCCGTGACCTCACCTGGTACACTAAGGGCCGAGCAGATTGCACGGGGATGAGTCGGGAGCAGGAGCTGGCAGCCGTGAGGCAGGCAGAGCAGGAGGCACTCATGGCAGCACTGGGCTACAAGAACGTGAGGAAGCAGCCCACCGGCCTCAGCAAGGAGGACTTTGTGGAGATCTGCAAGCGTGAAGGAAGTGACCCTGAGGAGAAGGGAGTGGACCGGCTCCTGGGCCTGGGGAGCTCCAGTGGCTCTGCAGGCCGAGTAGCATTGTCCCGAGAAGACAAGGAGGCAGCTAAGCTGGGACTCCCAGTGTTCACACACCACCGAGTGGAGAGCAGTCGGCCTGGGGCCTCCCCAGCTCGGAAGAAGCCCAGGCCAGAGGAGAAGGAGGAACCGGGCCCCCAGAGTCACAAGAAGAGCAGGAAAGAAAAGAAGAAGAAAAAGAAGCACAAGAAAGAGAAAAAGAGAGAAAAGGAGCACAGGACCAGGGCAGCGTCCTCCCCATCCCCGGCTCCATCCGGAGCCCGCCATCGCAGACACAACTCGGACTCCTCGCCCTGCTGCAAAAGGAGGCGAGGGCATGACAGTGACTGAGGCCCAGCCCACCGGGACCCGGCCTACCTCACGCAGGCTGCATCCTCAGAGAAGCCTTTGAGCACATGCCCTGCCAGGCCCAGGGAGCTGGAGGATGGGCTTGTGGGTGCCCTACCAGACCCCTGTAAGCAAGGTGTCCAGGTAGCGCCTCACCCCCAGATGGCCCCAGGCCCACCCAGGGAGGACACACCTGCCTTAGGCTGCAAGTACTGCTACTTCTATTTTCTTTGTGTTGACTCACCCTTTGTGCTTAAATAAACTTACTTTTAGCTGAAAAAAAAATACAAGTTCCTGGACAACATCCTGAAGGTTACACACTGGTAACTTACTGAGCACTCATAGTGTAACAGGCCCTACTCTAGGTCCTGTCCACAAGGTATCAATTCCTTGAATCCTCACAACTCTCTGTGGTGGTTACTACTATTTTGAGATGAGGAAATGGAGGCACAGTGAAGTTCTTGCCTGAGCTTTTGCAGCTAGGGATTGGCAGAGCCAGGATGAGACCCAGGCTGTCTGCCTCTAAGACACACATCCTTAACTGCTGTCTCTGGGTCAGTTGAGAATGTGACACGGGGAGTATACTTTCTCCCCATCCACTTCAGATCTTAGTGTAAAACCGTATGCTATATTGTAATGAGCTGTTATATTAAAGAGGATGTGTGTATGTATATAAATATATAAATATGCCAATTTTCAGGAGTTAAGGATGGTAGGGGGCAGGGCAGTAGATAGGACTACAAAGCGGTAGCCCCAGGGAAGTCTCTGTGGAGTGGGAAAGTTGTGTCTTGATTGTGGTGTCAGTCACATGAGTCTATACATGATGAAATGACAATATATGTTGTGCCAATATCAACTGCCTATTTTGATGTACTGTATTGTTGAATAAGATGCACATTGGGGAAACTGGGTGATCAGTACACTGTACTATTTTTGCAACTTCCTATGTATCTATAATCTTTTTTTTTAATCACATGCTTACCATTGACAAGCCCTAAGTCACTTAAGAGACCCGTCTATAAGATTGGCTCAAAGAGGGGTCACATTTGAAGACAAGTCTGCTAAGGGCAAGAAAAGCACAATGGCTCTGGGTGGAGCAGGAGTGCAGTGGTAGTGGTGGCAGTGGCGGCTGAGCAGGGTCACCACTGAGTCAAGCACATCACTGAAATGGGGGCTGAAACCATTATTTAGGTCTAAAGTGATTCCCAAACAACTCTTGCCCAGCGTGCTCAATAAGAACGTATGGGAAGAGAGCTAAATGGATGCGCAGAATCTCCGTCTCTCAGATGTCCAGGACTGAGTAGGTCAATGACAGGATCCAGCAGTCTTGTTGAAAAAGTTCCCCGGGTGACATGGATTTGAAGATCTCATTAAGGAGCAGCTGATAAAGTTGGATCCCCACTAATATCTCAGGAGTCAACCAGGGGGACTGTAACCCAAGTCCTTGGTTGGTATGGCTAAGAAACAGGTATTCATGTCCCTAAAACATCCAAAGGTGGCCTTTTCTGAATGTTATGTGTAAACAGGGAAATGTAACAAAATTGTTTTTTTCTATTGTCCCTCCTATGTGGTTATTTACTAAGTTTCTCATGGCAGATAATTACAAATATTTTAGGGTTCAAAGTCCATTCATTAGGTATTGCTATAAATGAAGAATGGTTTTGGCTACCAGTAACAACACTCTACCAACAGTTACGTAAACAAGGGTCTATTTGTCTTCTGCAGTAAGAGGTCCAAAGATAGGCAGGTGGCTGGGATTGGTTACACAGTTTGAGAGTTGGGGTTGACATCTCTGCAGTTCTCTTCGCCCTTTTCCCCCCTAAAGATTGTATTTTTAGAGAGACGTGAAGGGAGGGAGGAAGAGAGGAAGAGAAAAGTCAATGTGTGGTTGCCTCTCATGCGCCCCCTACTGGGGACCTGACCTGCAACCCAGGTATGTGCCCTGACTGGGAATCAAACCAGTGACCCTTTGGTTTGCAGGCTGGCACTTGATCCACTGAGTCACACCAGCCAGGGCACTTGACCTACCTTTCATGGCTCCACCCTCTTTGCATTTAAGACTGGGTGAAGGGGAAAGGGCAGGATCATTGGCCACCTGCTCCTGTCTCACTGGCTAGAATTGTATCCCATGGCCACTTCTGGCAGTAAAGGTGGCTGGGAAATTGAGTTTTGTGTTTTTACAGTCTCTGGCAAATGCACGAAAGGAAAATGAGATACTGGGTGCTGGGTGAGACAACCTACAGCATCTGCCACAGCTTTCACACTAAGTTTTATTAAGCATGGTTTAAATCTAGAAACAGCTGATCAGATAATTATCAGGAAATATCGATATGAAAATCAAGTATAAATATTTCCACTGTCAACAATTGTACATGGTTGTATTGGTCTTTCATTTTCTGTTGGAACCAATTCTAGTTGCTGGAGAACTTCTCTTCCTTCAATTAATTGCCTAATGTAGGAGAAAGTGTAGAAAATTTAGTCAGTCATTTTCACGTTTAGCTTACATTCCTAAATTGAGTCCTATCTAGCTTAGCTAAGGATATTTCCTACAAATTAACATCAGTCATAAATATCTTAAATAGCTCTCAATGTGTCAGTGTTGCCAGGGTTCCCTTACACCTATCTGGGACCCTTACAATCCATTATTCTCATAGCCATCAGGGTGGGGTTTTAAAAATGCAAATTGATTGACCTTGCTCTCTGGCTTTAAGTAGTTCAATACTTTCCCATTATCCCTATGCTAAAACCAAATCACCCTGGCCAGCCTCCCCATGCCCCTCTAGGGCTACCTGGCAGCATGCTCCCCTTGCGATCTCTGTTCCAGCCAGACTGGTGTTCAGTAGTACCTCAGTAGTACCTTGAGCCCCTCCTGCCACAGCTGTCTCCTTTGCCCCTACCCCAACCCCTCTGTGTGGTCACTTCCTGGTCTTCCTTCAGATCTTAGCTCAGTCATCACTTGTGGAAGTTTCCCAGACCCCTTTTGAGGAATTACCAGGGTTAAATTTGATATTTGTATGTTTATTTGATTCATTTCTGATTCTCTTCTGAGGGCAGAAATCATGCCTTTACTTAATGCTCAACACCTAGCACATAGTGGGCACCTAATCAACATCCACTGGATACATGAATAAAAGACGGCTCAAAGCCACGCTAGTTAGAGTCTAGACATTTGCTAGCCATTAAGTGGAACTCGGATGGTTCAATTAAGAGAGAGAGCCCTAAGCATAGGACCAGTGGCCTCTACCAGTGCTTGCTTGGATTGAGGTGTGACTGAGGGGAAGGTGCAATTTCCATTTCATGCACCTTTGGAGGGACACAGTGCTGACACTGGTCATGCTCTAGTCATCTTTGTCATGCTCCATTTTTGCCATCCGATTCAGAAACTGACACAGAAGGTACATTGTGAGGATGAAGAGCAGGGGGAAAGGGACAGATTCACCTCTCCAAAGAGGTGACGCCTAGTAGGTTTCACAAATACTGAAGCACCTACTGTGTGCACCCATCCACTATGATAGGTGTTAGGGCACAAGATGAGTAAGACCCAGTCCCTACTCCAGTTGTTCACAGTGTGCCAAAGAGGACAACAGCCAGCTTCATCTTGGTAATCAGGGAGGTTTCTGACCTAAGCCTTGAATAGAATTTTGGCAGATTGGAGGGAGGCAGAATGAACAAACCAGCAAAGGCCTAGAAGTTGTTATGGGAGTGATGGTACTCCGCTCCAGCAGTAGCTCAGCTGCCACGTCGACAGCTTCCAAAATCTACATCTCCAGCCCTTTTCAAGCCTGAGCACCTATTCCTGGTATTCAGAAGTTGCCACCTGCTTTGTTATGTCTTAATCCGAATCATAACTTGCCCATCCTGAGTTCATGATCTTCTCTCCCATTTCCTTCTGCTTCTATTCTCTGTCTTGGTGAATAGCACCAACCATTCAACAGGTTCCAAAGTCCTAGGAGTTCGCTAGAACTTCAGTGCCCAACATGGGCATGTGTGGCTATTTAAATTTAATTAAAGTGAAATAAAATTTAGTTCCTCAATTGCATTAGCCATATTTCAAGGACTCAATGGCCACATACAAAATCTGTGGTTAAAATGAACACCCGCATGAAATTTCTCCATGTAATGAAGAGTTAATAATTATCCCCATGGAGTGGCTGGAGTAATGTAATACTCAGAAAAATTCTAACACTTTACATCATTTCAGGGAAGACACTTAAATAATCAAGTAGAGACAGGAAACAAGGGATGGAAAGTGTATCATCCATTTTAGGCCCACATGCCTGTAAGCCTCTTGCTAATAATATTCTGGTAATAATTACCTAAGGTCCATATTTTAAGTTGCTCAGTAAAAAAAAACTACGTGCACCTGGCTGGTGTGACTCAGTGGACTGAGTTGTGGCCTGTGAACCAAAGGGTCGCCAGTTCAGTTCCCAGTCAGGGCACAGGCCTGGGCTGCAGGCCAGGTCCCCAGTTGGGAGCACACAAGAGGCAACCACACATTAGTGTTTCTCTCCCTCTTTTTCTCCCTCTTCTTCCCCTCTCTAAAAACAAAACAAATAAAATCTTTAAAAAATAAAATAAAAAAGTTACTTGGAAATTGGGAAGTTTTCATCTATCCCTTCAGTGTTCAGGACAATTAAATAGTTTCACCTCACTTCTGTATGTAAATATAGCTACATTATTAAACACTCTGGTATTATTCATAGTAATTAAGAATTGATATCCTTGAGGCTGAACGTAAGTGGATGGATGAACAAGATTACAATGGCTGTGCCTCCTAAATGGTCTCTATGTTTACTATAGATAAAAAGTTTCTTACAAAATATTTATTTCTAAATATATATTATTTTTGCTTTTAAATTCTCTTTGCTTCTAAATTCTCTTAGTAACTCAAGAAAATTTAGAACTGAATTCTCTGAGTCATATAATACTTAATCAAATTTTTTGAACCACATTTTTACATATATGAATATAATATACACAAACTGAAATACACATACCCAAAAGCCACATATTTTTTATCTAGGTAGGGAGTCGCTTGTAGTGTGATGTAGAACTGTGAACCATTGCTGTGACGGCCTTTGTTGACCATTCCAAGAACTCCCCTTTTATTATGAGGAATTGAAAAGTTTTCATCTAGAAAAGACAAAGAGTAATAGGTCATTAAAATATTTCTATTATCTCAATGGACTATAACACATAAAGCACAAACAGAACCCTTGGTAACAAGGGTTCTCAATCATCCTTATGAATACATTCCAAATGGCAAATATTCTGTTTGTTTTACATTACTTTCACTCAAGTGGGCTGTTAAAAAAGGTAAACTGTAAAGTCCTGATAGAACTATTAGAGCATTTATTTGTTGTTAGAACTATTGGAGCATTTACTAAGAATATTAATAATGTGCCCTGGCTGGTGTGGCTCAGTGGATTGAGCGCGGGCTGCGAACCAGGCATCGCGGGTTCGATTCCCAGTCGGGGCACATGCCTGGGTTGCAGGCCGTGTCTTCCAGCAACCACACATTGATGTTTCTCTCTCTCTCTCCCCCTCCCTTCTCTCTCTAAAAATAAATAAATAAAATCTTAAAAAAATTGGAAAAAAAAAAAGAATATTAATAATGTAAAGGAAAGTGTGTTAAATTAGTAATGTAAAAGGAAGCACATGCTTTCCTTACGATTAAAGGTCAGCAAATTTTCTTGTACTGTTTTATCAGTATTTCATTCAAACTACCAATGTGATAATTAAAAATGTCTCCTTTGAGAAGGGTTTTTCATTTTTTAATATTCTATTTATTTATTTTTAGGAAGAGGGAAAGGGAGGGAGAAAGAGAAAAATCAACGTGTAATCATCAATTGATTACCTCTTGAGTGCCCTCAGCAGGGAACCTGACCTGAAACAGGCATGTGCTCTGACTGGGAATAGAACTGGCAGCCCTTCTGTTCACAGGTTGGCATTCATTCCATTGAGGCACACCAGCCAGAGTGAGGAGGCTTTCTTGGACGTGACCCTTCCCCTCACAGCATCTTACACAAACCTCTACTTTGGTCTTTATAACACTCTATTTAATTGTTTACTTGACTGCTTCCTTTCTAGCATGTGAAGGCAGAGACCTTGTCTCATTGTAGCTTTACCCCCAGGGCCTCCCTAGTAGATTACCTGGCATATATGTGGCCCTAACTGTTGATGATGAAAGGAAATTAATTTATGCTTATTTGTGGTAGTCTTTAAATAAATTTTAATCTCAAACCTGACCTGTATGGATTGACCAAGATTTTGTGGAAGGTGGGAGTTTTTTTGTTTTTGGTGTAAGGTTAACAAGTAAAAAGAATTACATGGTGGTTATTCTACTATTTTCAGGAAGTACCATTTCCAGCATAAAGTAAGATTTGCCTCCAAACTCAAAAACATAGAAGGAATTAGTGGGAGAGAGAAATCCAGTACAGGTTTTCATTCAATAACTTTATAAAATTCTGGGACTAACTGAGAAATGTGAATATTAACTGTCAGTAAGATTTTCTTAAATTGCAGTTGCTAACTATTTTTATTTTAAGTTTCAAAGCTAAGCCAACTAAGCAATTAAGTCATATCTGTGATGGTTACTTTTACCTTGTGAAATTGCAAACCTCTGAAACCACCCTTCTTATTAAATGAAAATGAAGCATTTTTATATGAAAGAATATATAATTACATTGATGCTCCATATTATTTTCAGTGGAATAGTGAAATACAATAATTTCACAGAATATTGCCTGGAATAGAAATCTGCCCTAAGATTCAGTTTTAACAAAATGGTGTTTATCATTGCTCTTAGATATTATGATTAATTGTTTTTAAATTCTGTAAGTAATAAAAAAGAAAATGTATAGAATAGTTGTAACACTTTTACCAAAAATTTGTGGTTGTGGGAGAACTTTTAAAACAGTTAACCCTAGTAACTACTTTGAAAACACTACCTGTGTGAAAGCCCATGTATAAAACCGATAAAATGGCCCGGAGCCCTCTCATCTCTGAGGACACCTCGTCAGCACCCCGTGGAACTCCTTAAAGGGCAGCTTGAAAAGCACTACTATAAAGGGACAGTGAGAGAAAATGTTTTTAAAAGGTGTAGGTGGTCCCTGAACTACAAATTTAAAATGTGCTGACCTGAAAAAAATGTGTGAAAAATAAATGACTTAGGTGGTTGATTCTGTAAGTACAGAGTGTTGATGTGAGATGTAGAGGAAGACCTGAGGCTGTGCTGCTGCCAGATGGCAGTGGTGACGCGCCAGGGGAGCCACTCTGTGACTGACTGCCACCAACAGCTAAAGCCCTTGGGTGCAATTTGACCTGCTCCTGGGAAGCGTCCTGTTTATTTGGGGGTGGGAGTGGAGGGACACCCTCTCCCTTCCTGTTCTCTCCACAGCTCCTGGTGGGGCCTTTGCTTGCGGTAACAAGCTGTAGTGTTATTCCATATCCACTTGACAGCTGCGGCTAGGGCTGGGCTGTTGGTACCTGCCTCGGCAGCTCATTTGGGGAATGAAGTGGACCCTCACCTGTGCATAGGGTCCACTTAAAGATGGGAGTGAATCGCATAATAGAGTTCAAAATAGAATTTTATTACAGATTGTATTTATATTATTTTTACAGTGAGGGGAAGGAAAGGAGAAAGAGAGAGAGAGAAACATCGAAGTGTGAGAGAAACATCAGTTGGTTGCCTCTTGCACGCCTCCCAACCAGGGCCTTGGCCTGCAACCCAGACATGTGTCGCAACTGGGAATCGAACCAGCAACCTTTGAGCTTTCAGTATTATGCTCAACCAACTGAGCCATGCTAGCAAGGGCCAAAATGGAATTTTTTTCTTTAAAGAAACTTCACTGAAAAATGGCTATCCTAATAGTATATTTACATTAATAGAAATACTTTTACACAAGTTAATATTAAAATGGGTAATGAAAACCCTATATTTAATTAAACATTTGTTCATACACCAACTTTATTGAATGCCTACTGCATTCCCAATGCAGTTCCAAGTACTGAGTTTAACATTTGTGACATACAAAAAATGTAAATTTAATCTGCTCACATAATTTTGTGAAGACAAGGGAAAAAAAACCCTTAAGTGAACAACAGTTTTTTTCTCCCCACTATGTGTGAGTGAGGTAGCTAACTATTATAGATTATTTTAATTTCATCAGCAGCACTGCGTGGAAAGGAAAAATGTAAACAATCTA
Source organism: Tonatia bakeri (assembly GCA_004024845.1). Classification (NCBI taxonomy): domain Eukaryota; kingdom Metazoa; phylum Chordata; class Mammalia; order Chiroptera; family Phyllostomidae; genus Tonatia; species Tonatia bakeri. The sequence continues at coordinate 21,193 of PVIA01001950.1, forward strand.
TAAAATGTTTTGAAGTAGGAGGAACAAAAAATATTCATTTTTTAAATTGCTGGGCAAAATTAGGGAAATAAATGTTTTTGAAATGATAGCTAAATCAGAATATTTAGTAAATTTTATTTGTAGGTCACGTCACAGGCATGGGCTTTCAATGAAAAGTAGAAGAGAAAGTTAAGGAAAGTCAAAGGCAATGACACAAATCAGAACCCTCTCATTCTACTGTGACTCAGGAGTTCCTGCCTACCTCTGCCACTTACAGGAAGATATGGGATAGTAGTTACAGTTCTGTGGTTAAAACTGGTTTTATTTGTAATGTACAACATTAAGAGTGAGGACTGCTTGTTTGAAACAAATCAGAATTTACTTAAAGCTCATCCTCATACAGGGATCAGAGGGAGACAGCATGTGAGCTGAATGGTGTGATCTGGAAGACTAGGGCCAAGTGGGGAAACGGCGTGAAAGAATCCGTGGGGAGCAGGGAGGGGAATGGGGGGGTCTGAAATGTACAGATTATTTCGATTCCAATAATAACACCCTAATTCAGAAAAATAAAATAAAATGAAGCTCATTCTGATACCATAATGGAAGCAACTACTCTACGTGTGGGAAACTGCATTGCATTCTCTCTGATAAAAGTATAATTAGACAGTTTGGGAATTTCCATATCATGTTCTAAGGACTGTTGTTATCAATTAGAGCCAGGGGTGTCCAATCTGCAGCTGCGGGCCACATGCAGGCCAGGATGGCTGTGAGTGCGGCCCAACACAAAATTGTAAATTTACTTAAAACATTATGAGATTTTTGTAGTTATGTTTGTATATTTAATGTGCAGCCCAGGACAGCTGTTCTTTTTCCCGTGCGGCCCAGACACGCCCGAAGATTGGATACCCCAATAGACAATCTGATCTCAATCCTACAATATCCATTAAAAGCTACTGCTATAATTTTACTATCAATGTTTTAATAATAGCTATTCACTATTTCTTGTTAGAGAAAAGTAAATGATGTGATAGCTAGCATCTTGTCAAGAAAAACTGCTGCTTTAGAACTGCTGCTTTAATGAAATATTTAAACATGTAGATTGTGTGTGGGAATAGCCAAGTATTTATCAACACTTGACTGGATACTTAACAGTATATTCTTTTTTTAACTGTATTTTTTGTATTACCATTTATCCCCTTTATACCCTCTTCTACTTCCACCTACCCCTCCCCGCCCACTTACAGTATATTCATAACATTAAGCAGTAGTGAAAAAGGGAGATTGCAGCTACAGATAACATGGGTGAATCTCCTAGGTACTGATGACCAAAAGCAGCAAGAAGACATGAAGAATGTCTACCTTATGATTCCATGTTACATAGAATCAAAAATAGGCACAACTACATTGTTTAGGGATCCACACGTGGGTAGTAGAACTGTCAAGAACAGCAGGGGGAAGGTCAGGCTCATGGTTACCCCTGAGAGGGAGATGGAGTTAGGATGGATGGGTGGGGGAGCTTCTCGCATGCTGGCAGTTTTTCTTGACAAGTATGGTAATATGTGGGTTTGCTTTATAATTCTTAGTGTTTTTAATCCTCACCTAAGGACATTTTTTCCATTGCTTTTAGAGAGAGAGGGAGAGAGAAAGAAAGAAACATTGATTGGTTGTCTTCTCAAATGCACTCCAACCAGGGATGGAACCTGCAACCTGGGCATGTGCCTTGCCTGGGAATCAAAGCCATGATCTTTTGGTCTATGGGACAACGCTCCAACCAACTGAGCCACACTGGCAAGGGCTGTAATTTTTTTTTAATTGTACATTTATAACTTCTACACATAGGATAAACTTCACGATTTAAAAAAAGTCCTTAAATAGGTACCCAGATCATATTATCTTCAGTTCTTGTTTCTAATAAAAAATAACTTTTGTAAACTTTCAGTTGTATCATAGAGCACTGACAGTACATCAGGCTCTGATTTTTATTGATGTTCAGTTACATTCAAAGACAAGCAGATCCCGGGGTTAGACAAATGGTATTTAAGTGATGTGCCTATTAGGGCACAAGCTAACATTAAGAAACCGGTCTGTTTAATGTAACAAGGATAATACAGTATTTTAAAATATATACCTTTTTTCTTTTGCTTTTCATATAAATGACCTTTTTTCTAGTCAGCCCAAGCCATCTAGTCACTAATCCTTCTAGGGTAGGAAGGATTAGCAGCATTATTCAAAGAATACAAGGAGAAAAAAACGGTGGATATTCATTTTCTACCATTCAACACAGGATTTGGGAAGACAAAAAAAAAACAACTTGTGATCCAAAACAAAGCAAAACAGACTTTCCTCAAGTTAAAAGAAATAATAATAACCAATTTATAAAATAGTCATCTAACTAAATTATATGATTTATTTCATCCTTTTAAATTCACTGTTAAGCTTAATAAAAGTGAGTTTTGTGGTTATAGTTGTTTTTTAACAAGCCCTGGGTTTTCATTCTGCAGCTCAGGGAAATAAGGTCCCATGAGAGAATTTCAGAGGAAGGGCTGGCTGACTGATGTATTAAGAATCCGCAGTGGGGAGAAAGAAGGAGGGAAAGCCGTGTTGTAGCTGTTCTGAGTACTAGTCACGGCCTCTCTTTCACAGTCACTCACCCTTCCTTGTGGAACATCTTTTTCAGTGAATTGGTTGCTGGGCTTGCCTAGGCACTGGAGAAAAGCCAGGCCTCCATCTAGTGACCAAATCCCCACAACAGTCTAAGGGTGGGAACAAAAGATAATCAACAGAGTCCCAGGGATGTCCAGAGGGGCAGGTGAGGCACTAAGAAATCAATCTCCTACTTGGACAGGTGGCCCAAGTTGTCTGCAACTGTGCCTCAAAGCAGAAAGAGTTTGGATGTTCTGATAACAGCTGTTGGGTGCAGAGGCAGGGTGGATTCTCATCAGGGATTAAGGGTGCCAGGAAAGCTTCTAGAACGTCCTTCCCATCTGCACTGTCTTATTTTAAGACTAAACTCACAAGCTGCTCTGGGCCAGGGCCCCCTACTCCCAGGTAAGTTCATTCTTGTCACACACCACTCAGTTCTTCCCTGGAAATAGCAATTAGCATAGCACCTGTAGTTTATCTGTTTAAACATCTGCTTCTGCAAAGACACTAAAATCCTTGAGGGTGGAAACTTGTTTTCAAAAACACACATCACCTCTGATTCCAAAGGCCCTAGTACCATGTAGGCACTCATCTAAGACTGCCCTGACTTACGAGTAAATAAATGAATGGTGTCACGTGCATGGTTTCATTTAATAAAGGTGCCTCCGCATGACTTCAGAAGCAAACCGCCTTTCACTTTTCCCTCTCACTTTTGCCACTGGTTCAATACTACTTTAAAAAATCTTTTTATTATATTAAAATGCAGACACAAAACAGAAGACTAATACGTAGTTATTAATTACCATAAGGCAAATGCCCTTTTACTATTACTTAGGCCAAGAGAAAGAACTTGGCCAGCCTCCCCTGAAGTCCCTTGTCGGTCCCTCTTCACATCCCAAAGTCGTCATTCCCCTGACTTTCACATAGTCACGGACTTAATGTTTCCTTAAGTTTTACCAACGAAGTGTGCATCCCTAGGTAGTATAGTTTAGTCATTTCCATTTTAAAAGATTGTTATGCCTTTGAAATCTCTTTCAGTCTACAGGTTCTGCCTCGAACCCTTTCTCTTCCTTACATGTGATCTGTTAATGAACCTGGGCTACTTAACCCAGAATTTTCCCGTCTGGAGCATGCTCATTGCACACACATGGTGCAGTTTGGTTATAATGCTTGTGTTGAAAATGCACGTTTGTTTCACCTTGACTGATAAGTTAGAGAAGGACTTGAGCCTAATGAATTTCACCCTACTCAGGTTCCGTTTCCTCCAGCGGAAACACCTCTGGGTGTATGCAGAACTGCTCCCAGCTGAACTGAGCCGGGTTGCAGAGGAATACACACACACATCAGACATCCACCAGCTACCTCAGGCCACTGCACCGTGAGCCGCCTCCAACCACGTCTGGGGTCACAGTTTGCCTCCAATTTCAGAGAACACTTCTTCCACCACTTCAAAGTCACTCTCGAGCTGCAACTCTTCCCATGCCACCTCTACAAATGTCGGGGAGTTTACAAGGTAGACTACCATTTTTATTATAGTGTTCCTGGGTTTCTTAACCATATCATATATGTAAAATAATGTGTTACTGTTTTTATTAGGTTACTATCTTATTTCTTAATGTGTCACTAAGAAAGTTTTTTTAGCCCTGGCTGGCGTAGCTCAGTGGATTGAGCGCGGGCTGCGAACCAAAGCATCGCAGGTTCGATTCCCAGTCAGGGCACATGCCTGGGTTGCAGGCCATAGCCCCCAGCAACCGCACATTGATATTTCTCTCTCTTTCTCCCTCCCTTCCCTCTCTAAAAATAAATAAATAAAATCTTAAAAAAAAATTAAAAAAAAATTTCAACAAAGTTTTTTTTTTAAAAAAAAGAGGTTTTTTTTACCTTATTTTTGCCTAAGTCCTATGCTTTTTAATTACATGATTTTATACAGCACAGAGATCCTCAAGAACACATTATGGCAGAATTGGTTGTACTTCTCGCAAGTTGGCAGCTGGGTTCAGAAGCTTAATCAGACTCCTGTTCTATCCATTTAGTAGTGTGTTCTCTAAACAGAAGGCTCATAATGTCCTGCTGTCTGTTATGTTTTTGTGAATGTAGCAGATACTGATGCAGCAATTGCTTAGATCCATTATTTCACTTGGGACAGCAAAATGGTGGTATTCAAATTCTATTATTTCCTTTTTATTTTTAATTGGAATACTTTTATAATGAGATGATTCCCCTTATCTACAGTTTAGTCCAGTTCACATAGAAAAGGCAAGATAAAGGCTAGATTCTTTTCCATATGTATCAGTTTTCTTGAATATACTTTATTGATTATACTATTACAGTTGTCCCAATTCTTCTCCCTTTGCCCCCCTCTGCCCAGTACCCACCTTCCCTCCAGCAATCCCCCCTTAGTTCATGTCCATGGGTTGTGCATATAAGTTCTTTGGCTACTCCATTTCCTATGCTGTTCTTAACATCCTCCTGTTTATTCTGTACCTACCAATTTGTATTTCATTTTTTAAGGATATTTTACTGATTATGCTATTACAGTTGTCTCATCTTTTCCCCCTCTTTTCCCCCTCCACCCTGTTCCCCATCTCCCTCCAGCATTCCCCCCCAACTCTTAGTTCATGTCCATGGGTCACACATATAAGTTCTTTGGCTTCTCCTTTTCCTGCTATTCTTAACCTCCCCCTGTCTATTTTGTGCATACCAATTATGCTTCTTATTCCTTTTTCCCCCTATCCTTTCCTACCTCTCCCGACTGCTAACCCTCCATGTGATCTCCATTTCTGTGATTCTGTTCCTGTTCTATTTGTTTGCTTAGTATTTGTTTTTATTTTTTTAGGTTCATTTGTTGATAGTTGTGAGTTTATTGTCATTTTACTGTTCATAGTTTTGATCATCTTTTTCTTAGATAAGTCCCTTTAACATTTCATGTAATAAGGGATTGGTGATGATGAACTCCTTTAACTTGACCTTACCTAGGAAGTACTATATCTACCTTCCATTCTAAATGATAGTTTTGCTGGATACAGTAATCTTGGTTGTAGGTCCTTGCCTTTCATGACTTTGAATACTTCTTTCCAGCCCCTTCTTACCTGCAAAGTTTATTTTGAGAAATCAGCTGACAGTCTTATGGGAACTCCTTAGTAGGTAACTATCTGCTTTTCTCTTGCTGCTTTTAAGATGCTCTCTTTATCTTTCACCTTTGGCATTTTAATTATGATGTGTCTTGGTGTGGTCTTTGTGTCCATCTTGTTTGGAACTCTCTGTACTTCCTGGACTCAGGTGTCTATTTCCTTCACGGAATTAAGGAAGTTTTCTTTCATTGTTTTTCAAATAAGTGTTCAATTTCTTGCTCTATCTCTTATCCTTCCAGCACCTCTAGGATTCAGATGTTGATACATTTGAAGTTGTCCCAGAGGCTCCTTAGCCTATCATTGTTTTTTAGGATTCTTTTTCTTCTTGCTTTTCTGATTGAATTTTTTCTTCTTATGTTCCAAATGATTGATTTGATTCTCAGCTTCATCCACTCCAATATTGGTTCCCTGGAAATTTTTCTTTAGTTCACTGAATGTAACCTTCATTTCTGCCCAGGGCTTTTTTATGCTTATGAAGTGCCCAATAGATCCCTTGAGCATCCTAATAACCAGTGTTTTGAACTCTGCACCTGACAGATTGCTTATCTCCATTTTGTTTAGTTCTTTTTCTGCAGTTTTGTTCTGTTCATTTGGCCCACATTTCTCCTCCTCCTCAATTTGGTAGTCTCCCTGTGTTTGTTTCTGTGTATTAGGTACAGATGCTTTGACTACCTGTCTTAGTATCTTGGCCTGTTGCAGAAAAGTGCACTGGTAAGTTGGATGGAGCCTTCAGGGTGGGGCAACCCATGTGAATCAGGTTGATGGAGTCTCCAACACAGTGTCACTGCTCTGTGGCTCTGTGTGAGAGAGGGCTAAGAAAGCAGATAATGATGCTGCTGCTGCTGCTGCTGCTGCTGCTGCTGCTGCTGCTGCCTGGCCTCTGGAATTTTCTCCAGGAGGAAGTTGTCCCCTGACATTCGCCCTAATGCCAGACACTTCAATTTCTCCCCAAATGCTGCTGGTGGTCCTCCAGCTGCTGCCCTGGTGCTGGAGCCCAGAGGGAGTGAGTCTGTGTAAGTCCTTCAACTATTGTGAGCTCTTTAAGAGGAGACTCCTGAGAATCCCAGTTTCTTCCACCACCCCAACCCCAACTGGTTTTTAAAGCCGGAAGTTATGGAGACTTACCTTCCTGGCACTGGAATCCTGGGCTGGGGGGTCTTGGAATCCCTCACTCCCAAGAAATCCCTCCCAATTTTCATCCACCGCATGTGGGTGTGGGATCACCCATCCCATGTCTCCTCGCCTCTCCATGTATAGTTGTGTCTCTGCCCCTCCTACCCATCTGGGTGAATGTTACTTCTTTCATTCCTTTGCTGTCATACTTCCATATGGGTCAATTTTCTGATTATTCTGGTGATACTTGTTTTGTAGTCTAGTTGTAATTTTTGCTGTGGTTGTGTGAGGAGGTGAGCCATGTTTACCTACACCTCCATCTTGACCACGAGTCCTGTGCTGCTGCTGCTCATGGGCTCCGGTCCTCAGCTTCCACAAGACCTAGGATCCATAGCTCTTCACCTTGCTCCAGCTGGGGGATCAGCTCTGGGTTAGGGACAGGGAGTCCCAGTGAGGCCACATGCCTGTAGTTCTCCAGCATCATGTCCCTGTACAGTGCCTTCTGGTCTGAGCCCAGCTGTTGCCCCTCCTTGTGAGAGAAGTACATGGCCACATTCTGGAAGTAAGTGACACCGCCTCCTGTAACGACAAGTGGCCGCTGCCCCAAGGCTGTGTCCACTGGGGTGCTGGAAGCCTGAGTGTGGCTGCCATCCTGGGGGAGCAGGATCTGGGAGGAGTGGGGCCACAGGGTGGGGGTGGGGCCCCACACCCTATTATCAGTTTTCAAAATAATAAAGTCATTCCAAATCAGTTTTCAAAATAATAAAGTCATTCCAAACCAGATGGGCAGGTGAGGAGATGAAAGGTCAGTCTCTTATTGGACAAAAGGATGAAGTTCTAAGCAATTAGGCTTTATTTATAATATAATGTTAATATAAACCAATGGATTTAAAATGTGTTGGGTTTTGATCATTGCAACTACTATTCAAATTTCTCCATTTTGGCCAGTGAGAATCTCTTAAAATTGTCTCTTAAGGCCTTTGACATGGCCCTAGTAAATTCCATACCGCTCTTGCTGTCTGATGACAGCGTGCCCAAAAAAGAGGTTCCAGGCTCATTTTGTAATTTTTTTGCCCAGAATGGGATTCTGACATTACTCCCAGAAGCCCTGGTGCCTTTAAGTGAGAAATAACATTTCAAAACAACAATGTAAATGCTAGGACTGAGTATCACTATAGGATTGGTGGTTGTTTGTAGACCAATTCAGTGGACACAGCTATATTTAGAGAGAGAAGACACTTTTTGCATTTAAAGGGGTATTTACCATTCAAATTGAGGACTATGAACTATTTTTTTATTAGCCTCTATCATACTTCATCTGTCCCTCCTTCCTTCCACAGTGAAAATCCTGATTCTCAAGGATGCAGGAAATAATGAAATTAGAATATCCCTTAATTACTTACCTTTTCCCACATTACATGTACAATAATCTCAAAATATCAATATTAATAATACCATCACCAGTATGACTGAAAATAGTTTAAAATTTTTAGTATGCTCCCCATTTTTCTTTCATTTTTTAAATAGACTAAGTATACAGTCATTACATAGCATACTCTCACCCCTTTTTTTAAAGATTTTATTTATTTATTTTTTAGAGAGGGAAGGGAGGGAGAAAGAGAGAGACAGAAACATCAATGTGCGGTTGCTGGGGGCCATGGCCTGCAACCCAGGCATGTGCCCTGACTGGGAATCGAACTTGCGATGCTTTGGTTCGCAGCCCACACTCAATCCACTGAGCTATGCCAGCCAGGGACCTTTTTTAAATTTGAGTTTTACAAGTCTCTATACAATTAATGCTCACCACTGGTCCTTATATCAAGATCTTTATATTCTTTGGTTCTGTGAAATTTATCTACAGTCACTACTCAGGAAGGGTTCGTGGCAACGCTATTCCCTAAAGTTTTACGTGCTGTTAACTCTGTGTGCCCTTTAAAATTCAAATTCAGTTTGGCTGGGCATCAAATCCATAGCTCACATTTCCTTTCCTTGAGCATCATGAATGCATTACTCCATTTTCTTTTGCCATAAGGATATGATGTCAAAGAATGTGATGATAATCTACTTTTCTTTCCCCTGTAAATCACTTGCTCTTTTCACCTAGCTGAGGAAAGAACGTTTTTGTTTTTCCTTAATGTCCAGTCATGTTACTAAAATACGTCTTGGTGTTGGTTGTTCTGGTTCAATGTTGTCAAGTAGCAGTGTGCTTGAAAGATAAATAGTTTCAAGTTGTTATACATATATTTTACTTAAGGTGTAAATTTTTTTTAAATTTTATTTATTTTTAGAGAGGGAAGGGAGGGAGAAAGAGAGAGAGAGAAACATCAACGTACAGTTGCTGGGGGCTGTGGCCTGCAACCCAGGCATGTGCCCTGACTGGGAATCAAACCTGCGATGCTTTGGTTTGCAGCCTGCGCTCAATCCACTGAGCTATGCCAGCCAGGGCTCTTAAGGTATAAAATTTATACAATAAAATGCATCTATCCTAGATGTTTGATGTATTTTCACAGTTGTATATAGTTGTGTAACCATCACCCAAAACAATATATCCTTTCAAATCCTTTTTTATTTTAGGAAAGTTTCTTCAATTATAGTTCTCAGTATTTGTTCTGTTCCCTTGTATTGGTTTAGTTCCTGAGGAATAGTCAGTCATATATTGGGTCTTCTCTATCTTTAATAGTTGTCACTTTCTTGTAAATCCTCTTTGCCTTACTTTATCTCTTTCTGGTTTTTAAAAACTTCCTCCTTCTGCCCTGGCCAGTGTGGCACAGTGGGCTGTGTGTCATCCGGCAAACCGAAAGGCCACAAGTTTGATTCCCAGTCAGGGCACCTGCCTAGGTTGTGGGTTCAGTCCCTGGCCGGACATGTGCAAATGGCAACCAGTCCACATTTCTCTCTCACATAGATGTTTCTCGCCCCTCCTCCTTCCCCCTCTCCCTAAAAATAAATAAAATCTTCCAAAAAAAAATAAAAGAAGAAAAATCTCCTCCTTCTACTTTATACTAACTACTTTTAAAACACATATCTGATGTGTTTATTTGATCTGTGTTCCTTGTAGTTTATTTTTAAAGTTTCTTTTTGCAATTTTCTTTTACTGTTAATTCTTTCCTCAGCTCTGCAACCTCATGCTGTTTTCTAATTCTGACTTATGAGTTCTTTCCTGTCTTGTATCATTTTATTAATGTCTTCTAGCTCATCTTGAAATTGCCACAGTTTTGCTCTTGTTTGCGAGCATGTCTTTCTAGTGTGCTTTCATGATCTGTAGTGATGGTACTCTGTTCCCTTTTCCCTTTTTTTTCTAATAACCATGAAACTTTTTGCTGCTCATTTTTATGTAAAATTAGTTTTCCTGAACATTTAGAAACAGGTGTGGTTTTAGGAGGAAAGTAGCTTCTCCAACTTCACAAAGCTCCCTTCTGGACTGTTTTCATACAGTGCTCGACAATATGGCAGCTTGCTTTCTGAGATTTCCCAGTCCTGCTCCCATTCCTTCCTTCTCACTGTTGTCCCTACATCCTGCGTAATTGCGATTCTGTTCCCAGCCACACCTCCTCAGTGTGTGCCTGTCCTAAAAGAGAGCCATTTCAGACCATCCTCAAGAGTTCCCAGAGGTTAGACTGCTCCAGCCACTTCAGACCTCACTATGGGCCCCATGCCTACACCAGCTCTTGGCTACTGTGGGGTCCTGTTACACTCAGGTCCCTTGGATACCCTGCTTTCTCTAATGGATTTCATGGCTGTTGGTAGACCGTGGCCATGGGCAGTGTGTCCTCACCTGTTTGTACTTTGGAATTCACATAACTTAGCTTGTCACCTCATTTTGTTGTAAATGTTATCCATGGGTTTTCAGTTTTTCTGTCTAATTCTCTTGTCAGTTTTTTTGTTGTAATTTGAAAAAAATTATAAACTATGCCATCACCGCTACCATCTTCCCATGATCCCAGACAGCCTACACAGGAGGATGGTCAAGGGGCCAATTCTGAGAATGGCAAATTACAGGCTTTAAAAATATCAATTCCTATTGACCCTACAACCCTCATTCTAGGAATTTATCCCAAAGAAATAATATATTTAGGAAAGTGAAAAAATGTGTGCACGAAACTGTTCTGGACTAGAGCAGGGTGCCATTTTTAACTCCCACTTTTAGTGTATTACCCCAAACACTATCTTATTTGAAATTTTGAATTGCCCTGTCCTGTTAAATTTGAATAATCAACTAATATATGACTGATAAAATTTAAAGATACATACCTTCAAATGTTGGTCCATAAATCGACTCTCCACCATCTCCTTTTCCAGCCACTATATCTGCAAAACAGTAGGTAAACATTAGAATTCTGAAACTAAAAAGGAAGTACAATATTGGTAGGGGAAAAATGCTTTAAGTTATCATTCCCCTCATACCAACAACTACAGTAAGTTTTATACCATGAAAATATTGCTATAATGCTTTCACTTGCATTTTTAAGCACTTTTCAAGACCCTATTTTTTTTCGTAATAACATTTGGAGGTAGGTTAAATTATCATGTAAAACTTTGAAATGATGAAATAGTAAATTATAATTTGATACTGCTTTTTAAAAGGTATTCATATAAATTCTGCTTACTTCACAAGTTATTCCATAGTCCATCTTGTTTTTCAGAAAAATAAAAACCAAGAGGATAAAATAGAAACACTAAGATCTTTTTAGAGCAAGAATAAAAACAGATGATTTAAAAAGAATTAATGTTTAAATTTTCATTCCTTGGAACCATAGTATTTTGGAAATGAAGTTCCTTTGTAATATAGTAAGTTTTTTTTAAAACTATGTATAAGACCTGTTTTGCACTAGATACATATTTTGGCTTAGGCAATGCTCCTAGTTATAAAACTCCTCCAACTACAAGTTAATCTACCCACAGCTAAAAGGGAAGCACAGCTAATTCTAGTGAAACTAGAGGTCTCTGAGGCCTGACTTCTGTGCCTCCAGCTTCCCCAGTACTTCTTCACGTCCTCAGCTCTCTAACCCACCCTCCTTGAATACAGAGTGCAATAAATATCTAATGAAGGGCTGTGCTGTTTTAACTCGGTCTGAACAATTTATCTATAAAGTATCCATGCTGATTTAAAGATATCGGATGCAACAGCAAGATGTGGAGAGAATTTGTGCAGGACAAGGTATGCAGCATTTAAATACAGGATTGCGGCATTTAAATTATACTGTTTACAAAGCTGGTTCAGAAGTTAATTGATAAGCTTCAAGTCTGCAACCCCTCTCTGCCCAATACTCTCTTATCATTCACCCAGAGCCCCTAGCAGCTCTCCGAAGCATGCTGGAAGGGCTGAAGGCTAAATCCGGGAACAAGGGTCCCCCAGCACCTGTTCTCTCAGATCCTAAAGTTTGCTTTGCTCAGACAAATCTGTCCAGATGGTTCCCCTCCCCTACTAACACTCAAAACACGAGTGACACTCCTTTGCTGTCTGTACACCATTACTACTCTTGCCCTTTGCTTTTGGAACTCTCAGATGCCCTTTCTATATTGATACCTATCAGTATTTAATACTTCTTGTGATCATAACCCACCCCCTTGAATTCAGCCTTGTATATCTGGTATTATTTCTATACATCTGAAAACAAATTAATAGTAAACTTTAAGGTCAGATGATTTTGACTTAAATCTTAACGTTATTTACCTTTTTCTGAGCCTGTTTCCTCTTCTGTATAGACATGGATAATGGTAAGTGCCACCCAAGTAGTTCTGAGAATTCAATGAAATCATGTAGGTAGAGCACTTAGTGCAGTCCCTGGCAGATCATCGTGCCCGCTCATTAGTGGCTGTTACCATTATGCATGATCACGTGCTTGTGGAATGCATCCTTTCACTACCATCGCCTTCACCACCATTATGATCATTATGGTGATGAGGATGATAAAATGTATTAAGCAATATCTCAAGAGATCCTTCTAAAGACAGTAGAACTTGTGGGAACCACAGATAGAGAATCTTACCAAAGTGGCTTAATGACTTGATATCTTTAACTTTGCACTTTAGAAATGAATAGCATGTATGTTTCCCATTTAACTATCTGTTCATTCATTCATTCATTTTTTCTTTCTTTCAACCTAATTTTAAATTGATTTTTTTAGAGAGATAGGAAGGGAGGGAGAGAGAAAAACATCGATGTGAGAGAGAAACACTGATCAGTTGCCCACCCCCAGCCCTGTACACACCCCAACTGGGGATCAAATTGACAACCTTTTGGTGTATGGGATAATGCTCCAACAAACTGAGCCATCCTGCCAGGGCTCAACAAATACTTTTTAAGCACCTATTATATGCCAGGCACTGCTCTCAAGTCTGGGATACAACAATGAAGGAAACAGACAAAAATCTCTGCCCTCATGGAACTTATATTCTACTGAAGAGAAACAGACAATACATTAACTGAGAATACAGAATAGAATGCCCAGTGGTAGGAAAAAATAAAGAAGGAATAATAAAGCAGAGTAAGGGGACAGGAAAGCAGCAAGGAAGGAGTTAAGGAGAGGAATGTGTGTGTGGCGGGAAGCAAGTGGCAGTTTTAAATAGGGTGATCAGGTAAGTTCTTGCTGAGATGAACTCTGGGCAAAAAACAGAAACAGATCAGTGGGTGTAGCAAGGGGATATCTGGAGGACTGGGTGGTAGAGTGTGTCCCAGGCAAAAGAACGACAAAAGACCTCAAGGCACATGTATGCTTGATGAGATTCAGAAACAGCAAGGAGCTCAGTGTGTGGAGCACAGTGAATGAGAGAGAGAGATGTCAGGGGGAGGGGGGTTAGGGTGAAGACTATGTAGGGCCTGTTAGTCTCAAAGGGCAAGAAATAATGCCTGGAGGCATCCTAAGGCATAACACAAAACCACATTTAGCTCCCATACGGCAAAATTCTACAGAGCCCTGTGGAATTCTAACATCCGAAGGGACAATGTTTACAGAGCTTGGCACTTTCAATATACCAGGTCATTGAATCCTCACCACATCCTGTGATATTATAATTATCTCCATTTTATAATTAAGAAGCTAGTTCAGAAATGCTAAGTGACTTATTCAACATGGTACAACTTGCACGTAACAGTTTGGATTGGAATCTAGTAATCAGAATTTTTTTCACAACTGCCATTAACATTGCTGCTTCTCTATTTTAAATACCTGACCCAAGATCTAGCCCTGGCCAGGTAGCTCAGTTGGTTAGAGCACCATCCCAATACACCAAGGTTGTAGGTTCGATCCCTGGTCAGGGTACATAGAACAATCAACCAATGAATGCATATATATGGGAACAAGTCCATGTTTCTCTCTCTCTCTCTCTCCCTTCCTCTCTCTCTAAAATCAATAATTAAATTTTTTTAAAAAAGATCTGTACACCTTACTATTAATATTTGGAGATTTTACTTCTAATAAATAAACATGACCCACTTTTCCCAAATCTTACTCTAGGGGTTGGGAGGACTGGAGGTGGGCAGGGAGGTCTACCAAACAAGCAAACCAAGACAAAAAAGAACATAGCAACCGAGAGCCCAGCACGTAAGGGTCAACACTGAACTGAGTACCAGGATGCCGAGTCCCTTGAGGACTGTTTTATACTAAGAAAAGATTGAAAACAACTAAATGTTCACTAATGGTGAATTAAGTAAACTGGTGTAGCAACATAATGAAAAATTAGGCAGATCCTGAAATTTTATGTTTATGTATACTGACATAGGAAGATACACAGCATATAAATTAAGTGGAAAATAACGAGGTTAGATAACAGTTTTGGTGATCTGGTGGTCTGATCTCCTTTTGGAGAAACTGGGGGGGAAATAGCTGATTTACATACAACATACTCAGATTAAATTTACATTTTTTTCCTCATAAGCCTCAGAGTGTTCCAGATTGCAGGAAAATAATTAAACATTATTATTTTAAACCTCTGCATATTTCATCAAGTTCAAGCAAATCTCCTCCCACACCAAGCCACATTTTTTTCCATTTTGTGTTTACATGTTATATATATTTTTTCATTCTTTCACCTTCAACCTTTCTTTTTTCTTTTTTTATTGAACTTATTGGGGTACATTGGTTAATAAAATTACATAGGTTTCAGGTGTACAAGTCTATAATATGTCATCTGTAAATTGTACTGTGTGTTCACCACCCCAAGTCAGGTCTCCTTCCATCACCATTTATCCCCCTCTGCTCTCCTCTCCCTTCCCTCACCCCCGCTTTCCTTCTGGTCATCACCATACTGTTGTCTGTATGAGTTCTTTTTTTCCTAAGCCAATTATTTTTAAATTGCTGACTGATTGCTTCCTATGGGTTATTTCCCAAAGGGCCTCCCAAATTTAATTTTGTGTTGTTAACCAGGCACCTAGTCTGTGTAAAAGCCAAAGGACTGAGAAAGAAAAAAGGAAACCAAAATGCTCTATATCAGCCATTTTCAACCAGTGTGCCTCCATAATTTTTAAAACATGCAATACCTGATTATTTGTCAGGGGTACTGACCTCTTTTCCCTTAGACTGTCAGATAAAAAAATGACAACAATAGCCATCCAGTGTGAATGAATCAAAATTATGCCTATTTTTGTAAGATCAGCAAAAAATACATTTTTTTGGTGTGTCAAAGAATTTTAGTAATTAATTTATGTGTGCCATGAGATGAAAAAGGTTGAAAATTGTTGCTCTAGATCTTACTTTCAGTTGTAACAATGTAAAGTTTTTGGTAAGAAATAAGTTGTTTTCCATTTATTCGATTTTCAAATTCTCACCTTTAGTATATTTCTTAAAAGCACTGTATTTTCTAGGTACTCTTATTTCTTGAGGTAAGCATTTTAAACTACATTTACAGTATTTTCAGACTATAAGATTAACTCCCCTCATTTGGGAGGAAAATGGAGCTGCAACCCTGCTCCTGCCTCCTGTGACCCTGCTCCGCTCCACTGCTGCCCCCTCCGAACGAGCCAGGTAAGCTATGTTCGGACTGTAAGACACACCACCCTTTCCTCCCAAATTGGGTGTGCGGGGGGGTGCATCTTATAGTCCAAAAAATATGGTAATTAAAAAATCTGCTATCCTACTTTATTGTATTACTTTATTTTAGACTATTCCTAGTAATATACTTTAAATTTGTTTAATAATTAGGGAATTTTTAAAGAGTAGGAACATCTTAACTCATCATTTGGCCATATGAAATATCCTTTAAATATACAGAACATCCAATATTAAATATAGCTAATTCTATATATTGTATTTTGCCGTGTATAATGCACACCCATGTTTTTGGCCCAAAATTTCAGGAGAAAAATCTTTTGTTTTAACTTTTTAATTCAATTTTTTATTTATATTTAAAAACAAAACCGATTATCGTATTCCAGGGTATTATTTTGCATAAGAATATCATTATTGCTTTCTAGAGTTACACTTTCAATGCATAAGCATAAATAAAAGAATTAAAAATATTTATATAGACACGGAATTAGTTCCACCCATGTATAATGCACATCCTTATTTTCCCTCAAAAATGTGGGCAAAATGTGCACATTATACACGGCAAAATACAGTACATTTCACTAAGGTAGATAAAACTTTGGACATTCTGATTTGATGTTACAGTTCAGTTGTATTTAAGATTTCAAACCTACCTCCTCCTTGTATCCAACCATTTGGTACTATTCGATGAAAAATCGAACCTGCATAATGTAGCTTGATACCACTTTGAGAAAATCCTGCTTTTCCTGTGCATAAGACCTGAAAGTTTTTACATGTTTTGGGACAGGCATCGTTGTACAGCTAAAAAATAAAGATTAAAGGTTTCAAAGGTTAAATATTTAATATTTTAACAGTTACCAATTCCCACTGCCCCCAACTTACTAAAACAACAAAAAAACCCTCTTACCTCAAAAATCAATCTTCCAATTGGAGAAAAGGCAATAGAAACATCCAAGAACACAAAGTCATGCTATTAAAATTCAGGAGAAAAAGATAATGCAGGTTAATGTCTTGGAAGAAAATTTTAGAAATGACCAAACAAACAAACAATGATGTTTTTAGTGATAAGATGTCAACAGCATTAACAGTGGAGAATGTAACAGCTACAAGAATAATTTAAAGAATTTTGTTTCATTTTATTATATCAAGGCTTTACAACCTAAATAGCATACTTTTTAAAACCCTTCAGCAGCAAAGCTCTGAGTAACATTAAACTGTCCCCAAGCCTGAGAACACCTGGCCTAGATATCCACCACATTGCAAACTAGGTGTGGAAGGGAACACCAGTCAGTCCCTTTGGGTAAAGGAGGAGACTGGGAATTCTCTTTTTTTCCTGAGTAATTTCGGGAAGAGAGCCAATGAGAGCGCCATGGATTTGGTTACCATGTGGTCTGGATTTTCAGAGATAGCTCAGATTCAGCTAACCAGAACCAGGCCAGCGTTCCTGAGTGGGAAAATAAGGCCGCTAAATCCATAGCAGGTATGATTTCTGGGTCTGGGAAGAGAGATGCTGTGTTTTTGATGCTGTACAATTACGTCCTCATGTTCTCAGGGGCTCCCAGCTCTTGTTTTCAACTGACATCCTTTCTGTACAGACAGCTAACATTTGTGCGATCTTGTCTAGCCTTACAAAGAGGCTTCAGAATGAAAGCACTAGTCTCTGTCACAGTAGCATTCATTTAGGGATCAGGGCACACCTAACACAACACATTTGAAATCTTAGACACTGTTCTCATACATAAAAATGCCACCTGATTTAACAAGGTCCATGATTTGTCCTGCCCTATTTCTTAAGAATCTAGGAAATATAAATGAAATCACTATTAAATGTATCCCTATCATTAATTGCAAGTCACTCAAACCTTTTCTTTTTAAATTAAAAGACTAAAATAATATTGTACATTCCAGCATCCATACTAATTATAATTAATTTTTGCCTCTCAGCTTCTATACTACAATTTCTTAATTATAAAAGATTATAACTTGAGAATAAAAGGCATAGTATTATAAACTTCACAAGCTTAGGAGGAATAAGAGGATCTATTGAAAATCATGATTCCTTGTGCAACAATATCTTATCTTTATGGGGTTGTTGAGAGTAGATAATTCTGAAAAGTCTAATGAAAAGAGGACAAATAAATGCAGCACAAGAAATGTCACCCAGCAGACGAACACACAAACACAATCATGCAGTGTATTAATCCAACCCAGAAGTAAGTAGGTCCCTGCCGGGGCTTTACTCAGCAACACATATCTACCATTTGGGGGAAGGAAAACAACAGTAAGGATTTTCCCCAGAATCTAGGCCCCTCTCCTCATTGCCCTAATTATTCAAGCTGTCATTATCTCTAGCCCATGCTAGTGCAGCAGCTTTCCAAATGGCTGTTCCTGCACACCCCTGAAAGTTTTTCCAAAAAAGCAGAGAGAATATATCATACTCTTTATGAAAGTTCTGTTGGCTTGGCCTCCTTCTAGATAAAATCTAACTCCTTGATTCAGGTAAGTTCAACTTTCTTTAATGGATCTGTTAGGGTGTTCTTCCTACACCACAGCTGAACACATTCCTGTTTGGCAAATTCCCCACAGGGCCCGCCACTCTCCGTAAAACTAACAGGGCCAGTTCTCCCTCTCATCCTGCGAGGGCCAGGGTGCAGGCATATGACCTCGGCTCCACTAGTTAGGTGCTCTTGCCTGCTCCTTGGCTCTCCAGAGAGCAACAATGACACAAGGTCAGCCGAGCAGTTATTCTTAGTGAAGGTGGCCATTCAAATCCAGGCAGGGGGCGCCCATGGCTGCACATTCCTGGGGAATGGTGCTGACCATGTTTTCCTGTTGCCAGACCTCCCTTGGTTTCTACCTGCTTTCCCAAGAGGTTCCCCAGCTTGTGAGGTTACCAACATCATGTCCATACATACCTTTTTTCCTTAAGCTAATCAGAGTAGCTAAGTATGACCGATAACTCTCATTTTCCCAGCCTTGTTTCTCCACTAATCCTGGTCTCCTTGCTTTTTCCAGTTGTTCCCAGAGTACACCATGTACTTCTGGACTCCTGTCCCTCTAGAATGGACTGCTACGAACATTGAATTCCTCCTCCCACCCCAGAGTTTCCAGCATTTTCCAAGTGCATTGTTTACTCAACCAAAGATTCACTGAGCACCTACTATGTTTCCGATTCTGTTCAAAGCAGTATTGACACAGTGATGCAAGTTACTGGTCTTTGCCTTTGCATGGCTCAGAAAGACATGGGTCTTTGTGTGGGCCCAGCCAACAGGAGCAAGAAGTGACTTTCAGCATGTGGTAGTTGTTGCTACAAAGTGTCTGAGCAAAATTACAAAGTACTTTAGTCTCTGTTGCAATCCCACCCTGATGTCTGTCTCTTCCTCTTTGGACCTCAAACGACATGACTGTCCTATGCCACTGGGAACCCCAATGCCACAGCTTGTCCACTCCTGCTCTCACCAACTGTGCCATGCTTTAAAATGTCACCTTTCTTCTCAAACTTTCCATGCTCTCAGTGCAGTAGCTGTCACTTAGGTGTCAGAAGCATTACTTAAAATACTCACTAGACCTGGCTGGTGTGGCTCAGTGGATTGAGCACCAGTTTGTGAACCAAAAGGTTGCAGTTTCAATCCCAGTCAGGGCACATGCCTGGGTTGTGGGCCGGGTTCCCCAGTTGGGGGCCTGTGAAAGACAACCAACTGGTGTATCTCTAGCACATTTTGATGTTTCTCTTCCTCTCTTTTTCCCTTCCTTTCCATCTTACTAAAAAGTAAATAAATAAAATCTTTAAATATATATATATATATATATATATATATATATATATTCACTAAAGGTGGATGAGTGACAGGCTTGACCTCTGAGGTGGAGTCTTTATATTTTAAAATGAATGATGATAAACCTCGCAGGGGTGAACAACCTTTTGGCATCTCTGGGCCACACTGGAAGAAGAGCTGTCTCAGGCCACACATTAAATACATTATGATACATAATCACAAACAAATCTCACAATGTTTTGAGTAAATTTACGATTTTGTGTTGGGCTGCATTCATAGCCATCCTGGGCCACATGCAGCCCGTGTGCCACGGGCTGAATACCCATGCAGGGGAATGGAGATGTTTGAACAGGGATTACCCTGCCCAATGATACACACTTGTTTAACCTCCACCAAGCCAAGCCCTACCACATTATGTAATCCTTGGCAAACCCGGTCTCATACTCTTATATTCCCTTCATTAGGATATCAGTAAATAATGCTGAATTGACTTCTTTAAAGTTTAGTGTAACTTGCCTTGGTGTCTCTTAAGAATTTAGCAGAATAATCCACAGTAAGTGCCTCATAAAGTGCAGGGGGCTTAAAATCAACTATATCCCACACCTTGTGGGCCCACTTCTGAAGGTCAAGCGCATCACCCAGGAGCAGATCATTAATAAAACACATGACATAGGCAGAATATTCCCAGACTTCATTCTTAAGTTCCTGTAAAGGAAAAGAAAAAAAAGTAACAAAGAAAGAAAAAAACCTTGCTAACCCCACAAGCTAGAGCTTGGGTTCAAGCTGAGGACTGAATCTTTAAAGAAATGTTTCTTGCCACTTTTCAGAATTCTGCTCTCAAAAAGAATGTAAGAACATTTTTCGACTCTGACATCACTGACAGCAAAGAATGACCTAAAAGTAATCTTAAAAATGGTAGTCATAGAAAATACACAGTAATCTGGTTATAAAAATCTGTGTGTGTGTAGCAAGCGTGTCATAGTAACTTGGAAACAAAGGGCCATCTGTGGCATCATATCTGGAGCACATTTTACTGTGTGCATACATGGAAAGGTCGGGGTTCTGAGCCAGACATGCTTTTCGGTGTGAAGGATGGAAAGAATGTTTTATTGACAGAGGAGGGTCAGAGTGAAAGAATGCCTCCCGAGAGGGCTGACAGGAATTTCTGGGCTCCCCAGGGCAGTGAGGAAGAAGACTCACCTGCATCAACCCTTGCAAATACTAAGCCCTTCGAAACAAAATGCGTTCGCCCACATGACACTGGCAGTCAACCTCCTAGGTCCCAGTGTGTGGCCACTGAGTAATGTCCCCTTCAAAGAGATCTGGTTTATTATCACCCAGTGGTCCTGGGTGATTTGCTGGTCCTGGCAAAACCATGGCCAATTGGAACAGCTGATTTTAGCGGGCATTCGGAATTACAGATTCCTGAGCCTCTTCTGAGTTTCTGATCTGGGGGTGGGGCCCGAGAATTTACATTAGACATGCAATGTCTAACAACATCCCAGGAGATGCTAACGCTGCTGGTCTGAGACTACACTTAAGAGAAATGCCGCTTTGGGGGAACAGCCTGCCTTCCGTTTGCCAACTTGCACCATTTTCAGCTCCTCTCAGGAGATTTCATATTTGGTTCCAATCTGCTTCAAGGAAGAGTGTACAGTTCATGCTGAACTGTAAATCACTGATAGAGCTTATGAGCCAATATTCCCTGGACTGTTTAAATTTGCCAGTGTTATCACATTTCACAGGACACAAAACTTTGAAAGGGGGAGAAAAGTTTAACTGTAGATATTTTAGTTCCCTTGGAGGAAGAAATGCAGTAGAAGGTACACTTTATTCAGAGGCTACTTTGTCTCAGTGTGTCTTTTGTGCATGAGGAGACCTCCTCGCCCGCCTCAAGACAGTGGGCTGGACCCGATGGCTTCTGGGCTTTCCAGCACTATGATGTATGATGCCACTTTTTCTGGAAGGGAGAGAAAGGCATTTCGAAAGCCCTGAAGCCATCCCTCAAGTGTGCAACATTCTGCTGAAGCATGAGGCCAGCCTGGACCTAACCTGGAACGCTAAGCAGCGCAGCATCGAACATGTGACACAACACTTACACTCAAGGGCAAAATACTGGCCTGAAAAGGAAGAAGACGTTAGAGTGACAAGTACCCGGGCGATGGCGGTGAGATAGTGTAGGGAGTAAAGATAAGGAATAAAGAATAGGTGGGAAGCAGCAGCAATGCTTATCCAGAAAGCCTCCTTCAGGCCCTGTGAGGAAGGCAGGAGGAAGGGAACACAAAACATGTCAAGGTCAATAACCTCGGCTGAAAAGGATGGGAAATGACTCTTTAACAGAGGGAATATGTCAGAGGAGCAGGTACAAGCCAAAGCGTCACATCGTGGCGCTCTTGGAAGTGGAGAGCATGATGCTGGTACACAGTATAGTAAGTGTGATGATAAAAATGAAGAAAAACTTTGTTTTATGTTAGAGTGACCAACTGTCATGGTTTGCCCAGGACTGACCCAGCGTCAGTACTGAAATTTCTGTGTCCCAGGTAAACCAGGACTATTGGTCACCCTAGTTGTACAGATTAGAGTAAATATATGTTAGAAGCTATCAGAATAGTGTCTGGCATATATAATAAGCATCATACGTGTTTGCTATGGTTCTATTTGAATGCCAATGAAAATGCATTAAGGCTATAAAAATGGTATGAGAATGAACAATTGGTATTCATGCTCGCCACTTATGTGACTGGAGAGTGAAGTGGTCTCAGGTAAAGCGACACTGTCTACATGATAATCACAAGACCACAGGACCTCCTTGTGCAACCAGGCACAAAACAACTGAAACTGTTCCGGTCAGGCAAAATGGGATTTCATCAGCCACTGGCGAGGTAGGGTGGGGCAGGGAAACCAGGACTGGGACTCTCCACAGGACTGGGCTGGGGGGTCTGGCAAGGGGTGTACACCGTTCCACCTCCCCCACAACACCAGATGTTGCTGAGTCAGGATGCCACCACAGAATCCTTTGTATCATACGCTGCAGACAGCACTACCAACTTATCAGGGCTGGCACCAAAGAGAAAACTGATCTGCCCTCCCCGCACAAGCTCCACTAGCCCTGGGGTCTCCAAGGGAACTGAGGGGGGGGAGATGCAGAGGAGCAGGCTTCAACTGGAGCAATGCCACCCTGTGGGAACTTGGTGCCTGTCATCAGAGCTGCTCTAGGCAATGGCCCAACACAAGCTCCTCACCACATCTATGCTCCGAAACCAAAACCTTGCAGAGTTAGAGTGGCAAGCTGTAGCAACCTGAGCACTAGAAAGTGTATGGGATGTGCAGGGAAAGAGGGGCAGCCATCAGCAGGGGTAAGTAGCAGCATTGAGAGTTTAAAGCTTACCTTTATCTCATGCCTTCCAAAAGAAAATCCTGTAAATGTTTTACTTTTTCTTAAAATCAGCCTGGTAAAATGATTGAAATAATTTAGGAAAAGTGCATAATTTAAAGAAATAAACTTTAGTTGCACTAAAATTACTACTTCAGTTTTCCCAGAACAATGCGTAAAAACTTCAGGCAAAACTTCACTCATTTCCACCAGCCCAAATATCCTTTACCCTTTTTTTCTCCTGTAGATATTGGTCCCATGCAAAATCTTGAAGAGGAACTATTATAGGATCTTCAAATTTGGATGGAAAATTAATCTTCAGACTCTAGGTTTCAAAATAGAATAATTATTTTAGAGTAAGTTCCTTTTTAAAGTAGTAGTCATTTGCCCCAATTTTCATGGGATCTCTGAGAACTTCTATACAGCGCATCCCCAGGCTGCACGGCACTCTGAGGTCCAGTGTGGTCACTTCCATTAAGTCATGCCCGGCCCAGGCTGGGGCTCTGTCTTATTTGTCTCTCATCTGTACAGCATAAGCCCCTTGAGGGCAAAGACTGTGTCTTAGTTTTCATGTACTTCCACGGGCCTCAGCATCTGGCACGTAATGGATCACTCATACATAGCCACTGAATAAACATCTGAATAAATGAGTTTGTGCCAACAGTTCTGTGATCTACTATGTGCTTTTAGGACCAGTTTTCCCCCTGAATTAAGCTCTTACTAAACCTCAATAGATCTATGGATACTTTTAACTAAAAGAAATAAGTGTATTGCTTTAATTCACTGATATATGGAGAATGACCAAAAGGATATTGTTATGGTTATACCTCTTGGGAAAGAGATAAGTAAATACTAAATATGTTTAGGTTTAGATAATGAGCATGTTTTAACATGCTCTATATGAATTGTCTATATGAATCAGAGAACATTCTTAGTGGTTAATAATCCCTGTTAAAAATAAAATATTTTGGTTCCTAATATGTTATACTTTCCCTCCTTCTAAAGCAAGAGAAGGTAGTTGAGGCAGTAACAATTAGGCCTCAGTTTTCTGAGTGGGTCTGAGGAGCAGGTGGGCCAACATGAAAAGTGACAGCTGGCCTCTTCTGCCACCGTCTAAAACAGGGGTGTCAAACTCATTTTCACGGGGGGCCACATCAGCCTCACTGGTTGCCTTTGAAGGGCCAAATGTAATTTGAACTCCTTAACAGTTAAGGAGTAGTTACATTTATGCAGTCCTAAAATTACATTTGTCCCTTTGAAGGCAACCACGAGGCTGATGTGGCCCCCCCGTGAAAATGAGTTTGACACCCCTGGTCTAAGAGAACACTGATCTGGCACGCTTCATCAAGGGTGGATATTTCAAGGGGAAGAAAGCCGCAATGTGAGTGCATGTTACCTTGGAACCACGGACAGCAGAAGAGGGCAAGAGCAATCTGGCCATTGCCTTCTTAGACTACTGTCCCCAACCAACACATGATGCGTCCTTTTCTCTCAATTCCAGTCTCCATGCTCACTCTGGGGGAACTGTGCGGGATGACTGTTTCGAACTGAGGGACCACCTAGAATGACTAAGAAACCCAATGGTTTTCAAATTAAGCATATGTAATCATACTTTCTTCGTAATTTAGTGTTTGTTCTAGAGTGGACTACATCCAAATTAGAATATGTGTAATACTTTTTACAAATCTGAATCTTTGTCAATTATGCATCTGGGATTCCTCACAAATGATCATGTTTTCTAGGATCATTTAAGTAAAAACTGGATTCACATTGATGCTTTCATATTCATATAGAGCTATAGTAGGCAAACGTTTACGAGAGGGAAAATGATCACTATTGATATAATGAAGATATTGTTTTCTTGACTTAGCGTGTTCTACAACAGAGACTGGCAACCTGGCCAGAGGAACAAATCTGGCCCCCAGCCTGTTTTCTGATGTTAGAGCTAAGAATAATTTTCAGCTCTAAAAAACCGAGTTGAAAAACCACTAAGCTGAAAAAACCAAAAGGATCATATTTCACATCATGTGAAATTACATGCAAGTCAAGTTTCAGTGTGCATAATACAGTTTTATTGGAAACTTGCCATCCATTTACATAGTGTGGCTGCTTTTGCACCACAAGGATACAACTGAGTGAGCCATGGAGAACCTATGGCTCCAAAGGCCTAAAAATTTAATATCTGCACTTTACCCAAAAACATTGGCAACACCTTGTCTACAGCGTGGAGCAGGCACAGAAAACATGTGCCTTCAGAAAAGGAGCTAAGAGAAACAAAGGGGAAAAACCCCCTCAAATATATGAAATACAACTTAGGTTATAAAACTATGCCAATCCCATCAGCCCAACTAACACAACCCTCAATTTCTACTTTACATGATCCTTATATCGTTTCCACAGACTTCTGACCACTCTTCATTTTGATGTAACTTTTACCTATTTCATAAGTTAGTTACTACTTCCTGATTTGACATAATTACAAACATTTCTTTAGTTCTATGAACTTGGAGTAAGCGAGGTAGGACTTTAAGATTTCTTCTATTTGGGAACATTTTGTGTCAAGTATCCAGCTGGGTACTTTGTGAGATCCATACATAAGGTATTGTCTTGGAGTCTGGTGGGGTTTTGAAGGAGAGAAGATTGGCATAATGTTAGAGCAACATTTCTGAAGCAAAGGGCTGAATTCTACATTTCAACATTTCATAGATTTCTACATTTCCCCTGCACTGGGTTATAGGCGTGCTCCCTTTAAAGGCAGCCCTTCTCGAAGTGGAATGCCCGCCCTACGAACCCGCACTTCCCCCTTCTCGCTCACTTCCTAGCCGACCCGCGGGGCTCAGCCAGTACACTCCCCTCCCGGAGCTTAGACTTCCCCGCACCAAGAGGCGCGAGGCTGAGGAATGGGAAGGGCCTCCTGCACTTGTAGTTGCTTCGCCGTTACCTCAGCTGTGCTCTTCGCAATCTGAAAGCTAGAGCTTTTGAAGAGCCCCACCACCTTCACTTGCAGCGGCTGCTCGGGCGGCGACTGCGAGCGGCACGGGACCGATCTCTGCCCGCAAGTCCGCGGTGCCGCCATGACTGCGCTTTGGTACTAGTCGGAGTACAAACACTGCGTGTCGCCAAGACAACCGCGAGGCCCCGCCCCCAACGCTTGAAGAGAGGAGGGGGCGGGGCTAGGGCGGGGCTAGGGCGGGGCTAGGGCGGGGCGGGCAGCTGCTGCTAGGCACGTTCGCCTGTTGCTGGTGAGCCGGAAAACGCCGCGGCAGGGCGCGCTGGCCGGAGCCTGACGGTGCTCGGGCCGCCGCGTCCTGCCAGGGACGGATTCGGGAGAGAAGAACCGGGAGCCCCGCGCCTCTTGTGTCTCAGTGCGGCTCGCCACTCTTCCGGTCCCCCTCGCGCGCGGCTCTCACCTTCAATCACCTCCCGGGTGTCGCCGCAGATCGCCTTTCCGGTTTGGTGGGCAGCCAGTTTGGGCCAGCTGGCCAGTTGCTGGGGTAACGCGGGAGTCTGTCTCAGGTGCAGTGCCTGGGTCACTGGCCTAAGCCTTCAGGACTTAGGACCTACGTCCTTAGGGGCAGCGCGACAGTGGAGCCGACCACCTGTGCGCACCGCCCTGGGAAGAGACGCCGCCAGCCCACATTCATCCCGGCCACTGCGGTAGCTGGGGAAGCCGAGCTGTCCCGTGTCCCGGGCCCGTCCCCGCCATGAAGTCCAACTTCTCCCTGCGACTGAGGGTCTTTAACCTCAACTGCTGGTGAGTGGTCCTGCGGAGTGGGATATGGGCCACGGCCCAGTCGCACCCACACAGCCAGAGGAAGGAGGCCATCCTCACATCCGGGCGAGGGCTCTATCTACCCTGTCCTACAATCTCCGGGTGCTGCGAGAACGTGTACCACCAATACCCACACCTGCCTTCCAGCTCCAGCGGTGTCCACAGGGCTGAGGACTCCCAGTAGTTACCTCCCCTGGTTCTTCTGTCCTTAGGGGCATTCCCTACCTGAGCAAGCACCGAGCAGACCGCATGAAGCGCCTGGGAGACTTTCTGAAGACGGAGAGCTTCGACCTAGCTCTACTGGAGGAGGTGAGCTGTATGGAACTTGTGTGGTGGAACCCGGGCTGGGAAGTGGGGAATAGGAAGAGACTTTCCCTTTGGGGAAGAGCCAGGCAGACATCCTCACCCCTTCCCGCCAGGTGTGGAGTGAGCAGGACTTCCAGGACCTGCGACAGAAGCTGTTGCCCACCTACCCAGCTGCACAGTACTTCAGGAGGTGAGAACCCTTCTGGCCTGGAAGCCTGGAGGTTCTTGGCCCTACCAGCCCTACCCTATTCTGTCTGCACCCTCCTTCCTGTCCCCCAGCATCCTCTCCTCTGGGTGTGGAAGCTGGAGAGGGTGGAACCAGGAAGATCATAGCTCTTTGGTTTATCTCAGCCCTGTCATCAGGTCACGGTGTAGTCCCACAAAGGTCTATTGCTTTGAGCTGGGTCCCAGAGCTGGTTCCCGCAGCAGAAAGAGATTTAAAAAATAGCTGATAAGTGCTGGAAGACAAGGGAAAGGAAGAGTACTAGGTCTTTCTCTCCCTGCTCTCCTGGCCATTAATCAGGTTTTGTCTTCCAGTGGCATCATTGGCAGTGGCCTCTGTGTCTTCTCCAAACACCCAATCCAGGAATTCACCCAGCATGTCTACAGTCTCAATGGCTACCCCTACATGGTATGCCTGATCTCTGACCTCATCTGCCTTCTCTACCCACCCCCCACTAACTGGCTAAAAGAGGCAGCCTTCCTAGGGTTGCAGGGGGTGGGCAGAAAGAGGGTGGCAGTGCCCTGAATTCCTGTCCCTTCCTGCCTGTAGATCCATCATGGTGACTGGTTCAGTGGGAAGGCTGTGGGGCTGCTGGTATTCCATCTAAGCGGACTGGTGCTCAATGCCTATGTGACCCACGTGAGTGAAGCTGGCGGTGCTGAGGGCTGGGACAGGCAACCTGGTACTGGGAGGGAGGGATAGAATCCTCTAGCTGGGCTGCTTGGGGGTGAGGTGTAGGGGCAGGATCTCCTAAAGTTGATAGGCAAGTTTCACCCATTTTTTATCAAGCATCATGCCAAGTGATAGACAGGAGCTTAATTTGGACCTGCCCTTGGAACCCTCAGTCTCACCTGCTGTAATCTCATTAATCTTGTTCAGCTCCACGCAGAGTACAATCGACAGAAGGATATCTACCTAGCACATCGTGTGGCCCAAGCTTGGGAACTGGCCCATTTCATCCAGTGTGTGAGCCTGGGCTTGACAAGGGATGTGGGATGGGGTCCAGGGGCTGAGCGGTGGCCAAGGCCCCACTTACAGGGCAGAGCTGGCGAGGGAAGAATTCTTGCCTCACTTGCCTGGTTCCCCTAGCCATACATCCAAGAAGGCTGATGTCGTTCTGTTGTGCGGGGACCTCAACTTGCACCCGAAGGACCTGGGCTACCGCCTGCTGAAGGAGTGGACAGGGCTGCATGATGCCTACCTGGAGACACAGGACTTCAAGGTGAGGACCTGCTTGATTGTTTTCCCATCTGGACGCCCACCTTCTTTCCCTTCTTCCCCCACATCCTAGCACAAGCCAACTGTTCACTTAGGGCTCTGAAGAAGGCTGTACAATGGTACCTCAGAACTGCTACGTCAACCAGCAGGAGCTGGAGCCATTTCCCTGTGGCATCCGCATCGACTATGTGCTTTATAAGGTCAGGCCCCTCCCCACGATGTGCCTTCACCCACTGTCTCTTCATCTCTCACTGACCTGTGCTGACCCTTTGGGCAGCTACTCTAGTCTTAGTTCACTGATGCCTGGGGAATGGGACAGCTCGGAGCTGGTTCCCTGGGAAGATCTGTTTCTCTCCGGCCGTTACTTTTCCCAGGCTGTTTCTGGATTCTACATCTCCTGTAAGACTCTCAAAACTACTACAGGCCATGACCCTCACAGTGGTTCCCCACTCTCCGATCATGAGGCCCTGATGGCTACTCTGTGTGTGAAACACAGCCCATCCCAGCAAAACCCCAGTTCTACCAATGGTGAGTCACCCACATCCTTTCTGTTGGTCCCTCCCCACCACAAGACAGCCCTTCTACTCTGACCCTCTCTCTTGCCCCACTGCCCTGCCTTGTTCTAGGACCAGCAGAGAGGTCACCATTGATCAGTGTGCTAAGGGAGGCCTGGACAGAGCTGGATCTGGCTGTGGCTCAAGCTCGTTGGTGGGCCACCTTCGCTGGCTACGTGATCGGGCTAGGGCTGCTTCTCCTCACATTGCTCTGTGCCCTGGTCGCTGGAGGAGAAGTCAGGGAAGTTGCCATACTGCTTTGGACTCCCAGTGTAGGACTGATGCTGGGGGCAGGTGCCGTCTATCTCTTCCACATGCAGGAGGTCAAGGGCTTATGTAGGGCCCGGGCTGAGCTCCACCATGTGCTGGGAAGGGCAAGGGGGGCCCAAGATTTGGGCCCTGAGTCTCAGCCAGCCTTGTTGCTGGGGCATCAGGAGGGGAACAGGGCTGAGGACCAATAAAGCTTGACACTTAGGTGGTTCTGCTTCTTCCTTGGAGAGGCAGCCATGGGGCCAGTGATCACGGTGATTGTCACAGTGTAGACCTTCAGGCTCCTACACATCCCTTGCTCTCCCTACACACTCCCCACCTCCTCCTATCTGCAGGCAGCCTACACCTTAAACATGGCAGAAACATTTTTATTACAAACACTGAGGCACTCTGCCAGGCAGCCCAGATGAGCAGGGTAGCACTGTCCTGGGTGAGGTGGTCTTGTAGGTAAGAAGACAGACTACCATCTTCTAGCCCTGGGCCCCTGGCCCTGATGCCAGCTCGCTGAGCCTGCATTCCTCTCGGAAGCGGATGAGGGCATCTCGCTGGTTCACCACATTCACCAGCTCCCTCAGGATCTGGTCCTCAGCCTGCTGATCAGCAGCGGTCTTTTGGATTTCTGGAGGGAGAAGATGATGCTCACACAACTGGGCAGGGAGGCGGGAAAGGCACACCTTAATCCTGGCCTACGTGACTTCTATTACCTGACTTCAGTTTCCTAATCTGCAAAATTAGGTTTGTAAACACCAGTAGTTTTCTAGCCTTGTTCCACAGCAGTACCATTTTTAAAAAGGAAATCCTGCATGAAAGCCACATATAGAGCTCTGACTGAACTGCAGGCCGAAGAGGGGCTTGGAGCCCCTTCCTCCGGCTTCCTGCCGAGTTGCCTCAGAGGGACTCTAACTGGCGGACTGTGTTGCTTGGTCAGTGCCCAAGATCACGAGGCTCACACAAGCCCCAGCCCCGTGATGTCTGCCTCTCCCCACATCCTGCCTACCACTTCGGTTCATGTAGCTGCGTAGCTCCTGGTCCAGCTGCAACTGTTTCTCCTCCAGGCTCAGTTCCTGTACCCTGTGGAGGGCAGGGACAGAACGAGCACAGTTGTTCATGGTGCTCAAGGACATGACTGGGGCCTGGCTCACAAGCCACTGTCACCTCCCTGTGTCCCTTACGTGATCATGAGCTCAGCCTCCTCAGCCACTAAGCTGTTTTTCTTCTGAACAAGGTGTAGCAGCTGTTCCACCCATAGTGCCTTTTGCTGTTCCGGAGAACCTGATAAGAAGGGGGGTTGCGTGGTCAGGAGGCCTCCAACCAGGGTCCTAGGAGTCCTGAACATGAGGAATGGAGCCTGCTGTGGGCCAGAGCCTGTGGGTTTGAGGGGTCGCTGGGGGCTGACTTCAGTGCTAGGAGGCAAAGGGGTATCCTCACTTATCCCTCCCCCGTCCTCACTCACTGCTCTGGTTCCTCAAGGCCAGCTCCAGGTTCATTCCCTCGGCCTCCAGCTCCCTCAGAGAAGCCTCAATCTCGTTGAGTCGCCGCTGGATGGCCTAAGAGGTCCAAGACAAGAGGCCCAGGAGTCTTTGGATTGTTCAAGAACGGAGCACTGGAGTTGCTCCAATCCCCGGTCTCCCAACTCTGACCCCGCTGGAACTTTTGGCACCCCCTGGACCTCACCTGGGCCTTGCAGAATCTATTCTTCTCCGCCTCCTTGGCCCGGCGCAGCAGTGTCCGCCTCCACGTAGGGTACTTGTCCATGGTGCCTGATTCCCTGGCAAAGGTCAGCAGAGCCTGTGGCAGGGTCAGACCCGTCAGGGGCAGGGCCTGGCCTCTTGGTGGATAGGGGTTGGGGAAGCTTTGTTTGGAAGAGGCCAAAGAGAACCTGGGCTGGAAGTGGGGTGTGTTCTGGTAGAAAAGATGGAGGGTTAGAGATAAGAGTAAGTCAGGCTGGGGGAGAAGACCTCCAAGAGCAGGGCTTGGAGAAGGGAGCCAGCTGTGGGTTTCTCCTGTGGCGGGGCTGGGGTGTATTTAGTGGATGTGTGTGGGCTTGGGCAGAAGAGATGGCCAGGTTCCTTCTACTCACCTGTTCCATGTCTGAGTTCAAAGCCACATCTTCCTTTTCCTCTTCCTCCTCTTCCTCTTCACTGGAGGAGGGACTTCCTCCCTCTTCTTCTTTCTCCATGGCCATAAGAACTGAGCAGAGAAACAGACATGGCCTGGGATCTCCACAATCTCCCTTCCCATCCCCCTTCAGGAATCCCAGAACCACCCACCCCTCCCTGCCCTGGCTCAGCACATCTGGGCAGAGCGATTACCTTGAGAGCTCTGGGCTGGCACTCCCCATCCCACAAAGCTGGCCTCCAGGGCCTGGCGGGCCAAGGCAGAGCAGCTGCGGGGGGGCTTGGGTGGAGGCTCCATTTCCGAGTCAGGGGTCAGGTTAAGGGAGGACAACCGCTGGCGTTCTGGGCTGGACAGGCGGATCAACTGACGGGCAGGCTTGGGGACAGGACTGGCCCCCTCCAGGGGGGCCGTGGGAGTCAAGGGGCTGGATGGCATGTTCATCTCACCTGGCGTGACGAGGTCCTAGAAAAGCCACCATGTGGTTTGGTCAGTGACCTGCCCAGTGTGGGCCTGAGGCCGCCCCTTTAGACAGATGTGAGCCTTGGAATTCATTCATTTTCTGGACAGTGTCAGACAGTGTTCTAACCACCTAGGCTATGACAATAGGCGAAATGACAGAAATTCCTGCCTTCATGGGGCTTACATTCTAGTGGAGAACATTCAGTTACCCCCGGCAAAGTCCACTGGGCTTGGTGAGACCCCTTTCCTTGTTCCCACCCCCAACATACTTTCACAGCTTTAACCTGACTCTCAGGGCCTCTGTCCTTGCTGTCCTCTGTGTGGTCTGGCTGGGGCAGGTGCTGGAGGCAGTAGAAATGTCCTGGGAAAGGTGGACAGGGGGAAGAGATGTCAGGTGTAGGTAACACAGTGCCCCCAGACAACTTATCTGGGAGGGTGGGGGCAGCAGGACTTGCAGGTGAGTTCCTGTTAGCCTCCTGGTTCCTCAGAACCCCATTTGGGGCTCTGGAAGAGACAGGGGTATGAATGAGCTCAGAGGAAGATGTGTTCAGCCTGTTTTGACCTCCTGCCAAGCACCCCAGTTCCCCTCCACCTTCCAATTTCTTCAGACACTGCCGGCCATGCCCAGAGTTCCTCTTGAGGCCTCCTGGGCCTACTCACCATTTCCTGGATGCTGTCCGTAGCCACCTGGCCACAATGTGGCCTCACAGATACGGCAGCAGAAGCAGCTCCGGTGGTAGAAACGGCCATCGGCACACACGCGTTCCAGGATGTAGAGGTGTCCCTCACAAAGTGCACACAGGTCCTCGCTACCAGCCTGCACCGATCCCCATGCCACAGGTTCAGCCGGACAGTCCTTCCCCACCCCTAAAACCCCTCCCTGACCTCAAGCCTCTTCCTGCAGGCAGGGCCCCCATTCTCACCTGCTGGTGGTGTGATGGGGGTGTCAGGGGAACACCAGACTCTGGGCCTAGTGGCTCCTCCGTATGTGGGGTCTCAGCCTCTACCTAAGGGGATAAGTGCTCAGACCGGAGGGTAGAATGGCAGGATCAGCTGGAGAGTAGACGCGTTCAGATGAACAGAAAGGGCTGGAAGGGATGGGGAGTGAGACTAGGAAGGGACATTGGATGAGGCGTTAAAGGACTGGACCTTGCGGGGGTAAGACCTGGAAAAGTGTTCTGGGGAAGGGACTAGAACATGGGGCAGGGGGCTGTCTGGCCTTTTAGGTATTTACCTCCAGGCGTAGCTTCTTGCCACCTGCATCCTCCCCATTTTCCTGTAATAATAAGTCCTACACTCAGCATGGGGTTTTGAGTCCCCAGGCCTCCCCCTCACTCCAGAGGCCCCCACTAGGAACCCAGTGCCCAGCCCCAACCCCGCCCAGACTCCACCTGGGCCCGGGTCCGTTGCAGGGTCCTCTGCAGTTTGCCAAGGAATAGTACAGCACTGGGGGTCGCTGGAGAGCCTTGGCTGACAGGGCCTGCAGGGAGAGTTGGAGCATGTTGGGGCAGATGGGGGGCCTATGCTGTGCCCCTAGAATAGACGGCTACACTCCAGCCCAAAGGGACACTTCTCCCAGGCTGTCACTCAGAGGGCACCCTCTCCTCCCATGTGTGCACACACGTACCTTACCCCACCACTGCCCCAGTCTCCAGGTTACCTGGGTTGTGGGGCATGCTCTTATATGCACTGTGAAAGTGGCTGAGGTAGGCGATGAGGCCCAGTGGGTCACTTCCTGCCACCACAGCCTGTGCGGACAACACGGGGGTGATGCCCAACTCATGCTCTGCCATCTTCAGCGCCCAGCCAGTTGCTTCCAGAGCCCCCATCCCCTGCAGCTCCGAGGGTTCCCTACGGGGTGTTGGAGAGAAGCCAATGGGAGAGCAGAACCTGATTCCATCAAAGGGGGAGATGGAGGGTAGAAGGCACTGTGGGAGGGGCGGCTGGGGGAGCACAAACACAGAAGGCAGGAAGAGTTGTCCTGTGCTACACCATCACTACCACTACCCCATGACAGCCTTCTGGCTTTGGGGCTCTCTACTGCCTACAAAACTGTCACTGCTGAATGCATTTGATTCTTACAACATTCCCGGGCCGGTGGGCATGCAGGCCGAGTAAGACAGGAATACTGTCCCTATGGAGGTGAAGTGACTTGGGCAAAAATGGTGGTGCTGGGACTCAACTGGGTGTGCTAACTCCTGTACGGTGATCCCCTCACAGTTCCATACTGCCCGACGTAGAGGGAGGGGCAGGGGCCTGAAAGGGAGGTGTGGTCTGCCAGGGACCCCAACCCTAATTCGCAACTCACAGTAGGCCAGGCCGCAGCCGGTTCACCAGGGCACACAGAGCCAGCCCATTGGTCCAGGAAGAGGAAAGGTTGGTGACGTGGACACCAGGGTACCCAGCAGTCTGTTCCTGGCACCAGCGCAGCAGTTCCTCCTGTGTGCCCACTGACCCTGGGAAGAAAAGCTGTGCTGTGCCCCAGTTCCCAGGCTCACAGAGAGCTCAACTGCCGAGTGTGGGGTCTGGGTGGGAGGTGCAGGCAGGGCCCCACCCCGACTGGGACACCAACCTAAGACTGTCAGTGGTATATCCATCCCAGTTTTCTCATTAAAAAAAAAAAATCCCTTTCTGGAATAAAGTGAGGGAATGAATCAAGTGAGGTGAAATCACTGCCAAAGGCTCAAAGGAAAGGTGGAGTCTGCGAGGCTTCCAGAGGGTCAGGAAGAACAGCTGAGCACAGAGCAGCCCGGCTGCCATTTAGCTGCTGTGGTCGCAGTGGTTACTGAAATACTTGCCCACAGTGGGAAAGAGCTGCTGCTGAGTGCTCCACCGGCCTTCCACTCCCCAGGACGCCCCAAACCTCCACCCCCCATATCCAGCAGTGCGCCAGCACCCCAAGGCAGCAGCTGCTCCAGAAGTTGGTTGGTACATGTGCCTCACCAGTTGGTGAGTACGCTGGACATGGCCCTGGAGGAAGGCCTGCTTACCAGTGTCAGGCTTTCCTGAGTCAGTCTTGTCACTCTTCCACACGGGCTCCTTGGCCATCACGTCATACAGGTCTCGCACCTAAGGCAGCCCCTTTCAGGTCCTGAGGTAGGCTGACCACACACCCCCATCAACCCATGGGGAAGGGGCTTCCTAGGGCAGGGCTGGAGGGAAGGTCTGACCTGATTAGGGGACACAGCCCGGAGGTTCAGGTTGGGGTAGCGGGTGGCTGGGTCCAGCCCGTACTGGGCCACGTTGCGGTGCATATTTTCCGGGGATGTCTGTGACAGGAGCTGGTACAGGCTCTCCCTGGTGGGGGAAGTTGTGAGGGTGGGGGTCTGGGACATGAGTCTGAGTTCACCCATCAGCACCCACCCCTCAAGAGCCGTCAGGCCTTGCTTTTATTCTCTTTGGTCCATGCCCCTAATCTCTTCACCCAGCACCCCCACCCTCTGTATCTGCTAGTCCCACCCCTAACTCAGGCCTCACCGCTCTGCCAACACTTCTAGGGGCTCAGTGCCCTCTGCCCACCGCTTCACCATCCAGGCGGCATCAAAGGCTGCCAAGAAGCCCCGGGCCACTCCAGTGCCCAGGGGCCAGAAGGGCTGCAGGGTCAGAAGGATAGGAAGCATCTCAGGATCCAGCAAGAAGGTCCAAGCCCAAATGCCCCCAGGTCATAGCACAGGAGAACCCTCACCACATCAAGCAGCCCTTAGCTTCTTCTCATGACAGGGAAACCCTTTTCTCCCCTCCTTTCCAACCACAAACCCCTGCTTCCTTAAAAGGAGTCCCTGTTTTTCAAAGTATCAGAGAGTCCCTCACCCTCCCCCAACCAGGGAACCCTGACCCCTCACCTCCACCAGGCAGTCTCCCACAAGCCCCAGCAGCAGGCGGGTGCCATGCTTCTCTTGCACACGAGCAGAGCTATCTGCCCGCATCATGCTTGTGAAGTCAAAAGCAGAGACGTCAGGCCGCCCGTGGGCATCTTTAGCAAACTCCAGCTTCCCAAGCTTGCCATGGGTGGCGAAGTCAGCAGCTTCCTGGGCAAAGTGCTGCAGAGCCTCTGGCACCACATTGGCACTGCCCAGCAGCCGGTCTGTGTCTGGCCAGTCCTACAAGGCCGACAGGTCAGAACCAGTATCCTCTGGGCAGCCCTATCCCCTTGAGTGTAAGAGGTGCACATACATACTAAGGCCCCAAGGAGGGGCTTCCCCAGGCTATACACCACAGTTGAAGGCTGAGCTGCACCTGGAATTCACAGGCTCAAGCCCCTTCCTCAGCACTCACCCTCCTTCTGGGGGTCGCAGGCTCCACCCTGCCCCCAAGGCCCAGGACCATTACAATTATCATATACTTGCTCTGGATAAGTCCCTGAACTTCTCAGAGCCTGATTTAGAGAAAACACACCTAATATCTCAAGGTACTCGTGAGAATTTGGTGAGAATGCATATAAAGCTCTCAGCAGAATATCTAGTATATAGTAGTGTTCAACTAGTTCATTCAGCAAATACTTACTGGGTGCTTACCGCGTGCCAGGCATCATTCTAGGCACTGGGAATAATCAACAAGTAAAAGAAACAGAGGCAAAATTCCTGCTCCCCTGGAGCCTACATTTGTAGTCCTACAGCCGGTATAAGGTGTTCAGCCCAGAATGTGATTCAGATTACCATGTGAATCCCACCAGAGGGGAGCTTCTTGGGGTGGAGGAAAGGGTAGGGGCAGGACAGGCTCTCTCCACCCCAGGGGTGGGGGGACACAGACTCTCTCCAGGTCCGGCCTCCCCTCCCAGGGCCCACTGCCCAGCCCCTGCCTGCCCGGGCCTTCCTCACCTGACGCAGCACCCCCAGACGCAGTAGACACTGCTTCTTGGCTGTCATCACGAAGTAGTGTGTGTCGTCCTTGTAGTACACAATGTTTTCCAGATCAATGCCTGGGGCGGGGCAGGGCAGGGGTGGGACATGTGTCTCCTCCTCATTATGTGTGGCCTCTGCAAACACTCCAGCCATGCCTGATCTCTCCGACTACAGTGGGTGCCCCACGCAGGAGTCCCGGAGTTCTGATGGCAAAACAGGCCACCTGTCCCAGGCCTAGGAGGCCAGAGGATGTGGAGCAAAGACAGGATCTTGGGTGGGGCAGCAGCTGGGAGACCTGCACCATTTGGTCACATGCTTACAGACGACAGCCTGGCTTCTGGAACCAGAGTGTGCACACCCCAAAGGGCGTGGCAGTGCAAAGTGAAAATAAACATAGGGCATCTTCCTGAAGTTCCAATTTCATTTTGAATTATCATTTACATATCATTTACATATTATATCATTTACATATTAAAGCATATATGAAAATGCACAAAGCAAAATTTCACACATTTTGTGAAAGGTTTCCAAGACCCGCCATGTTTCATGGCAAAGTGCCAGCCCCCAGTCAGGCAGGAGGAGGGGAACCTCTGTGACAGAGAGGGGTCCTGACCTGTGGCTTTGAGCAGACTCTTGAAGAAGGTCTGGTTGTAGATCCTGGCCACACCGCTGATCTCGGGCACCTGTGTCTCTTCCACGGTGCGCTTGTTCACAAAGTTGGCGGTGATGCCGATAGCCAGTTTGCCTCGCATCTCTCGCACTGTGAAGCCTAGAGAGGGTGGGGCGGGTGGGCAGTGGCAGGAGGATGAGGACTGCAACAGCCTAGAAAGGCCCAGGAGAAGCTCAAGATGCTGACTCTTCTAGGAAAGGGATCACTCACCTTCAGGGATGAATTTACCTCCAGCAGCAGAGATGAGGACATCAAACTCGTAGTTGGCCAGCTGGGCCGGGGGACTGGGCTGGAGCTGGGCACGCCAGCCACTCCCTGGGGCAAAGGGTGTGAGAGGCACAAAGGTGTGGAAGTCTGAAGGGGCCTCAATGTTCCCAGGACAAGCCAGTGAAATAATTAAATAAATGTATTGAAGGGCATTATGGTTTAGAAAGCAATGATTGTTTATCAAATTATACCTTCACAACTTCCCATGGAACGTAGGGAAGGAAGGGAATATTACTCCCATTTTACAGATGCTCAAAATGAGGCTCAGAGAGGTTTGCACAAGGCCACCCTATTAGAAAAGGGAGTCTCTGCCAACTCCCAACCCCACCCTTTTTCTTCCACAGGCTGAGATGTACTTGGCAGATGGTGGTTCTCAGGAGCAGAGAAGTACTTACCCTTTTTGGGAGGGGGCTGGAGGCCAGTGAAAGTGACACCCCAGTGAATTTCCACCCCTAGCAGCAATGCCACTTTCAACAAAAGCAGTTGAAGCTGTCGGATGCCTGGAAGGGAGAGGACATTAGGAACAGAGACCCAGGGTCTCTCCAGGTATCAGTGTGCGCCTGGTCAGAGCTGGAAGTCTTAGGGATCACTCTATCCAACTGCCCATTTTACAGATGAAAAACCTGAGTCCTAAACATCACCTAGATGAAGTGAATCTTGCCCACTTGGTCTCTTGGCTGGCCCAGCAGCCCCTCACTGGCCTGTTTCTAGATCCAGCCCCTCCAGGCCACCAAGTGGTACTCACTGATGTGGTCCAGGGTGCCTGTGCAGAAGCGCCCAAAGAACTTCTTGGCACCGAGTGCCCGAAGGTCATGGATGGTGAAGGGCCAGAGGTGGAGTACATTATGGCGAGAGAACTTGGTGCGCTTTTCCACCAGTACTACTCGGGCCCCCAGCAGTGCCAGCTCCACAGCAGCCCGCAGACCACAAGGTCCAGCGCCCACCACCAGGCACTGTGAACACACAAGGCAGGGTGGGTGTGGCCTTCCATCTCCCTTCTCTGCCTCTCCAACCCCCATCCCAGCCACTGTGTATTTACCTTCGTGCTGGCGCAGGCCTGACCCTGCTGGTAGACAGGCTGGCCTGCTCGCTTGTCCAGCTTGGCCCACAGTGCCTTGGCGCTCCAGTAATTGAGCTGGGCCTTGATCTTGTGGTACTGAGACAGCCCTCCACCAGACTCGAGCCCTAGGGCCTGGCATAGTCCCTGGAAGCTGCTCAGCACATTCTGACACAACTGGGCCTGCAGGAAGCTCTCAAAGTGGGCATGTGCTGGATTGGTGGAGGTAGGTGAGGCCATGGCAGCCCCTGGGTCTTTCAGGGATGGGTGCAGCTGGGCAGAGTCACGTGGCTGCTGGAAAGGAGGGAAGAGAAGGGGAGGAGACTTGAGAAAGGAGGAAAGGAAAAGGAAAGGGGGCAGAGGAAAGCAGGCTGGTGCCCGCAGGGAGCTCAGGGCCAGCCCTAACTGGCTTTGCTCCTTCCTCACAGCTTGCTTCCTATCTGCTCCAGAGACAGCTGCTATCCCTTCCAAGTGAAATCTGCCAAATTTGGGAATGAAAACATCAGCAGTCCTGGGCACAAAGGGCACACAAGAAGCGAGGGAGCCACCAGCTCAGTCTTCCTGTCCAGGGGTCTCCAAGCCCTACACCATGGCTAGGGCCCACAGGGAGAAAACAGGGTGTGGGGTAATTTCTAGACATGGAAAGGGCAGGTTAGCCAGAAAGAGAACTTTCCTTGTGGTGCAGACAGGGACAAACCAAACAGCTGCAATCCCAGCTGCTGGGCACACACACTGCCCCATCGCAACCAGCCCCTCCCTATGTCAGGTGCCCCTTGATGGCCTGGGTGTCACGTGGTGTCACCCGGTGCGGGGTGTGTCTTACACCAAGGGCAAATGCTTCCTCCTTAGCACTGGCGATTTCCTCCTGACGAGGGGAGAGGCAGACTGTGACTGTGACAGTTCCACTTCTCACCACCCAAATTACCTCAACAAACAGCCGGAGGATGTTGCATGTTACGACTTACTGGGTGAGGGAACACTGGGTCTACTTCTGACTCACTGTGGTCAAAAACACTTCCCCTGTGAGCCTTACCATCTCCAGGGGGCCTCGAGGGCGGTCGGGGGCTACAGCAGCCGGGTTTGCCCCTCCCAGCTTCCTTCCACCCGCATCCAAGGCCGGCCCCATCCCCTGTGGGCTTGGGCGCGCTCTCCCAGGAATTTCCCGAAACAAGGCCTCCCTTTGTCCCCCTCTCCCTCTCTCGAGCCCCCACGCAAATTGAGAAGTGCCGGAGGGGACTTTCTCATGCTGGGACCTAGAGGAATCAGAGGGTAGGAGGATGGAGCTGCTGCTGGGGAAGTTAGGAAAGATGTGTAGCATCGTTGCGCGGAGGTCCCTGGGAGCGATACCCCTACCCCCTCGGCCACTCCACGGGTCCCAGGCGGAGACTAAAGCTGTCTGCTGCCAATCACCTGGACTAGGGCTGACGGACCATCAGGAAGGGCAGAGGTCTCTCGAGGGCGGGGGAGTGGAAAGAAGAAGACCTCAGCGATGGGAGAGGGAGGGGTGACCCAGCCTGGAAACGGCGAGACTAAGGATGTGCGAGGGCTGGAGGGGTCTGGAAGGACGGAGAGGAGCTGGACCACTGTGGCGGGGGCAGGGTGGGGGGTACTCACACTCTAGACCAAAAAGTCTGCAGAGGGGCTGAACGGGGCGGGGGCAAGGAAAACGGGCGGGACAGGCCAGGAGGGGTTTCCGAGCGCCTGGGGTCGCATTTCCCCAGAAACGCACCCCCGCCCCCACCCCCGCCGCACCGCGAGCTGGGGCCCAAAGCTAGCTCAGCTGAACAACTTACCCGGAGGCTCCGGAGCCGAAGGGGCCGCTTCCTGCCCAGCTCATGGGAGGGCGGGGGCGGGGGCGAGGCCGGGGGAAGGAGCAGTGGAGGAGGAGCGGCTGGGGTGGGGACGGAGGCAGGGGCGGCGCGCAGGGTCTGTCCCGCCGGGTATTAGTTCTTCGGGGTGTGGGGCTTTGGCGTCGGGCACGCTGCGCTCTGCGCAGAGAGGCTTTATTCGCGCTAATTAGCATCTCATTACCCCGCGTTCACTGGCTTGGGGTTGGCGGGGACCCGCCCAGGCCAGCTGAGAGGTGCCGAAGGCGTGGCACCTTAGAAGCCGAGTTTGGCTTGGGGGCGGGAGATCCAGGACCTGGCCTGGTGGGGATCCCGGGACCTGGGGCGGGATCTGGGGCGCCGAGTGCCCGGCAGCGCACCCGCAGCGCCGGGCTCCATGCTGGTGCCTGCGCCCGCAAAGCTAACCCTTCCCGGGAGGGCGAGGCCACGCACCCCTGCGCAGCCCCAGCAGCGCCGGCGGTCTCCGAGCGCTGAACCAGAAGTTTGCGAGAGCCGGCGGGTCCATAGGTGGCGCCCGAAAGTCTGCGCTGTATTCATCTCTTACTACTGCCCCAGCGCCCCACGTGGCATTCAACCTCGAGGTCCCGCTCCCCTGAGACGGAGTCTACCCTTGGGCCCGGAGTGTTGGCCGTGGGCACCGGCTAAGCCCTGAGAACTCCTCAATCTACAGCTTCCACAGCGGCGTGAGAAGTGAGGGGACAGACAGGGTCTTGGGGGGGGGTGTGGGGGCGCGGGGGCA
This sequence comes from Tonatia bakeri, assembly GCA_004024845.1. NCBI lineage: Eukaryota > Metazoa > Chordata > Mammalia > Chiroptera > Phyllostomidae > Tonatia > Tonatia bakeri. The sequence goes on from PVIA01001950.1 coordinate 62,536, forward strand.
GTGATGGTGCTGTTAGATCACTACTGAAAAAGGGGTGAGTGGGAGGGGTGTGTGGGAGAGAGACTAGATGTCCAGTATTCAAAAATGCCTTGCACTGAGGACCTACTGAACGGTCAGTGGGGAAAGGAGCTTGAGAGAACTTTGGGCTCAGCTTCCTCGTATACCAGATAAGGAAACAGTCTGAATGTAAAGGCACTTGTCCAAGGTTAATATTTTAACTAGTTAATAGTTAACTAGTTAATATTTTATACATGTATTTTTTTAAGATTTTATTTATTTACTTTTAGAGAGAGGGGAAGGTAGAGAGAAACATCAATGCGTGAGGGATAGATGGATCCGTTGCCTCTCATGTGCCCCCAACTGGGGACCTGGCCGGAAACTCAGGCATGTGCCCTGACTGGGAATCGAACCAATGACCTTTTGTTCAAAGGTTGGCACTCAATCCACTGGGCCACACCAGCCAGGGCCAACTAGTTAATATTAACAAAACATCACTCTCATCTACTGGGCACCGACTGTAAGCACTCCCCCAGCCTCAGTCATCACAACAATCCCATTTTATGGCAAAGGAAACTGAAAGAGGGAGATTCTGTGTGACCTGCACCAAGTTACATGGCAAGCGGCAGACCTCGGCCCAGGTCTGCCTGACTCCACCTCACTAGTGTTGACACAACGTGACACATTGAAAGGCTGGCATTATAAGAAGCTGGGTTTTTTTTATTTAGAGCAAGTGGCACTGTTACAGTAGCAACACCAAGGAAACAGAGGAGTCAATGGCAGGGTTGCTCTCCTTGAGACGCAAGGATCAGGGAGAGCCGGGTGCCCTGTGGCTCTCCCTTTCTCTGCATTCTCACTTTGAGTTTCTTCTGGAAACCCTCTGAGACCCAGTAAGACTTGAATCCTCACTGCTGGCTGCTTGAGCTGAATGCCAGCTGAGGAAGAGGGGCCAGGGGGAACGCTTGCTCTGCCAGGAGAGGCAGGGAATGCAGCCAGGTCACGCTCAGGAAACTAGGGCAGCCTCCCAGCTGGGCCTGTCCTGGCTCTTGAGTGTGTGACTGGTCACTTAGTTTGAAATGAACTTGCCAAGCATCACACACACCACATTTAAGTATATACTGTAAGAAGCATTTTTTTTTAATATTTATTTTATTTTTTTAGAGAGGGAAGGGAGGGAGAAAGAGAGAGAGAGACATCAATGTGCGGTTGCTGGAGGCCGTGGCCTGCAACCCAGGAATGTGCCCTGACTGGGAATCAAACCTGCGATGCTTTGGTTCGCAGCCCGCGCTCAATCCACTGAGCTACACCAGCCAGGTGTAAGAAGCATTTTAAAGTCCACTGTAAATGGGGTTACCAGGCTCTTAGAATCACCCCAGGTCCCTTTCATGAGCAGATGGTAAACAACTAGCTGCTTGGACTCAACACATTTGCAAAGGCCCAGCAGGCTCTGGCTCTTGACTACTCTGTGACTTGCTGTTGCAGCTAAACAAAGGCAGCGGCATTATGTGCCTCTTTGAGTGACAAATGCTAAAATTTGCCTTTAAAAAAGATTGCAAAACAATAATGACTTCATCAATACTAAAATGCTGGCTTGGCAATTCGCTGTATGCTAATCAAAGATACACACAGGAGCATAAGGTAATGAAGAACATGTTGATCTGTGACCTAGGCCTGGTCAGATTCCAGCTTTGCTTCACACTAGCCTCCTGTGACCTTGAAGAAGTCGCCAAACACTATGCTTCAGTCTTATCAGCTCTGAATGGAAACTAATTTCTCAAACTCCTCAGGCCATTTTGATTCTAAAATCCTATTATTCAATGTTGGTGACTGTAAGAAATGTACAGATGAGAAGACCCAAAGCGAGTTCTACTTAAGGAGTTTCTTCAAAGAAAAAAACAAATGACCCCTATTAAAACCAAAAGAATAAATTTATTATTGTCTACCAGTATTTCTCTTCCTAATTGGAATCTTGAGTCATGACCTATATTGTATGTGCTGCATACAGACCCGAAAATACTGAGACAATAACATTGGCCAGTTCATATTATTATACCAAGTAAGTGGCTGATGCATGAAAAGCCCATTTTAAAAGAATGCCATTCTAATGTTTTTGCAAATAATACTGCCAGCAAGTGCCCAGGTCAAAAACCTGAGCTATTAAGACAGGATCCATTTCTTTGAACTCACACCATGATGTGTCTCCCTTCAATGTCACCCTTAGCTCACTCCCAACCTGTCATTTCCTGGGCCAGAAGCCAGAAGTTAGGTCCCTAGCACCGCAGGTGGTGTGTCTAAGACACCCTGCACCTACCTGTAGGTCAGTGCAGTCACACGCATCCATGGTCCTGGGCTGGGAGCTGTGGCGGCAGGGAGACCAGACACACACAGTCCCAAAGTAGAAATAGTTATGAACTGAGCCCAGTGTGTAGAGTGCTGTTAACAGATATGACAGGGTGGATGACTGAGATCAGAGGGTCAGGGAGGGCCTCCGTGAAGAAGTGACCCTTGTACCGAATTCTGATAGACGAACAGAAATTAGAGAATACGGGCAGAAACCTTTCAAGGCTGAGAAAATGCCTTCCTCAAAGCCCTAAGGCAGGAAATTGGGTGTGTGGGAAGGAGGGGGCAGGGAGGGGTGGTGGTGGTTAGTCAGCAAGGAAGCCAGGGTGGCTGGAAAATGGGAATAGGGCCAAGAGGGAGCTGGATTGGGAATTTTATTAAGTGCAATGAGAAACTGCAGAGGAATTTTAAACAGAGCAGAGGCATGATCATATTTGCCATGATAACACAATATCCACTCATTAGCTTGATGCTAAAGGCACAATGGTGAGCCCGAATCACCACTCCCAGTGGAGAAAGGGGTTGGGCGATGGTGGAAAGGATCAGTCAGGCCTTGCTGGAGTCCAAGAAAGAGCAAGTGGTCAGCAGTGGGGATGGGGAAGTGGGCAGATTCAAAAATAGAATTTGAGGAGGAAACTGATGGAACTTGGTGATGGGGTAGGGGTGGGGTGGTGAGAAGGGTTCTGTCAATAGTGACTCCCAGCTTTCTTGGCTATAACGTGAATGAATCACAACAAATTTGAGGGCCTCTGCCTTTCCCTCTCCCAGCAACCTTATCCCCCTTTATACTGGTTTCTATTCAAGTACCTTCCCCAGAGGTGGAAGCGGGATGATCGTACAGGCTCCAAGATGACCCGAGGGCCTCTGCCCTGAGAGGCCGCCAAGATTAAAAATACAGACAGGCTCAGGATCCATGCAGATGCTTTTCTGTATTTTTGTTGTGAGAATGCTTTGCTCATCAAACACTAAGATTATGGGGAAAACTTGTGCACAAGCCAAGTCTAAAACTTGTCTAGATCATCATACTGGAATTATCTGAAGTGAATTTTTAAAATGCATTGTTTTTAATTCCATTTTAGCCTGATGGAGCTTCTGTTTAACTTTTCATCTAATAAGGATAAAAGTATATAAATGAGCTAAAAAAATTAAAAAGAGCCTAACTATTCTTTTGGAAAATCTTCAAAACTATATTTAAAAGAATCTAATATTATGGATATTAAGAATTCAAAATAGTAAGTCCATGCTCTAAAACCAAGAAAGTCCTCTGATCTGCTGCTGCTCACATTTTCCCCTTCTATGTGGATTTGGTACATGTCACTTAAAAAAAAAAAGGCAAGCTGTCTTGTGAATGTTACCTAAATGTGTTCAAGTTCCTCCTACATTTGTATTCAAAATGTGATTGAATGAGCTTAAAATTTTAATGTATTGGTTGATTTTAGATAGTGAGGGGAGGTGAGAGACATTGACTTGCTTTTTCACTTGTTTGTGCATTCATTGGCTGAGCCGGTATGTGTCCTGACCAGGGATCAGAGCCTCACCTTGGTGTAGCTGGAAGATGCTCTTGTTGCGGAAAAATAACTGACGCGGGAGAGATGGCGGAACACGATCCTTTATTGCGTGCGCGGGCTCAGAGGAGAGGGACTCAAAATTCTGAGCCCCGAACTCTGACCTCCCGGGGTTTAAATAGCCCTGGACCCCCTGCCTACATGGCAAAGCAAGGTTACAGAAGCCCAATTTGGAAGTGAGGTCTCGCTACCTTATTTGGTGAAAACAAAGAACAAAGCACAGGGTCCTATCGTGGATGTTACAAAGTACAAAGTAGCCTAACATGGGGGTTGCCTGTCACACTCCAACCAACCAAGCCGCCTTGTCAGGGGTGAATGAGCTTTAATATAAATGCTTTCCTAATGTAAATTTTGAAAGTGAGAATGATTATACTGTATATAAATATATTCCAGTCAGCAAGTGTTTGTTGCTTAATTACAGGTAAAGAATATGAAAGCAAGATAAACTACCACAGTGACATTCCAGCTTCTTTTAGGGGTCACTATCTCATACGTGTTTACAGAAAGAAGGCAGTGGAGATTTTTAAAGAGGTTATTCCTGCAAGCCTATTTACAAAATTAAGACAGTTTTTTTTCAATTTTTAAAAATTTAGACTTATTTTGGTTTGAAAACTGAGAATGAAAATTTATCTCCATACTTGTAAATTAGAATAGCAAAAATAAAAATCTGCCATAAATGTAAAATATCCTCGGAAGATGGATAAAACAGCTCCCTTACAAAGAGGTTCAAGTTAGTTAAGATATTTTCACTGTAGTGAACTTTCATCTAATTGATAAATTTCAATTAAGCTTTAAATCAATGGTAAAATACTAACATTAATACAGTAGTTATTGTGTTGCGGGAGAAAGACTATACAACTTTTACTATTATTTTACATCCAAAATTTATGATTACATGCTGAAATTTCAGATGCAGACCCTCAATTATACTCAGTAAGGTTCTATTACATTAAGTGGATCACATGTAAAGGGAAGTCCGGCGGGAAGTTTTAGACCGGCGAAGGTAAGCCCATCTGGAGGAAGCACCGGAGGTACCTCGCAGCCCTGTGCTCCAGTTCTGGCTCTGCCGCTTCCTGTGTGCCCTTGGGCAATGGACTTCATCTGTTTGGGCTTCAATGTTCTCATCTGTAAAATAGCCATAATATTACCTCATCGGAATGTCACGAAGATCAAGTAAATAAGATGTGCTTCAAATAGGTTACAGATGTGTCCCAGACACTGCTTCCCAACACACTCCAGATACAAGTTATGGTCTGAATGGTGCCCCATAAATTAGGGATGCCCCAACCCTCAGTACCTTAGAATGTGAGTGTATTTGGAGATAGGGCCTTAAAAGAAGTAATTAAGTTTAAATGTGGTCCTTGGGGTGGGCCTTAATCCATTACGACTGGTGTCCTTATGAGATTAAGACAAACATACAGAGCAGACCATGTGAAGACACAGGGAGGAACGGGTGGCCAGGATGCCTCAGAATAAGCTAATCCTGCCAACACCTTGATCTAGGGCTTTCGGCCTCCAGAATTGTGAGAAATAACTTTGTTTTTTAAATCACCGTGTAGTATTTGTTATGGTTGCCCTAGCAAACCAATATGCCAATCAAGGCCAGGGGTGACGGGAGTCCTCTAACTGCAGGGTGCTGTATGAAGCCCACTTTTTGTGCACTGTGACATGGAAGAAATGTGAGAAACATTAAGGTAACATTTAGACCTAATGCACCTGGCTTTGCTCCTGGCCTATAGTAAAGACTCAATATGCAGCAGAAATCATTATTCCAATGTATGAAGATCTTGATGCAAGCATCTAAAATGACAGTCTCTTATTCCTCAGCATTATTTAACTGGTTGTTCCCAAAACTTGTAAGAACCAACTGTAGAAAATACAGAGTAGAGCTAGAAAAAGGCATTTCAAGAAACAGGCAAGCACGAGAATAACCTTTTGATGGCAAGAGCTCCAGTCTTCCCAAGGATAGACCTCCACTGAGAGAAAACCAGATTGACTTTTGAAAGTGACAAGGTCGTTTTCAGTAGTCCAAAAGCATAATATTCTACAATTTCCTGAGGTACAATTTGTATTTCTGCACTTAAAGACAATTTAAAAATTATACATCTAGTAAAAATGAGTTGTGAAATGTGGAGCCAGCCAACTTCCCAAAGATACAAACAAAACGTCGTTAATGTACATGACATTTCCTTTGGGTACGGTCACTGAACTTTAAAATTCTGGACTTCAAAGGGGCAGAATGTGTATCTGAGACACAGAAGCAAGGATAGGTTTATACAGCTATCGTTTCTCATTTCCCTTTCACAGCTGGTCAAATAACCCAGAACTCTTCCAGAAGATATTTTTATGGCTGACACTGGTTCTCAAACTAGAAACAGGTAGGCCTGTGCTGTACAATGGAGCCACTAGCCACATTTGGCCATCAACTCACAACGTTGCCCAGGCTGGTGTAGCTCAGTGGATTGAACGTGACCTGCGAACCAAAAGGTTGCCAGTTTGATTCCCAGTCAGGGCACATGCCTGGGTTGCAGGCCAGGTCCCCACTTGGGTGTGTGTGTGGGTGTGTGGGTGTGTGTGTGTTTGTGTGTATGTAAGGCATTCACACACTGATGCTTCTCTCCCTCTCTTTCTCTCTCCCTTCCCCTTTCTCCAAAAGTAAATAAATAAAATCTTAAAAAAAATTTCACAATGTCACTAATGTGACCATGGAACTGGGTTTGAATTTTAATATATTTTAAAAATCAACACTTGTTTCAGTTATTGAAAAAAAAAAAAAAGTATGTCCATAACTACCTGAACATAGTTTCAACTGTAAGTTGCATGAACTCTAAATACAGATCAAGCATGTTCAATAAACAGCATCCAAACAGTGTCAGTAGTATATAAGACACACACTAGATTTTGATGATGCAAAAAATGATGTAAAGTATCTTAATATTTTTTATATTGATTACATGCTGAAATGATACTATTTTGCAAATGTTGGATTAAACAGTTTTATTGAACTTAATTTCATTCCCCTCTTTAATTATGGCTACTAGAAATTTAAAATTACACATGGGGTTCGCATTAGACGTCTCTTAGCGCAGAGGTAGACTGTCGTAAAGCCAAAGGTGATGTACAGTCATGTGACTGACCACATTCCTGAATAATTATCCAGTGATCTAGAGTAGTTAAAAATTCATGTATTGGGTTAGCCAAAAAGCCTGTTTAGTTTTTTCCATAAAAGACACATTCTTCATTTTCACCAATAACTTTATTAATTTGGACATTTTGAGATGTCAGCTATCTCCCACTATTGGCTTCTAGTGGGTAGAAGCCAGGGGTGCTGCTAAACATCTTCCAATGTGTAAGACAGCCCCACAGCAAAAACTTATTTGGCCAAAATATCAGTAGTATCAAGAAACTTCGCAAATCACTTTTTACACATTTGATCAATCAGTCACAGCAACTTCTCCACACAATCTTTTTTGCATTTAAGTTGCATTTTTACCTTTCTTTAAATAATAAAGCATAGTAAGCTGAAAATGTTGCATATTTTCTAACATCTTCAATATTAAAATGGCCATACAAAAATTTACCAATTTAGGTTATTTTTTTTTTTTAAATGCACACTGATATGACAGCTATCACAATACAATCTAACAAAACTGCTTTCAATGAGGTTAAGAACTAAGTACTACTAGAGCCATCTATGGAAAAAAAGAACTTTTTTGGCCAACCCAATAGTGGAATACTATTTACATCCAGGAGAAAATGTGGGCCAGCAGGCTTTGAAAAGCTGGGAAAAGCTTTGCATTTTAAGAATAAGGATTACGTAAATAGTTTAAATGACTAAGGCAAGAACCTGAAATAATATTTAAGGCATAACTGTATTTGCAAAAATCACACTTTTGTTCTAGTCAGGTCTGATTTAACATTACTTTGGTTTATACATCTAAGATAAATCATTTTGGAAATTTTGTGAATTATATACAACAAAATATATTTTGGCAAATATGTTAGAAAACTGGTTTCATCTTCTCTCAAACCTGAACCATTATGTGTTACTTTAAATTCCAAACTTAATGTGATTCTGGTGGAAATCAAAGATGTCTAAAACAAGGAAAAAGTAACTGATGTGATGATCCTGTTAATTTTAGAACAGATAAGCCCTACTCTCAACCGGCATTGTTAATTTACATGTAGCAGTGCTCACCATCTTTTCTGAAAAATTCTCTGCCAGTTTTCTTGAAAGAGCAGTTAAAGTAATTAATAAAATAAAATACGCTGGGCTCGAAAACCTAAACAAAACATCATTTAATCTTTGACAGTTATCTAAAATCGTACGGTAATAATAGACACATGCTGGCTACTAATTCTCTGAGGCTCAAAGATTTTAAGATTATGAGAAAACATTTACTTTTAAAAATAGTGTGTCCATTTTGTGGATTTAATCTGCTTTGCAGTATAAATAGCTTACAGGTTCCTATCTCCAGAAAGCTATCAGACATAATACACAGATCACCATCTTTGGAGGTCAATTAGAATTCAGTAGAGTATATTTAACACAGATTACACCGATTAGATTTTTATTGCAGGGCAATTAAGAAAGCTCAAACTTTATCATGAAGATCAAACATCACTGCAGGTCTGAGTCTGACTTGTAGAGGCAAGTGTGCTGCCTATGAGAAATGAGGAAGTGGAACTAGCCATTCTACCCGATTCAACATATGACTTCCTTTGTCTGAAAAACTAAAAACTATAACCGAGGTCAACATGATCATAACCTGTGGCATTTAGTACTTACGGAAAAGTCCAAATCGATACCCCACAGAGAGACAGTGAAATGCTAAATCCCTATCAGTACTATGTGTGGGACATGATACACACATCTTACATCTCACTGCCTGGATGGAAAGCATGATGACTATCAGCTAGTTATCACATCTCTGTAAGGATCTGTAAGTGAGCATTTCAGGAAGCCTGACTCCAAGCACACAATTCAGTTACAGCTGGCTTATGGAGAAGGGACCGGTAGAGCATTCAAACATGTTCCAGGTCAGCTCCGATCCTGGCTCAGCGGTGTGGGCTGGAGCACGTGGTGGCTGGGCGGAGGTGGAGCAGACTCCTGCGTCAGCTGCAGGTGCTGAGCAGGATGTGCAGCACTTGTTAAATGGAGCGCCCCTGTTTGCTCTTGATGGGCGTGCAGATGCTCCAGGGTTTCCTTGGAGAGGGCGATCACGTGCACAGGCTCACTCTGCGAGGGTTCCATCTGGCTCTCGATCACATTGAGGCTCTGAATGTGTTCTGTTTGCTCCTGTTGAGCTGAAAGAATTAAATTCTGCAGTTGTTCTGGTTGTTGCGTGAGCAGCGTGAGATTAGCAGCCTGGTCTGCAGTCATGTTCTGGGAGCTCTCTGCAGCAACGATGCTGATTCCTTGGCTAGGACCAGGCATGAAATTGATGTTATGTACAGAGTCGGTCACCAGAAGCTGGATTTCCTGCTCTCCAGAGGTAGAGAGTTGATACGGCTGCAGCTGAAGAATATTCCTGACCTCTTCAGTATTATTGTTGCTGGAAACATTGCCGGCATCTGCCGCATGTTTCTCTTTGCTATGGATTTTCAAGTGAGCCTTCAAGTTGTCTAAGCGAGCAAACTGTAAGTTACACTCGGGGCAGGAGAAAGGCTTTTTGCCGGTGTGTAGAATGCAGTGTCTCCTCTTGGCACTGGAGTCAGAGAAGGATTTGCCACATATGCCACAGGAGTATGGCTTTTCTCCTCTAAAAGGAAACATGTTTTATATTAAAAACAGGTCTATGCATTACTTCCTGATACACAGGGAGAGGCAGTCAAGGACAGAGGAAAGCTAGACTGAGTCAGAGTCATGGGTTCTCCTACTAACTTCAGGACTCGAGCAAGTCACAGCTTCCATGGGTTTCAGTTTCTAATTTTTTTAAAAAAGGTGTGGGGGTGGTGCCTCAGGAAGGGCAGTCGATGGGGTTGGGTTGATAAAAATTTATGATCCTACTGTATCTATTTCAGATAAGGAAGTATTTATATGTTATATATATATATATATATATATAGTTCCTTTTCATTTTGTTTTAGTTTTCACAGCCAGTGTTTTTATTCTAATGGCCAAGTAAGTACATACAACTAATTTCATCCTTAAAATGAGTAGCCCCTAGTTATCTGTGATGCTGTTAGAAGACCTCCTAAATCCAATCTAGAAGTAAGTTCTGTGAACAAAAACATTCATTCAGGAAACATTTAATACTTATTTTGATTGAAGATTTAAACTTTGGACCAACCCCCTGACAAAATCAAAATTTAAGAAATAAAATCAATAATGCAAACTTTTGCTGGCTAGCATCAGTTTTCCTGATTTTGCCTAAGGAATTTCTTTATTGAACAAATTTTTTTAAATTATAGAAGTAGAAAATTCTATCAGTAATAATTCGGGGAAAGGACTATACAGGTAACACATGTTAGCCGACTGAACACCAGGGTTGGATGCAGACTCCACGTGGGAGACACATCTGTATGACGTTACCGGTGGATTCTGATGTGGGTCTGAAGAGAACTCTTTGCTGTGAAGGATTTGCCACAGATTTCACATGTAAATGGTTTCTCACCTGAAAAAGGGAAAGCATTTAGAATTATACATTCAACCTAAAGCAAAAAGCACCTCATAATTTCACAATATAAACAAAAAAAGAATTAAGGCAATACCACTTGAATCCTCAATAAGCACAAATGCATTAAGCACTTACCAAGCACCTACTATGTGCTAAGTGCCAAGAGGATGCAGAGAAAGGGTAGGCAGGTATGGTTCTTTCCTTTAAACTTAGAAACTGAAACGAGGTAGGCGATTATCCGTTGGAAACGAAGGAACGCACCACATCCACTCCTATAGCCTCTCCGCCCTTGGATAACTCACACTCTCATGCCTTACTGCTTGGTTAGGCAGCCTCCTGACCTTCGTAAGGACACTTGTGCACTAGGGTGACTTTTGTATTATTTGTATTTATATCTACCTTCCATGTGTATCCCAGCCTGAGTAACTCACCTGAAGCCTCTGCTCAAATGTCACTTTACCAGGAAGCTTGTCACCACTTAAAGCACTACCCACCCCCAACACTCCTAGTCCACTTCACCGAGTTAGTTTTCCCATATCACTATCATGTTGTTTATTATCTGTTCCCTCCCATTCTTATGTAGGGTAATTTATGGGCATGTTCACTCCTAGCATGTCACTCTGGAAATTCTTGTTGAATTAACTGATTTCACAGGAAGGGGACTAAGACATAAGATGTGACTCACATAAGACAGACCCTGCTAAGAGTTAATAAAGCTTTGACAGTGTTTATTCAGCACTAGTTTGTACACTGACATACAGTGACAGACTGTCATACGCCCCAGGAAAAAAATTAATGCAGGCAAGGGCACTGTGAGTTAAAAAAGGAAAAGAAAGAAAATCCAATTTAACTAGATAATGGCAAGGGAGGAGTAAAATCGGAAGTGGAGGATGGTCAGGTGGCTGCCCTTTCACCAATGACTGGAAGTCCCCTGTAGACAGAGGACACTTGTGACAACTTGGCTGAGTCTGCATCTTTGCATCATAACTCTTACCACTCTGAAGGTTAAAAACGGGCCACTGCCAGGGTGGCTTGGTTGGTGGGAGCATCGTCCCACACACCAAAAGGTTACAGGTTCAGTCTCTGGTCAGGGCACCTACCTAGGCTGTGGGTTCCATCCCTGGTCGGGGCGCTATGGGAAGCAACTAACTGATGTTTCTCTCTCCCTCTCTCTCCCTTTAAAATCAATAAATATATCCTTGTGTGAAAATTTAAAAAAATCACGCTATCGCTACTATCTAACTTTTCATAGCCTTCCAAATCAGACCTGGCACCTGCTCCGCTCTCAGTTCCTTTTCTCCACGTTCAAAGACTGAGGACCTGCTTTGTGTGCTCCTCATTCAATTCCATCCAGACCTACAACATCTCACGAAGTCTTTCTGTTGGCAAATGTTGAAAATAATGGAAGTTCTTTCCAGGAACACCCCTCAGGTGGTGCTCTTTGAGGGAGTGAGCAGGACAGTCAGAAGACAAGTCTTCCTAGCCAAGGTGAATCTGAGGAAAGTGTTCCTACTCTTCGGGTTTATGATCTGTAACACAGCCACACAGCTCCACTGCCTTCAGGTGAGTGGCCTATTATTCCTTGTTAGGTTTATTCAGTTCCAAACTATGGCAGACCACCAAACAAAGAAAAAGAGACATGATTGCTGCTTCCAAGAGAATATGCAGTCTATCTGAGAGAGACAAGCAGTAATCAAGTGACATGGGCTGTGCGGGACCGAAAGTTCGAAGGAGCAGTACCCATAGTACTGGGCGCAGACATGACGGAAAGGAGGATCTGGCCAGAGTGGAAAGGAGCCGGGGACTAGTGCAGGGACTAGGATGAACAGCGAGACCAAAAGGCAGTGCTGATGACGACCACACAGTGTGGACGAGGAAGGACGAGGACTCACTCTGAGGCATGGTAGAGCTAAAAGGTGAAGCCAGGCCACAAACAGCCAGACGTTCTTGGCAAAGGACCTGCTGGAGGTTTTTAGCAGAACAACAACATGAGGAAGCACTGAGAAAAAATCCATGGGAATCATGGGAAGGGTGGGCTGGAGGCAGTAGCACCTTGCAGGAATTCCTGTAACAGTCTAGACATGAAGTGCTGAGGCCTGGAGCTGGAAGGGCAGGAGGCAGACGGAGAGTAAGAAAAAATGAAGTGATAAGCCTTGGGTGGCAGTGGGGCCGGAAGCATGTTGGTTATAGGATTAGATAACAGTGATGGAAGGATCGAGCAGAGAAGGAAGTGTGATGCTAACGAATCCACCCGGACGGAGGCCCACGGAGATGTTTCAGGGTTTCCTTCTGGGAGGACCTCTTCTCAGCAGTATCCACCACTGACCCCACCCCACCCCATCCCACCCCCGATGACATGTACTCCCATCCCAGCCCCAGACAGCACCAACTTCCCAGGGCTCTTTTGGGTGCCACAGCTTACTTGCCACTGCCATTGGTTCTAACCGGGAACACCATTTTTGGGTAACAGCAGTGCCAGCCAGGCCCAATAGTCAGTCACACGACATCTCCAGTTCACTGCATTCAGGCCCAACTGGCAATCCAGTGTCATACATTCTAACTCTGCAAGAAAACGGCTTTTTCTTTATTGATCACCCACGTTCAGTGTAAAAAAGATTCACATAATACTGAAAAGGAAAAGCATGTAGCCTTTCCCATAATAGGAGTTATCACCAGAAATAACTTTTTATGACCCATCTAGAGGGTGGGGCAGACTTCTAGTTACTGAACATCTGCTCTTCTTATTGCCCTGCACAAGCCCCTCCTCCCCTCTGGAGCCCCAAGGCTCTTCCCATATCCCTAGCTCAGAATGTCATTATTACCTCACTTTCCCCTTCTGTCTCTGACTCTCTCATGTTATGTGGGGACCCTACAGGTGCGAATGTAACTAACTTGGTCATCATCCCGTGTAAATCTGTCTCATGCCTGTTTGACTGTTAGATCAGCCAGAAGAACCTGGACTGGCAGAGGAGAGTTTCTTCCCCGCAGCTGGCGCTGTGGCAGGACACCTCGCCGGGAGGGCACTGCTCACCCTGAAGCTGCCGCAGTAGGAAGATCCTGGGGCCCAGCATGAGCCGGCAAAAGGAAAAGATTCCTGCCACGTCAGACTCCCGGATCCCCACCTGCGGAGTGGTGAGAGTCCTCTTCTTCCTTTCCTAATGCTAGCAGAAAATATGTATGGAACTAGACCCTTGGGCTCAGTGACTGACTCTCGGTTACTTGGTATGGCACTCTTGGCTTTTACTGATCCTTCCCTCCGAAAGATGGTCACTGTTTAGTCTGTTATGTCATGTCTTATTCCATGTTTTGAGAGCTTGGTTTTGACCTCTTTGGTCCTGGTCATCCAGAAGACACACTTACTGGCATGCATTTGGCAGCCAAATAGCCTGGAGAGTCCTGGCAGCTGTATCTCTATGTCTCTTTGTCCAACCTTGCCAGCTCTCGGGAATTTCATGAGGGGTCCAACTCCATAAGGGACATTAGTCATCTTAATCTTTGTAGCTTGACTGCCAAATGGCTTCTTACTTAGAATACTCTGGGAGTGAACTTTCTGGAGCTTGTGAGGGCTGAGTTTTTTACATTCCCATGTGGTCCTTGGTTAGGCCATAAAAAGGCTTACTGGTTTGAGTCACTTTTAAAATCCTTCTTGTCAAGGCAAGAGGGTAGACTCTTTCAACTGGAAAAACATCTAAATAACAAAAATTTTACAGAGCTTTATCATAACAGCTATTTCATTGGTATCTATGGAAAGACCAAATTTTAAAAGTAAATACAAAGAAATATAACACCTAGCCTTAAGAACTCTCTTAATGGAGCTCCTACCCTTCACGACAGCACAGATGGAATTGGAGAGCATTACGCTAAGTGAAATAAGCCAGGCAGTGAAAGACAAATGCCATGTGATCTCACCTGTAAGTGAAACCTAAACAAAACAAATAAACAAAATATAACCAGAGACATGGAAATAAAGAACTGACAGTAACCAGAGGGGAGGGGGAAGAGGATAATGGGGAGGAATGAACATCTATATATGTTCATGTATGTGGAGTAGTATTTTCCGTCTCCACATTGTACTGCTAATTCATAAAACAGCTCTATTTAATTGGCTTAAACAAGCAAGTGCTTATATTAAAAATTCTCAAAAAATATTAAAAATTAATCCAAATGCTTCTTAGGATCATATGATGTGAGAAAATAGTTGATATAAAAGGTGGCTCAAGTTTTGTTCAAACTGGTATGTCTTTAGAGTTATCAGAATTAAATATAAAACTTTTATTTTACCTGGTTTATTAAAAAAAAGTTCATGTTATTTCTAACAAAATTTGTCAGTAGGAAACATAGCTGGGATAATTGACTTTGACGTCTCATAGTTTCCAAGGGTAATCAAAACATGATTTGTAAGGACTAATTAATAAATAAATGAAAGTAAAATAAGGCATTTAAGTGAAACTTTATCAATAACTACATGTATTATACTTGTATGTACTTAAAAATAGTTTCTCCAAATCCTCTGGTAACTTGAAACCTTAGAGTTTTACCAAGTTAAATAATGTAAATTTATTGAATATCTCGATCATTTCCAAGTAACATAAAATACTGAATCATTAATTGTTAAATAAGTCTATTTACTTTTGACTTCTTGTAACAGAAAAATTAAAAGATAAATTTGGATCTGTTAATTGTTTTGCTTTGTTGAGGAGGCATATGTTCCTAAATATTATGAAATATATTTGCCAGTAAAAGTACCTATGTTTCTAAAGGTAATGAAATATAGTCATAAATTTGCCAATCTAAAGAATGCTAATTGATTACTTTTTAGCAGTCATTAAAAATTAAGGTTTCTGGTGGTTAAGGATTCTTCTTTTCAATTACAGTTTACATTCAACATTATTTTGTATTAATTTCAAGAGTATAGTCTGGCCGGTGTAGCTCAGTGGATTGAGCACGGACTGCAAACCGAAGGGTCACTGGTTTGATTCCCAGTCAGGGCACATGCCTGGGTTACAGGCCAGGTCCCCAGTGGGGACCATGTGAGAAGCAACAACACATTGACATTTCTCTCCCTTTCTCTCTCCCTTCCCCTCTCTAAAAATAAATAAATAAAATCTTAAAAAAAAAAAAGAGTATAGCATAGTCGTTAGACAATCATATACTAAGGGTTAAGAATTCTAATTAATAGTCCCACCCTGGCCAGTGTGGCTCAGTTGGTTGGAGCATTGCCCTACAGACCAAAAAGAATTCTAATTAATGAGAGGAGGTTATTATGCACTTTCAGTAAAGGAAGGTATATGGTATGGAAATGCATTCTTCAAAAAATTAAAAGAAAATGGTATGTCCTAAAATAAGTTGTTTATTTCTGAATAAGAGGAGACAAACTAAATTGGACAAGAAAAGTTGTAGATTTGTGAAAGAGAATTTTGAAAAAAAAATGTATATATGGTTAAGCTGAATAAAATCAGAGTAAATTCAAGTAAATGAGTTTTAGTATCAAAAGTAAGCTCTGCAAAATTAAGAGTTCAGTGTGCTCTCTCTCCTGTGTGTCTCTCTCAAAAGGAAAAAGTGCTATTGGTCAGCTCATGATAAGAGATCGTGAAAAGCATTCTGCTCAGAAAGCAAATATTCCATGTTTTATCACATTAATTTCCTGTTTTGCGTTGGCTGGCAGGGCTCAGTGGCTTGAGTGCCAGCCCGAGAACTGAAAGGTCCCTGGTTCCAGTCCCGGTCAGGGCACATGCTAGGGCCGTGGACCAGGTCCCACCGGGGTGAGCAAAAGGAAACTAATCGATGTATCTCTGTCTCATCGCTGTTTCTCTCCTTCTCCCTCCTTTTCCCCCTCTCTAAAAATAAGTAAAATCTCAAAAAAATTTTTCTGTTTTATGTCATTTCAATCAGGTCTTTGATTACTTAGGAAAACTGAATCTTCTCAATACTGAGAGCTCCCTTCTATATTTGAAATGCCCTGGCTGACTGGGCATTCAGTGGCAGCAGCAACAACAAAATTTAGAAAGATTGTGAACCTGCATATAAAGATTGTGGTCTGCTTCTGTAAAAATGACCCCTCAGTTCCATATTTTTGCCATGGCAACTGTCTGCTCCTAATCAGAGAAACTAACATGGGTGAACAGTGGCTATAAATCAAAGGAACAGTTGAGGCGATGGGAAACCCAAGACGGCTGCTTGGTTCTTCTGCTTCCTGGCGAACCCCACTTTTGGTTTTTGCATTCTGCACTCCGCCATAGTACACAAGCTGGACTTCATTCAACTGACACTTAGTGTGGGCTCAGTACGTTCTTGTCATATGCGTGGTTTCCAGACGGATGGAAGCCTTCCCTTTCTGCAAGCTGGCGCCTCATAGTGGCAAGGAAACTGTGTTTTCCCACGTAAGTAAGGTACACATTCCACAGTCTCTAGTGACTGAGGTACCCACTTCACTGAGAAATTACACATTCCTCGAGGAAGGCCTCGCAAACTTCTTGGAATTGTCACTGACCCTACTGCCCTCAATCACCAGGTAAGGCTGGGAAAACTTATGCAAAAGCTCGATTAAAGCAGAACAAGTTTTATTTACATGGGACTGAATAAACTGACGAGGATGATTTTATGACTTTTTGTCTGAAATATTGCTGATTTTGAAAATCTTTTATTTTCCAGATATAAAGAAACTTGCTTCTCTAAAACTACCTAAGACAACAAGTTGGTAAGTTACATTGAAACATTTATCTTTTTCTCCCTGCTTGATCCTCCCAAAATTCAGAAGCTCTCCATGAGGAATCTTACTTTCATGGCATTATTGCTATTTGAGTAGGTTCTATAAGGATCTGTTCTCCTTGTAAGAGGACACAATTGGAAACATTGGTTATATTACCAAGGCTTTGACTAGAATGTCGTATTTGAGACAGGTACACAGACTCAGATATGATCAGACAGCTTTAAGGAATTAAGATTAACTAATGGCAGCCAATAAAACCCTTGGAAATATAGGCTCAGTGAGGGAAGAAGGTCACTTCCTGGAAGGTACAGGGACCTCAGGATATTTTGGGGACCCTGAGAAGAGAGGAACTAACCCAAATCTATATACACAGGCATTGCAGGCAACATCAGACAGAAAGTCCTTACCTTGGCTTTTCTAGCCCCTAGAGACCTTTTGAAGTTCAGTCTGAAAATTCCCTATGAAAAATTCCAGAAAAGTAGATTTAAAAGAGCCTTTAGGTTAATTACCATTTTTGATGTTCTTACGTAAGTAACAAGCAAAGTTTATTGAAACTAGACTTGTTTTACAAATTAGTCTTAATTTGGCTATTGGTGGAAAAGTGGAAGTGGGGGTAGTTGCTGATTTTACAGAGAAAGACTGTGTTTCAGCCCTGACTGGTGTGGCTCAGTGGAGTGAGTACCGGCCCATGAACCAAAAAGTTGCTGGCTTGATTCCTGGTCACAGCACGTGCCTTGGGGTGCAGGCCAGGTCCCCAGTTAGGGGCCTGGAGAGGCAACTGACGGATGTTTCTGTCACATGTCAGTGTTTTCTTCTCTTTCTCCCTCCCTTCCCCACTCTCTGAAAATAAATAAATAAAATAAAACATTGTGTTTCAGTAATATATCTTTGTGGATATCAAATTCTAGTGCTGTTCATTGTCATTTGAGGTTTTGTTTCTACCTGTAAATTGGATTGAATCCTGAATTCCTCTACTTTTGTCTAATATCTGGCTATGAGTCTCCAAGCTAATGTTCCAGATTTTTCTCCAACATTTCTGACTTGGAATCATTAAGAACTGAAACTACTTTCCCTCTAAACCCATTAAACTAAGGGGGGGACGACCTGATACAACTGCAGAGACAGCACCACAATAGTTCATACACAGACAGCCTTCCTGACTGTTGCAGAAAGATTACCAGAGACATCCAGACTGCAGACCAGGAAAATCCATCACATTGTCACTACCTGCCTCCATTCCACCTGAGGATGCTTCAAACCAGACACCAAGAAATCTTTTCAACTGGCTGCCGCTGGAACTCAGAAACCAGGATTACAGTCTGCTCCAGGCATTAAGCATTATTTCCTTTCGTTCCCACAGACGTGCCTTATTTAATACCTGATTGCCTGCACCACAGGCCTAACTTTGGGAGCCCCCTTGCACCACCATCTCCTGGAATGAGATACAACTGTTTAACTGAACAGACCTATTTTTGAGCCCGAGACAGGTTTGATGAGATACAGAAAAATCTATCAACACAACATCTGGAACATGAAACTTTCCAGGAGGTGTCTACCCTTGACTGAATGACTCAGAACAGGCCTCCCCAGAGTGTGCCACTCAGCATGGGAATTATTTGGGGCAGAAGGCAGTGGAGACCCACAGGCTCATGACTTCTACCTCTCCCTTGAAGAACTTAAATTTGGGACCTTGCCCATAACAAGGGTTATACCACAGATGACTCTTTATAACCTATCTACAGGGCAGGGCAAACCTCTAATTACTGAACATCTGCTCTTATTTCATCATCCTGTGAATGGCTTTCCTCCTCTGAAAGCCCAAGGCAACTCCCCTCATTCCTTGGCTTGGGTGCCATGTAGATCTCATTTTAACTTTCTGTCTCTGACTCTCACCAGTATGTGGGGTCCCCCGTATGTACATATGTAATTCAGTTGTTTTCTTCCCTCTTGTCCACCTGTCTCACGTCTATTAGCTGGGACCGGCTGAAAGAACCTAGAAGCGCAGCGGAGCTCCTCCCCCGCTGACCGTCCAGTGCACGCTGCTCTGCAGGTCCAAGCCACCCTGCTGCCGTGAAGGCTGCGCTGTGTCTCCCTGCGTGTCCTGCCTAACCTTACCTAACTACTCCCGTGCTGCTGGACACTGACGAAGTTCCCAAGTGTGTGACATCACAAACAATCCTGCTCATGATGAGTATCCGTATGCAAACACCTTTTCACAATTGGGTAGTTTACATTTTGATACACATTGCCAAAGATCTTTCCAGAAAGTTTCTCAAGTTGTATTCCCAGCAACAGAACATAAAGTTCTCCATTTCCTCACATATTTGCCAACCTGGTGGACAACAAGAAGTGCACATTTCTTTTTTTCAATAATTAATGTAGTTAACACCATTTAATCCACGTACTAGACTTTCCTATGTCTGCTTCTGTGACACGCCTTTCATGTCTCTGGCCCAGTTTCCCACCACGGTACTCGTATTTTCTTACTGTGGATATCAACACTTCGTCATGTTCACAGTGACTGTTTTTTTCCAGACAAAAGTCTTAAATATAGCTTTTCTTTCCACTCCCTTGACCCAAAGGCCTGCATCTTTCTCCACCCAAGAGCCTGCTAACTGGTTTACCTGCAGGACCCTCTCTGTCTGTCCAGCCTCCTGGGGTTGCCTGAGTTCTTTTCAGTAAGCCAATTAAAACATGCCTCCCCTCTGCTCAAATGTCTCCCCCAATCCCACCTCACCCACGTCTGCCCCCTTGTCAGCAACCGCACGCCAGGTGTTCGCCATGGAATCCCTCGCCGCAGCCTTCAGGTGCCCGCTTCTCACATACTCCAAGTCCGCACACCCTGCTCCTGTCTGGAAACGCCTCTTCCATTTCCTGTGTCCATCAGAACTCACTCGGTCTCCGAGATCCAGGTCTTTCTTTCGGGATGCTGCCCCAGATCTTCCCAGGGAAAGTGAATCATTTCTATCACTGTGTTCACACCTCTATTAGGGCCTGCATCATGCTGAGACTCTTACTAGACCACGCATAGATTCTGTGAGTGTGTGCTAAGTGAGGGGTCTCCAGACCTCACCAAGATGGGGACAAGCAACGTTAATAGATACTCTGGACATACATGACTGAGATTTAAGAAACTTTAAATCCATTCCAACAAAATGAAGCTGTGAATGAAAGCTGTGACTTAACTACATGATGTGTTTCTAGGCTGGGCATCTATATGTGAGTGGGAGCCCGTCAGGTAGAATTAGTGTTTATCCTAATGTCATACGAGGGGCAGGAGCATCAGAGGGCTGTAATTGTGTGCAGGCCTGTGCTCAACCCACTGAGCCACACCAGCCAGGGCCCCGAGAGGGCTGTAACTGTACTGTAGGGTCTGAGGTCACTCATCAGGCTTCTCCATGGCCTGGGACAATTCCCTGCACTTGTCCCTGGCTCACCAAACAATATTCTGATGACTAACTTGGTTTTCAGGTACACTGGTATCAGGACAGTTGATACTGTGGGCAATACAAAGGTATAGTCTCTTTTTTAAGTTAACACATAAACTGGTTTATCAGTCCTCTGACTGGCTTAGCTTGCTCAGTCCCTGACAGCCTGACTGGCTCCAAGGAGAGGGGCAAGGTCTGAGTATAAGAGCCTGAGCTGCGGCGACCTCACAGGTGCTGCCTACCTGCCTGGTGCCTGCCTCCATTTCAAAGCGCATCCATCTTCCTCACTGAACACGTTCTCTTAGGAAAAAAGCATTTCCGGTTTCTCTGACTTCTTGGGTTTGGCACAAGATATCTAACCCAGAGTTTTGCACTTCAAGAGCTAAGAGATGACAGTCACAGTTTTCCAATTGAGTGTGCCCTGTTGCAGCCGGTGCTTCCTGCCCTGGCCCTCACAGCAGAGGTGAGGGCCCGTCCTCCAGGTAGGCTCTTGCTAAGCTTTCCCTTCTCACCAGGGAGCTGGGACATGGCACGCCAACTCTTTCAACAACACTGTGCCCCTGTGTGTACTGTCTGTGCTACAGGCAGGTGGGTCATAATCCTGCCCTCAAAGAGCCCAGTGTTTTGATGGGTTTGATTTTTTTTTTTTAATTGTGCTCTTTGGAAGGAAGTTATTCATAGCCTGCATTTAAAGCGCGAGAAGTTATGCTTTACCTCCATGAGAGTGGAATGTCTCTTTTTTTGGTTTTGTTTTATTTTATTTTTCTCAATTTTTGCCATTAAAATTTTTTTTATTTTACATTTTTTTAATTGTATTTTTTCCAGGTGGGTTTAATTTCTTACTTGTAAGTCATAACAAACCACTTCACAGAGCCCTTTTGGTCTCCTTTTTTACCCATCATGTATCTTCCACTTCCCTCTTCTGCCTCTTTTAAAGAGAGAGAGTGGAGAAGAGTTTGCTAGGATCATGGAGAAAGGACTTCTGTTCCTTTGTATCCCCATTTCAAGGTGATGTCTCAAAAAGACCGGAAGCCTCACTAACACCTTACACACGGACGACAAAACCAAGAAGTGTCTCGTTTCTGGCACTCCTCAACATAACCAAGGCACCTCAGCTCTTCCCCCCGTCCCCCTCTCCGAAGGTCTTCCCTTCACGGCTCCCACGCATGCTATTGCCAGGCGGATGTGTAAGCACGGAGACTCTGATCTCTGCTGCATGTCTCCCCCGCACTCCCGACCCAAACAGCTGCCCAGCTGCTTCCTCCTCATCTGCACTTGGATGTCGCGTCGACATCTCAGAGCCCACACGTCCAAAATCAAACTCTTGATTTGTTCCTTACGGTCTTCCCATTTTTTATCCTCCCAGGTGTTTCTGCCTCTCCTTTCTCTCAACCCCCACATCCAATCATGAGCAAATCACACTGACCCTCGCTTCAAAATACATCCAGAAGCGGACCACTTCGTCACTACTTCCGCTGCTGCCACACTGTGCCAAGTCCCCGATTACTGCAACAGCCTCCCGCGGCTCTCTCCATCCTCCTCATGGGTGCCCCCACCTGTGCCTTACCGCACCCCACCTGGTGGCTGTCGTGATTCCATTAAAACTCTTAGTCCCAACACATTAATCCTCCTGCTAAAGTCATCTCCTTCAAAACAAAATCCAAAGTCTTTTACTGTGGCCACACAAAGTCCTTAAGCCTGAGTGCACACTAGAATCACCTAAAAAAAACCTTAAAATGCCGATTTCAATTCCAAGGCCCTATCTCAGGTTAGTTCAATCAGGATCTCTGGGGTGGGATCAAATCTTTTCTCTCTTTTTTAAGATTTTATTTATTTACTTTTAGAGAGAGGGAAAGGGAGAGAAAGAGAAATATCAATGTGTGAGAGATACATCGATTGGTCGCCTCTCACACATCCCCAATTGGGGATCTGGCCCACAACGCAGGTATGTGCCCTGACAGGGAATCAAACCGGTAACATTTCAGTTTGCAGGCTGGCACTCAATCCACTGAACCACGCAAGCCAGGGCCAAACCTTTTCTTTTTCAGAGTTTCTCAGGTGACTGAAACACACAGGTAGGCTGAAAACCCATGCTTTACACAAACCCCAGTTGCCTCTGATGGCACCTACCCTATTCCTTCCTACTCCTAGGACCCTGGCTCTGCCTCCTGGCATTTCTCCAGCATGTCTGAAACTCTCCGGTGTCAGGGTTTTGTACCCGCCATTCCCTCTTCCAAGGACGCTCTTCTCGTAGATAGCCACGATGGCTTGTTCGCTCCCCGCACTCCGATCTCCACTATAGAGGTCTCCTTGTGAGTGAGGCCTTCCCAGGTAGGTCCCCACATAAAAGGGAAGCTCCCTCTCTGCACTCTGTCCCTGTAGCCTGTGTTTCGTTCTTCACTGCGCTCACCCTCACCTTACAGTTCCACAGTTGTTCTGTCTCCCTTGTCTGAATTTTAGCCCCTCGAGCAGGGGCTCAGTCCACCTCATCCAGTCCTGTATCCTTAGGATCAAGAACAGTGCATGGTCCTCAGTAACTGCTCAGTAAATATGTGTTAAGTGGATGAATTACATTTCACAGAACTCACTAATAGTAATGTCTGTAGAAAAATTGTATAAAGATTTATTTCATTAAACTCATACCCTATAAGACATTTGCTTTAAGAAAGCAAATCACTTTGAGAAAAACTTACATTAAAAAAAAAATGTCCAAAGCAATATAAACCAACCTATTATGGTATTCAATAGACAATTTAACAGAATTATTAAATAATTAACCTACATTAGAATATTTTTCTTAGAAAAATTTAACAGGTTTATTTTTAAGTGCTCCTACCCAAAGGCCTAAAAGGTCCATAATTTTACTTTTCTGATCTTAAATGAAAGAATCTGACCTGCCCCATCTAATCCTGAGTCCTCTTTATCCCTGAAGCTGGTTTTTCTGGAGGTGACAGTGCTTAAGTTATAAGTACTGGTTCTAGAAGAGAAAGTGGGAAAGAATCCTCCGCCTATGTTACCTTGGTATGTTTCACTTTGTTTCCTTTTCTGAAAAAAGTATCTTGATAATCTTGAATGCTGCAGGAAATTCAGAATGAAACATGGCAAGACATGCAGACTTGCACTATTTCCTGTCAGCAGATAAATTTCCCTAGATGAAAGTGCTTAGTAAGCAATCTTTGCTTTGCTCATCTCCAGAGTGTGATTTCCCCACAGATGCTGACAGCACTCTGCTTGGGCTCATACAATTATAAAATTCCCACCTAATTCACAGTAAACAACCCGTGAAGACGACTGCAAGCACTTCATTCCTCACCCTCCCAAAAACACCAAGTACACTAGAGAGGAAGGATCACATGGAGTTTTACCTGTGTGTGTTCGGAGGTGTTTCTTTAGCTGAGACACGTCCATGAATTTGCGATGGCAATGGTTGCATTCCGGTAATGAGTGGCCTTGTCGCAACAATAAAAAAAGTGTCAGTGCGTCTTTCCGCCATCGTGGAGCCTGGGGGGCCTGCTGGGAACAGGACTTCTATAACAACCAGTCTGTCTGGAAGGCCGTGGTCCAAGGCCATTTCTGCTGGCCCTAAGTGGGGTCTCCGGAACAGAGGGAGCACACAGCTCTTGTTAAAACTGAAGGTGTTTGTGCTCAAGATGAAACATTCTATGTGGGCAAGAGATGTGCTTGTCTGTACAAAGCAAAGAGCAACACAGCGTTGCCTGGGTGCAAACCGAACAAAACCAGAGTCATCTGGGAAAGGAAGCGCATGCTCATGGAAACACTGGACGGTGCACACCAAATTCCAAAGCAACCCTCCTGCTGAGGAATCTGTGTAATGCTGTACCCCTCATAACCTTAAACTTATTGATACGTAAATAAATAAAAGTGGATTTGTTCCCTTGGAAAAAAAGTGTTAGTGCATATATGCTCTTCCTGCATTTCTTCAGTGATTTGTGTTACAGCACTTCCCTGAAAAATAATCACGTTAAACATGGTGCTTTAATAAAACCACTATAATTTTTTAGTTCATTTGGTAACAGTTAATATTTTTCCAATACATCTCAATTTATTGCTTCGTAAGAAAGCTAGGACTCTTCCAACTCCCTAAATATATTCTTTTTCCTTGAAAGCACTGGTATGATTGTGGCCAATTAGTCTCACATGGCACTCCCAACCCCCATTCATTCCTTATCAGTTGTAAGGAAAGGGAAAAAAAAACCCAGCCAGGATGGAGAAAGCCTGGACTGACAGTTACTGGGCGGTGACTCTTTCTCCAGGCACCACTAACAACCAATCAATCCACTGGCACCTCAGAGTCAAGTGGCACTTTTGAGATACCAGTCTGTAGGGTTTTTGTGTGTGGCACCAAAACTGTAGTATAAAAATTAAATGCAAATCACAAGGTAATGAGAATTAACACAAGAGCATCTAATTTAGATTGTTTTTAAAGACTTTTTGCTAAATACTCACTTATCTTCTATAATATAACCTAATGTTTCAGAAATATGTTGTATTTGCATTTCTCCCCTACCCACCAATCCAAATTTGCTCTGACTTTATTGTACCTGTATGAACTCGGTAATGGCTCTTTAGTTGTCTTTTCTGGCTGAAATATTTTCCACACTGATCACAGGTAAAAGACTTCTGTCCTGCCAAATGAAAAACAAAACACTAAAGCATGCAAAAAACTATGAAGAACAAGGATGCTCACAGTTGGGTCCAGATTCCCATATTCTACAAATGATACAAAGTAACTTGTCTACAAACCCAAATGCCTTCACATTCTACCACAGTAACATAAATGTGCAAAGCCATGTAGGGCTTAGGGAGTGGTGGAGACTGTGGTAGACCTGGTGAATTCAAGTTTCCCCTAAAGGCATCCAATGTAAATTCTAAGTTCGAGTGGTTAAATAAAACATGTTTGCACATTGAACTTCCGACAGCCAGTTTATAATATGCCCTAGTTTAAGGCTTGATGCTGTGCAGAACTCTAACCTACACTCTTAACAGTCACATAACTGTCTCTCAACGACACCAGGCTGAGAAGACTATTTGGATCATGGTAATGCCCACCCTGGGAACAGGAACAGGAACCTGGTGGTAGCTGGCCCTCTGGTCCAAGCCTGGCTACCTGAGTGCAGGCTCATGTGCTCCAGCAGTGAGTGCTTGGTGGTGAGAGCCTTGCTGCACACAGTGCATGTATACGGCCGCTCTCCTGTGTGTATCCGGGTGTGGACCTGCAGAGAGTGCTTCTGGGTAAAGCCTTTTCCACATTCATTACATTTGAAAGGTCGCTCCCCTGGAATGAGAGACCCAGAAAATTGGTATAAGTAAGAATGTGCACATCTTTCTGTTCACTTGCTAATTAAAATGACAATAATGGCACATATCCAAAAGGCCAATGAACCGGGGAAACAAACATCAGCAATCAAATTTTGCAAGCTGGAACAGATGAATCCAATGCCAGCAGTGAGGAATAGTGAGATACAACCTAAATTTTAAGACAACCCTCCATAAGACTCAGGATTTGGTGGCACATGTTATCTCCGAAAAAGGGGGCAAGGACAATAAATGAGTCTGTTTCAAAGGTAGTTAGACACCTCAGATCCAGTATCCTATTCCATGGAGCTGGGACACCAGCCTCTCCCCAAAAGAAGATGGAGACTGTTCTCTGTGGAGCGTAAAACAGAGGGTCTCTGGACTAGGGGGTCTTGGATTAGGGGTCTCCCTGTACAATGGGGTAGGATGACCACAGGGACAATAGGTCCAAGTTTACATCTGGGATGCTGACACTCCCCTCAGCCTTCTTCTCCCTCCTGCTGTAGACACTGGCAATGAGGAGACTATTGCCTCCAGGTGGGAGAGTGGAGTCTGCCTAGAAAGCACCAGCAAGGAAGTGAGGGCCGGCCGTGCTGCCCCAGCAAGGCTGTTGTCTGCAGGCTCTCTCCATACCTGCAGGGCTGCTAGTAGCTTTAAAGAAACCATTTTTACAAGAGTATGCTTCTTTTTTAATGTTTTAATCATTTAGCTGAAAGCAAAGTGATTAAAAAAATGTTTTTAATCCTCACATGAAGATATTTTATTATTGATTTTTTAGAGACAGAGAGAGAGAGAGAGAGAAACAGACAGACACCTATGTGAGAGAGAAACACCGACTGGTTGTTTCCTAGGTGTGGGCCCTGACGAGGAATCAAGCCCACAAGCTTTTGGTGTATGGGACAATGCTCCAACCAACTGAGCCAACCAACCAGGGCAAGATTATAATTAAAAAAAAAAAAAAAAAAAAAAAATCATCATTCAAGGCAGGCCTCTAGTACTTGAAACAGATGCCAAAACAAGAAAAAAAGGCAACTTGCAGAAAACAGAAACTGCCCAAGATGAAGAAAATGTTAAAGCCTAACAAGTAAATGTTATTATTAATGTGCTCACAGGGGTAAGGCATTACATCGTGAAACAACAACAACAAAAAGGGATTGTAGTAAATTTCTTTTTAGAGAAAAAAGAGGGCCTAGAAGTGAAAAAATAAGAGCAGAAATAGAAAAACTATAAGGGCTAAGAGGGTAAGTGGAAATCTCCCAGGTGGAAAACAGGAGAGAAAAGATAAGGAAGTTAGACGATGGGTTGTTCCAGAAACTGAGCAGAACGAAAGGAGAAATCGTCTATGAAACAATTCCAGGAAACGTTCTGGATCTGAAAGACAGGAGTTTCCAGAGAGACTCACTCTAAAGTGATTCACTGGAAACTTTCAGAGTACAGGACAGAAGGGAAGCTCCTACATGCTCTTTTCCTTAAACGATCTTGTAGACAGACTATTTAACTCCTTACACTACGCTGTGTCACAGCTCAACAAATATTTCTCAAGTGTCTACCTTGTTCGAAGAACCAGAATTCAGGGTCCTTACCGATCTTAAAACCACAAGGCTCCAGACAAATCAGAACCTCTAGGGTGGGGGCCCAGGCACTGGCAGTTTTAGTTCTCTAGGTGGTTCTAAGGTTTCAAAACCACAGTGCTAGGTGCTGCTGGGTCAAAGAACAGAAAGCTGCAGGATGATGGAATACTTACGCACTAGTCCCTACACATAAGCTTACAATTAAGTTGAGGGGTATTTAAGTGGTAACTACAACTGAACTCAAAGCAGAGTGAGTGAGTGTATGTATAAGAGAAAGTTCAAAGGAAGGAGGGATTTCTGGCGAGTGTTTCAGTGTCCAACATGGTGGCCATTTAAATGAACTTAAAATACAAAATTCAGTTCCTCAGTCACACTCGTCATATGTCAAGTGCTCAAAATCCACATGTGGCTAGGGGCCGCCACATTGGACAGCCCTGTATCTGATGATGATATTACCATCATCACAGAAGTGTCTCTCAGCAGTACCGGGCTAGAGAGACCAAAAAGAAGACATTTACAGCTAGATTACAGCTAGCTGGCTGAGCGAGAAAGCTGTTCACACAGACCAAAGGCACAGATAGCTATGGTCAAGGTGAGGAATGTTCAAGCGTCAGAAAGCAGATAAATTTGGCTAGAGCGCATTATCTGGAATCAGGCTACCTGGGTTCAAATTTAAGCTTTCTAGGACTTGGCCTCTTCATCTGTACAACAGGGATAATATAACCTATCTCACAGGGCTCTTGGGAGAACTACATGCAATAACAATTATAAAGGCTTTATTGTAACACCCATGACCTAGAAGTTGCACAATAAATGAAATCTATTATTACCATTACTACTGCAAAACACATTCCAATAAGCTGTGAAAGCATAATTACCCGTGTGGCTCCTCTGGTGGATTGCTAAAAAGTGATTGTACTTGAAGACTTTGCCACAGTCTTTACAACGGGCCTCAGGGCCAACTGGACGCTTTCTCCTACCACAGACCCTCTTGGCTGAACCCTGGTCTTCTTCATCCCCAACAAGTTTGTAGTCTTTAAGTTTGATGGATCTCTGAATCCTCCGCTTGCTATACCGAGTCTGGTGGTCCTGTCCATCCTGGGTCTTAGGATCACAGTTCTCATCTTTTCCATCAGGGGTTCCCTCCCCTTGACCCAGCAGCTCACAAGCAGGCTCAGATGCTTCCATTTCTTTTGCTGCAGTCTGTTCATTCAGTATACCATTGTCTACCTCTTTAACCACAAAGTTTTGTCTGTTCTGAACTGAATTGTTTACTCTCAGCTGTATTTCTTCCTCTGCAGCCAGTCCTGATCTCCCCTCCTGCAAACTGCTGACTTTTCTTGGTCTTCCTCGTTTCCGCTTCGGCGGATCATTTTTCTTATTAGAAATAACAACCACTGGAGCACCAGGTGTGTTCAAAGCCGTGGGCTTTGGGGAACTATGATTAATTTGAAAGTCTGTATATGCCTTTACCAGGTCATAGACTTTTAAGAACTGAGCGGTAGCCAGGATTTGTTCTGTACTTTTCTCACTGGTCTGGAGACAACCTGTGTAGATGAACTCCAGCAGGATACCAAATGTGTCGGCTTCCATGCCTTCCAGCATGTAAGTGGACTGGCCGATCTCCCCCTCTTCAGCAAACATCATGGAGAAGTATTCGCTACTGGCAGCCAGTAAGGCTTTGTGGGCCCGGAAATGCACATTCTCCACGATTAAAGTAATGTCACAGAGAAAGCCTTTCTTCCTCTGGTCCTCCAAGCTGGCCAGGACAGCGTTACTGTGAGTGTCTGAGTGTACAACGAGGTGCCCAGAAGGCTCTGATGATGTTTCTGCCATTTTCTTTAGAAGACAAGAAAAATTAAGCCTGAAGTGAGAAAACAATGTTTAAAAAGGAGTAAGTACTAACGAGGTTAATCCCAGACCACGTGAACCTACTATTTACTTCACGTTGTTAACTGAAATGTACCACTTACCACTTTTAAAAGTGTATTTAGAAACTTAGCTTTGGGTTCTTTTTACTGTTGTACCATTATCTAGCTAGGTGAATTTCCAAAATCCGCGTTACCTTTCGGGGTCTGTTTTCTCCTTTGCAAAATGAAGGAACTAGGATCAAGCACCCCTAAAACTCATTCCCAGCGCTCACTTTCCACAGTGGCACAAATTACAGAATGAGAGTTACAGTGTCTCGATTTCACTCATTAATAGCCATTTTCTGAAAACAAGTATGAAAAGCGCATGTGCTACTTGTCTGTAATTAAATAACGCAAGGCGCAAGGGGCCTCGCTTTAAAGGGCGGCGTGGAACGCCCAAGGCTGACGCCAGACAGCGCTCAGCGAAGAGGGGCGGACTGACGATTTCCGGATCCCGGGGGCGCTGAGCTCGAAGCCGGGCGCGGGGAGGCCCCCACCTCCGGGCCCGAGCCCCGCGGGCCGGACCTGGGAGCAGAGGGCTGAGGAGGGGTCCAGACGGCCGCGGGTCTCGCACCCACGGACCGTAGGTCTGGGGTGGACCTACCTCTCAGGGCTTCCGGCGAGGTGTGGATCGTGACCGGCCCACCCAGCGGCCTGGCGGGCGCACCCGCGCCGGGCTGTCCCTGGCCTCCAGCTCCGCACGGCCTGCCACGGGCTCCTGCGCCGCCCGAGGTTCAGCTTCGCCGCCCCAGAAGCTGCCAACCCGGAAGCACCGGCGCGGGACGCGGGACCACGTGGCCCGCGGAGACGCCCACCGTGGGGGGCGCGGCGGGGCGGGGCGGGGCCTGAGGTCCCCGCGGCGCCGCCCGGAGCTCCCCAGGAGGCCGAGTTGGCAGTGGAAGGAAGAATTATGCTGGCGAGGTAGACAGGATTATGTTGTCACTCTGCAACTGTGGCAGCTTTATATCACACTGGACTTTTAGCTCCTCACCCCAGGCGCCGAAGCTCCTCCCCGTCCACTATTATTATTATTTGCCTCCTCAGTATTTTCCAAATCTGCCTTCTTTCCCCCCCACTTCCGATGTCTTAGTCCCAGACAGTGAAAAGAGCCCTCTAGTCAGTCTGATCTGGGTCCTGCTGAGTGATCTTCGGCAAGTCACTTATCCTCTCAACTTTTTTTTTCACCTTACCTATAAATCGGAAATATAAACACTAGTTCACACGAGGTTGGGTTGCTGTGGGGTAAACAAGATTATATAATGAGTTTAGTAAGTGCCTGGATTAATTCTTGACTACTATGACTAAAATTATTATAAATCTTTAGATTTTCATAATCTTTCTTCAATAGACTATTAAGGGTTTCTATATACCCCCCTGATAAAGACCAAGCTTCTCCATACGGTCTACAAGCCCCACCCAAAGGCAGTTGCCTCCCTCCTCCTCTCTCCAGTTGTTTTAACATTTTCTCTCTCAACTTATGCTTCACCAACATGCAACTGCTTATACTTTATCCACTCCTAACAGACACTTCCAGATCCCCACCATACCATCTATGGTCTCCAAGATTTTCAAACTGGAGGTGTAACTGCCGGCCTGGCTCTTTAAAAATTTCACTAGTTTTTGTTAAAATTAGGCTTTTCTCTGAGGTTTTTTCCTTCTTTCTCTTGAATAGCCTCTAAACACCAGAATTTGTGGAGTTCCAAATCGGATGGCGAGCTCTGCCCGGCTTCTGCACACCGGCAGGTAGAGAAGTCAGCCGGGGGAGCTGACTGCCCCATGGTGTCACTACGTCAAGAACTGCAGTAAAAACACTGGCCCTCCACAAAGCCTCAGTCCAACAGCTGAAGATGACTCAGAGCAGAGCGAAGCCAGGTGTTCCTACTGCTTCACTGGGTCATTGCTCGCTAGGGCGCAAGCTCTGCAACGAAATACTGGGGCTGCGGATCTTCCACCATCAGCCTCTCACAATAGAAACCAGCCCTTTCTTCAAGGCAATTTTGCTTGGAATCCATGTGATTTCTTTTTCTTAATGTTTGTTGCTGTTGTTTTTTGATTAAGGCCAGCTGGTCTACCTTCAGCAGCTCTTCACAACTCAACCTTGCAGAGAAGGGTTTGGGCTGCCTATTTATCATTTATCCAAAAGAACATTTATTCAAAGCCCACTAAGTGCCAGGCACTGTGTTAGGTGCTAGGGATGGATAGAGCAACTAACAAGGCCCTTGCCCTCATGAAGCTTACATTCTTGTATGGGGAGAAAGGGGGAAAATTACACGTAAACAAATAAATAATATAATTTCAGAGAATGTGAAGTTTTGTAAGTAGTGGTGATGGAGCCTGACAGGAAGTGAAGTCAAGGTAGGTTCCATTTAAGCTGAGCTCTATGTGATAAGCCAGCTGTGTGAAGATCTAGAATAAGAATGTTCCAGGCAAGGGAAAAGCAAGCAGAAAGGTTCCAAGGCTGGAAATCAGCTTGGTGCTTTTGAGGAACAGAAAGGCCTGTGTGGCTGCAGCACAGTGAGGGAGAGGGGAAATGGCAGGAGATGGATTGTTGATAAGGTGGCTAGATTTTGCAAATAAAAACCCAGGACATCCAGTAAAAATTTGCATTTCAGATAAACAATGAATAATATATCATGGGGTATTCTTATGCTAAAAAAAATCCACGTGATGTCTGAAATTCAAACACAACCTGACATCCGGTGTTTTATCTGACAACCCTCCCTGGACCAGAGCCTGAGTTTGACAATGTGGGAAGCTAATATTATGAAAAATCTTTCCACAGCAAGATAGCTAGAAATGACAACAGAAAATGCATAACTGAGCTTAACAGAGAGTAAAGAAAATCCCAGGTGCCAAATAGAATTAAAATCAGGGTAGTAAGCTAACGTCGAAGCCATGGAAATCCTAGGGGCATTTTATTAAACCAGCACCTAGAGGCTTAGGTGTTGATGAGTAATTTGGGCACAGTAGACCGAGCCTTTGGTGTGTCTGAAGCAGGGGCTGAAAAAGAGAATCTCCCACAGAAGTCAGGTGCTGTGGAAGAGCCACAGTCTCCATGAAAGGGTGGACCTGGGAGGAAAAAATCTGAGTTCAAGGGCAGATAGCAAGAAATCGTCTTCCTTGCTGTTGGCTCTGGGTGAGGAGGAAAGTCTCTGAAAATTTGTGAGCTGCCAGAATTTAAAAAAATACCCTCCAAATCCTCTAGAAATTAAAATGTAATCAATGAAATTTAAAAATCAGTGGATAACATTTCAATAAAATCTATACATAACCACACACAAGACTCCGCAGATAGGTCAAACAGTTGAAGACAGAACTTGTGATTTAGAAGGTGGATCTGAAGAAACCGCCTAGAAAGCTAGTCTGAAATAAAGAGATGGAAAGTATGGAAGGGATATTGAGGGACCTGAACAGAATGAGAGTGATTTATCATGTAACCTAATTGGAATTCCAGAGGCAAAGACTACTGAGAATGGGAAAAAAACTTTATTTTATTTTTTTTAAGATTTTATTTATTTATTTTAGAGAGGGAAGGGAGAGAGAGAGAGAGAGAGAGAGAGAAACATCAATGTGCGGTTGCAGGGGTCCATGGCCTGCAACCCAGGCATGTGCCCTGACTGGGAATCAAACCTGCGATGCTGTGGTTCGCAGCCCGCACTCAATCCACTGAGCTACGCCAGCCAGGGCTTTTTTTTTTTTTTGGAAAAAAACAATATTTAAAGATAATGATGAGAATATTCCAGAACTAATACAAAACACAAATCCACCGATCTGGGAAGCACAACAAATTCCAAGAATGCTAAACAAAAAGAAATCTATAGTTAGACGCATTGTAGTCAAACTGCAGCATGTCAAAGATAAAGAGATCTTAAAAGAATATGGAAAGAAAATCCTAATTACCTCTGAAGGAAAATGCCCAGTGGCACTTTACAGATAGCTTCTTGACAGCAACAGAAGTCTTTACTGGAATGGTATTTTCAAAATTTGCCTATTTTTCCCTTTTAAATATTATGTTCACAGCAAAGTTGAGCAAATGTAGAGAATTTCCATATACCTTTTGCCCCACACATGAGCAGCCTCCTCCACTATCAACCTTCAACCTCAGAGAGGTACACTTACTACAACTGAAAAATCACTGGCTGGTAATACACGGACACATCATCTCCCAAAGTCCACAGTTTAATGAGCATTCACTCTTCATGCGGTGTATTTTATGGATTTAGACAAATGTGTAATGACATGTATCCACCATTGTAATATTGTAGGAGGGTGCAGCCAGGGGACCCCCAAAAGAAGGATTTGTAATGGGGTCCAGAACTCAAGGTGTCCAGGAAATATTAGAAAGATATATAGGATGTCCTCACCCTCCAATACAGGTGTGAGTTGGGGGAAGGGGCACATAGAGCAGGGCCACTGAGAGCTGTTTTGCAGAGCCACAGCTTTGCAGCTAACCTCTGGCACGGTCTTTTAACACATCTATAACCTTTAACTGGTTGCATAGATATGTTGAATAGCTGTGGCCCTGCTCTGAGCCAGGTGGATGGAAGGAACTTCCCCCCAAGATGTAACTGGGAGGCAACTCCCCCTAGTTACAGCACCTGCGTGAGAGCTTGCAGATGATTGGCTCCACGACATAGGGCCACCCCTGCCCAGACTCATGATGGCAGTCCAGTAAAGCTGGAAGGATATGGGAGTGCTGGCAAGTGTAGCTGATTGTGGGAGAAGTCCGAAATAGGGCTGCAGAGGAAGATTGGCGTGGGGATTTAAACCCAGATGTGGCAGCCATTGAAGAGGGAGCCACGCGGCTGTGGCAGTGGAGAGAGAAGCACTCGGCAGCAGCCATGTGAGGAGAACCACGTACTTTTGGCAGAGTGGGGACCCCCGCAGTCCTGGTGAGGGAGAACCACGTGGCTTTGGCCAGAGTGGGGACATCACCCCACCCCCAGCAGCCATGACAAGAATCACCATGCGGCTTTAGCAGAGAACCACCACATGGCTTCAGCTGGAGATCCTAAAAACACAGCTGAGGGTGCCGGGAACCGAGGGAGGCCTCCCTGCCAAGCACGGATTACTGGGAAGAACCAGGGACTGCTGAGCCACGGACTTCTATTTCTTTTCCTGAGATATGGTACCCCAGACAGGGCAAAGGGGGAAAGGAAGGACTGTGTGTGTTTGTGGGTGTTTTAAGGGACTTTGGGATTTTGTGAAGACATTAAGTCATTACTCTTAAGGCTGTATAACTTGAATAAATAATTCATTTCCTTTTCACCAATCTCTCACATGGAGAGCTATAATTCTCTGGCGAAGGGAAAGGTGAACCTAGTACAGGGGGACCCCAGGAGTAGGGGGGTCCATTCGGTAACATTGTGGGACCCTCTTCCTTGGTGGCCAATCAGGGAAAATCATGGGAGACACATGTGCAATAGCTTTAAAGTAATACAACTACTTGTACATGCGCAGTAAAAGCCCACCAAGACTAGCCAGGAAGGATCCACCCTATAAGAACAGAGTCCCTCCAGCCCACAGGGTCAATCTCTGCTTGGAGTTGGCCTGCTCCCATGTTCTCTGCTATCAACTCTGGGTGTTCGGTTCAATTCTTTGTCCCGAACACCAAGAACCTGGTTACCTGTACCCACCTGTGACAATATCACACAGAATTATTTCACTGCCCTAACAATCTCTGAGTTCTACCTATTTATCCCTCTTTCCCTGACGACCCCTAGAAACCATTGATCTCTTTACCGTCTCCATAGTTTTCTCTCTCCCAGAATGTTGTATATTGGAATCATACAGTTTATGTTGCCTTTTCAGATTGGCTTCTTTTACTTACTACTATGCATTTAAGGTTCCTCCAGGTCTTTTCATGGCTTGATAATTCATTTCTCTGTAGTAATAAATAATATTTCATTGTCTGAATGTATCATTATTTAACCATTCATCTAATATAAAAGACATCTTGGTTGCTTCCAAGTTTTGGTAATTATGACTAGAGTTTCTTTGTGCAAGTTTGTGTGTGAACGTAAGTTTTCAGTTCATTTTGGATAAATACTAAGGAGTGTTACTGAAGGGTCGTACGGTAAGAATATGTTTGGTCTTGTAACAAACTGTCCAGGTGTCTTCCAAGTGCCTGTACCATTTTGTATTTCCACCAGCAATGAATCGAAGTTCCTGTCCTCCCTCATCCTCACCGTGTTTGATGTTGGTGGTGTTCTGGATTCTGGCAATTCTGGCAGCTGTGTAGTGGTATCTCATTGTTTTAATTTGCATTTCCCTAGTGATATATTATGTAGATATATTATGTATTAAGCACCTTTTCTTGTGCTTATTTTCCATCTGCATTTCTTCTTTCCTGAAGGGTTTGTCAGGCCTTTTGCCCATTTTTGACAGGGTTATTTGACTGAGTTTTAACAGTTCTTTGTATATTTTGAATAATAGTCCTTTATCAGTTATGTAGTTTGCAAGTATTTTCTCTCAGTCTACGGTTTGTCTCATTTTCTTGACAGTGTCTTTGCAGAGCAGAAGTTATTTCATTTTAATGAAGTCCGGCTTATCTATAATTCCTTTTGTGGATCATGCTGTAGTATGATATATAAAAAGTGTTCAAAGTTGTCTGGGTTTTCTCCTACGTTGTTTTTCAGGAGCTTTATAGTTTCGCATTTTACATTTTAATCTGTGATCCATTTTGAGTTAATTTTTTGTGAAAGGTAAAAGGTCTGTGTCCGGTTTCATTGTTTTGCCTGTGGATGTCCAGTTGTTCCAGCACCATTTGTTGAAAAGACTGTCTTTGCTCCATTGTATCGCATTTGCTCCTTTGTTAGAGATCAGTTGACTGTATTTATGTGGCTATATTCTGGGGTGGCTTCTCTGTCCCATTGTCCTTTTGCCTATTCTTTCACCACTACCACACTGATTCAATTACAGTGGCTTTATAGCAGGTCTTGAAATCAGGTGGTATCAAGTTTTCTGACTCAGTTCTTCTCCTTCAATATTGTATTGACCATTCTGGGTCTCTTGCCACTCTAAATAAACTTTAGAATCAGTTTGTCGACATCCACAAAATAGCATATGGGATTTTGATTGGGATTGAACACATAGATCAAGTTGGGAAGAACTTATATCTTGACACTACTGAGTCTCTGTATTCATGAATTATCTCTCCTTTATTTAGTTCTTTAATATTATACATCAGAGTTTTGTAGGTTTCCTCATATAGATATTGTACACATTTTGTTAGACTTATACCTAAGTATTTATTTTGGGGGGAGCTAATATAACTGGTATTGTGTTTTAAATTTCAAATTCCACTTGCTCATTGCTAGCATATATGAAAGTAATTGACTTTTGTGTATCAACCTTGTATTCTGCAGCTGCGCTGTGATCACTGATTAATTCCAAGATGAGTTTTGTTGATTCTTTTGGATTTTCTACATAGATAATCATGTCATCCGCCAACAAAGAAAGTTTTATTCTTCCTTCCCAATCTGTAACTTTTTACTTCTTTTTCTTATCTTACTGTATCAGCCAGGACTTCCAGTATGCTGTTGAAAAGAGTAGTGAGAGGGGACATCCTTGCCTTATTTGTGATCTTAGTGGAATATCTTCTAGCTTCTCACCATTAGGTATGATGTAAGCTGTAAGTTTTTGTAAATGTTCTTTATCAAATTGAAGTTGTTCTCCTTTATTCCTAGTTTACTGACAGTTTTTATCATAAATGAGTGTTGGATTTTGTCAAATGTTTTTCTGCACCTATTAACATGACCATGTGATTTTTCTTCTTTAAACTGGTAATGTGATGGATTACACTAATATTTTTTGAATGTTGAAGCAGCCCTGCATACCTGGGATAAATCCCACTTGGTTATGGTATATAATTATTTTTATACTTGTTGGATTCAATTTGCTAATATTTTTGTTGAGAATTTTTACATCTGTGTTCATGAGCAATGTTGATCTGTAGTTTTATTGTGATGTCTTTGTCTGGTTTTGGTATTAGGGTAATGCTGGCCTTACCAAATGAATGGATAAGCCCCCTCTGTATCTGTCTTCTGAAAGAGATTGTAGAGAACTGGTATAATTTCTTTGTTAAATGTTTGGTAGATTTCCTTGGTGAACCCACCTGGGCTCAGTGCTTTCTATTTTGAAAAGTTATTATTTATTGATTCAATTTCCTTATAGCTATAGGCCTATTCAGATGGTCTATTTTTATTTTTATACCATAAAATTATCATAAGGAACAAGAGAAAAAAATTAAAAATTTGGACAAACACTGCAAACATTAACCACCAACAAATTTCTACTAAAGGAAGGAAAATAACCTCAAGAGGAAAGTCTGAGATGTAAGGAATGGTGAGAACAAAACAAACAAACAAACAAACAAACAAAAACATGAGAAAATCTAAACCAACACTGATTATGAAAAGGAAACATCTGCCTTGGCTGGTGTAGCTCAGAGGATTGGGCACGTGCTGTGAACCAAAGGGTCTCTGGTTCAATTCCTAGTCAGGGCACATGTCTGGGTTGCCGGCCCAGTCCCTGGTGGGGGGCGTGACAGAGGCAACCACACATTTATGCTTCTCTCCCTCTCTTTCTCCTTCCTTTCCCTTCTCTCTAAAAATAAAAGAAAAAAAGAGAAAAAAGAAAACATCTTATACGGATAGTAAACAACTAGACTAGATCTAAAATATTCAATAAAACTAACATTTAAGATGAGAAGCTGGTGACTGGTATTAAGTGTTTAAAGGACAGAGATATTGATTCCCTGCAGACTAAATATGAAGGTTAGAAGTAGTGACAGCCACTCAAAGGATATAAAAAGAATGTATAACTTCAAAAAACTTCAGAGGAGAAAGTGAAGTAAAAATGTCCTTAACCAACTCAAAAGAAGGAACAAATAAAAGGAATTAGAGAAGATACTGAAAATCTAGGCAGGGCTAAATCATGTAGTCTTTCATGCTGTATTAGAGGCCTTCGGAGAAACAGAACCAATAGGAGATATAAAGAAATTTAGATTTATTATAAGAATTTGGCTCACACAATTATAGAGGCTGGGAAATCAAAATCTGCAGTGTAGGTTAACAAGCTTAAGACCCAGAAGAACTGATGGTACAGATGAAGGCTGATGTCTGAAGGCATTCTGTTGGAGAATTCCCTGTTGTTCAGGGATGCCTGTCTTTTTGCTCTATTCAGGTCTTCAACTTATTAGGTAAGGCCCACCCACAGTCTAGAGGGCAATCCACTTGCTTAAAGTTCACCAATTTACATTTCAATTTCATCCAGAAATACCCTCAAAATTAACACATTAAATTAATGAAAGACATGCCAAAAGTAAGGGGTTTGGATTATTACTGAAATAGGAGGCTGCTCAAAGGTCTTAAGAAGGGACTGATAAAGTCTGTTTATGTATTTAAAGATTACTCCAGGCGCTATGTGGAATGTGGGCCTTAGAGGGACGTGAGTAGAAGCACAGAGACTGGGTGAGAGCAGTAAAAACATGAGAGGAGCCCAGACTCAGGGTTTATTTTTGAAGTAATTCTCTTTGACAGGACTTTCTCAGGGAGTGGCTATGGAGAGTGAGGGAAAGGAAACAAGGCTGCTTTATAGCGCTGGGGCCAAATCAATGGAGTGTGTGATATTTTGCCCTTAAATGATCTGGGGGGACACTGGAAGAATAGAATTTGGAAGAAGTGTGGGACAGACATACTAAATTTAAGATGTCAACTAGATAATCAAGTAAATATATACAGTAGGCAGTTATAGGCAAGAGTCTGGGGTTCAGGGGTGAAAACCGAATTTGAGATGTTAATATTAGAATTATCAGAGTATAGATTAAAAATTATTATGAGATCACTTACAGAGTGAATATTGATAGATAAGAGGGCTATCCAGACTTTTCCCCTCCAAATCCAATCTCCACCCTTCTCCTCATTTTTTGGCCCTGAGAAGGCGCAAAGACTTCTTCCTCAGAGCCCAGTACGTGTTGGCTTCTGGGTGGTCTGGGTCAATGGAGAACCTGGAAGGATTTTGAAGTTGGAGAGCAGAAGTTCTTGGGAGTCCTTTGTCATTATGAAGGACATCAAAAACATCCCTGCAAGCTGTGATGGTTGACGGGTAACTGTAGCTAAAGTCCAAAGCTCTTTATCACTTAAAGGGATTTGAGGGGAACAAATGGATAATTGACAATGTTCAGTGCCAGTAAGGCATCTTTATAAGGTTTATAAAGCACTTTTTTAAAAAAAATTTTTAGAGAGAGGGGAAGGGAGTGAGAAAGAGAGGGAGACAAACATCAATGTGTGAGAGATACATGGATTGGTTGCCTCTGGCATGCCCTGAACTGGAGACCCGGCCCACAATCCAGGCACATGCCCTGACTGGGAATTGAACCAACCACCTTTCAACTCACAGGCCAGCACTCAGTCCACTGAGCCACAGCAGCCAGGGCCATGAAGCCTTTATAGGGGTTTTATAGCACTGATCCTGTGATGTTCCAGTTTCTAGGCCCATATCTCTTGATTTTATTATGAAATATGTTATACAAAATATATGTAAAATAGGCTTCTAGTTTTTAATGAACATTGTTGAAGTTATACGGATCAATAACAACATGGATGAGCTTGAAGGACATTATGCTGAGTGAAAGAAGCCAGGCAGAGAAAGACAAATACTGAATGGTATCACTTTGTAGTGGTTCAGAACGAGTCAGCCCAAGATGTGTATTATTTTGAGTTAAAGGTAACCAAGACCCTGCGGACTCAAGAGAAACTTCTGCTATTCCTCCCCACCACCAACTACCTAGAAGAATTTAAATTAAGAACCTTGTTCATAATAATAATTATTACCAGACATCTTTTTATGACCTATATACAGGGCAGGGCAAACTTTTAATTACTGCATATATGTTTTTTCTTATTGTCTAGTGAATGATCATGTCTTACCTCATCCTTAGCTCAAAATGTGATTTATAACTCATTTTAACTTTCTGTCCTTGAACCTCTCATGTATCTAGGGTCTATGAGTCTCTCACATATATGGGGTTCCCATACATATATATGTAATTAAATTTGGCTGTTTTTTCTTGTTAATCTTTCTCATGTAGTTTCAATGATTAGACCAGTCAAAAAGAAACTTGAGGGTAGAGGAAAGTTCCTTCTTCCCCCCAAACTTATATGTGGAATCTAATTTTTAAAAAAGGTCAAATTCATAGAAGCAAAGAGTAGTATGGTAGTTGCTAGGGGCTGGGAAGTGAGAGAAATAGGGAGATACTGGTCAAATGGCACAAACTTTCAATTATAAGCTGAGTAAATTCTGAGGATCTAATCTATACCATGGTTACTGTAGTTAATAGAGTACGTATACTTGAAATTTGCTTTTTAAATGTTCTAACTAAACACACAAACAGTAACTGTGACATGACAGATGTATTAGTCAACTCGATTGTGGTAAATATTTCACAATGTATTCCTACAACAACATCACCAAGTTGTACACTTTAAGTATGTATGATTTTATTTGGCAGTTATAACTTAATAAAGCTGAGCAGAGCTAAATCACTAATTCTAGAGATTAAGAAACAAAGGCTCAGAGAAATTGAGATTTACCTAAGATTACACAGGTTGCATTTTTTATTTTTTAAAGAGTCAATCTTGCTACTTCACATTCTAGATTTCTTATGCTGCTGCTAAAAAATTGATCATCTTATTTTAAAAATCTCTTTCAAGGCCCTGGCTGGTGTAGCTCAGTGGATTGAGCGCAGGCTGTGAACCAAAGCGTCACAGGTTCAATTCCCAGTCAGGGCACATGCCTGGGTTGCAGGCCATGGCCCCCAGCAACCACACATTGATGTTTCTCTCTCTCTCTCTTTCTCCCCTCCTTCCCTCTCTAAACAATAAATAAATAAAATCTGCCCTGGCGGGTATAGCTCAGTGGATTGAGCGCAGGCTGCGAACCAGGCATTGCAGGTTTGATTCCCAGTCAGGGCACATGCCTAGGTTGCAGGCCATGTCCCCCAGCAACTGCACATTGATGTTTCTCTCTCTTTCTCCCTCTCTTCCCTCTCTAAAAAATAAATAAATAAAATCTAAAAACAAACAAACAAATAAATAAATAAAATCTTTTTTTTTAAGATTTTATTTATTTATTTTTAGAGAGGGAAGGGAGGGAGGGAGAGAGAGAGAGAAACATCAATGTGCGGTTGCTGGGGGCCGTGGCC